>CM077167.1:5853629-5990143 GCA_039583875.1 Platanthera guangdongensis
GGGGCGGCGAGACCCGGCCCCGGGCCGGTCTCGCCCCTGCCTGCCCGCGGGCGGGCGAGACCCTGCCCCGGGCCGGTCTCGCCCCTGCCAATCCGCCACACCACCTGCCTTAAAGAAGGGGCCACTGGGGGGGAGGGGAATTTTCTCCCCTACTAGTAATGTTTCCAAGTCATAGCCAAAATTGACCACCAAGATTTCAAAACGCCCAAAAAGCTTAAAAATGTGTCCGTCTCGTTTAGGGTCCACTATTCGCGAATACGGGTTTGTACACCCACGATCGATGAACTGATGGATGAATTGTATACGGCCAGAGTGTTTTCCAAGTTGGATTTAAAATCAGGATACCATCAAATCCGAATGAGCAGGGGGGACATTCCTAAAACTGCGTTCCGGACACATCAAGGAAATTATGAGTTTTTAGTTATGCCATTTGGCTTAACCAATGCCCCATCAACTTTCCAGGCGTTGATGAACACGATATTCCAACCTTATCTAAGGAAGTTTCTGGTAATTTTCTTTGATGATATTTTGATATTCAGCCCTAAATTAGAGGATCATTGGGTCCATTTAAAAAGCACTCTAGAAATCCTACAAAAGAATAAGCTATATGTGAAAATATCCAAATGTGAATTCCTTATGAAAGAAATTGAGTTCCTAGGACATACCATATGTGAGGGCAATGTGACTCCCAACAAATCAAACATACTATCCATCGAACAGTTTCCGACCCCAAAAAACCAAAAGGATGTTAGAGCTTTCCTAAGTTTAACAGGATATTATCGGAAATTTATTAGGGATTATGCCAAAATAGCTTTTCCAATCACTGAATTACTAAAAAAAACTCCCTTTCTTGGAACCCGAAAACACAAGCAGCCTTTGAAGAACTTAAACAAAAGTTAATAACTAAACCAATCCTAACCCTTCCTAATTTCAGCGAGCCGTTTATAATAGAAACTGATGCCTCGGGGACGGGAATAGGAGCAATTTTAAAGCAACAAAATAAAACTATAGCATATTATAGTAAAAAACTATCCCCCTTAATGAAAAAAAAATCGACTTATCTAAGAGAAATGTATGCGGTAACTGCTGCGGTGGCCAAATGGAGACAATATTTACTAGGGCATCAATTCATCATTCTCACAAACCACCACAGCTTGCACTATCTCCTCACCCAACACATCCAGACCCCCGAGCAGCAGGTAAGAGTTGCAGTTTCAGATTAGAGTAGTATCTGTTTTTCTCGAGGATCACATCTTCATCAACTGTCGTCTTCTTATTTTGCTACCTCGACCCCCCGCAGGAGAAGTTTTGCATTCATATCAGTAATCTAACACGAGGTGAAGAAACTATTTCAGCGCTCCAGAAAGAAGGAAAAAAAACCCAAAAAGAAAAACATTGAAGGAAGACGACGGAGGTAGGTTGAACGCTGAGGACAGCGTTATTTAAAGGGGAAGCAAATTGTTAGGAAAATATTGACGCCTCAGATTCTTCCCCTCTTTACATCAACGGTCCGTCTGATTTGGCGCTGAAATTTCTTAGATGGAGCCAGATGTCAACAATCCAGCGGGAGCAACTTTGCCTCCAGGCCACCTGGCATCAATCCGGGGAAAACATCCTCATTAGCGGACACGTGAGGCAGTAATTCCAGGAATCGTCTGAGCCATCAAAGCATTCAACGGATAGTTTTTTTAAGTAAGAGTTGATACCCATTGTAATAGCCTATATATATGGCTAAGCTGTATTATCTTTTTTTTTAAGGAATGAAATAATAAGATTACTGTTCTTCTTCTACCTCTTGACCCTCTGCCTCTCTCAATCCCCTGCCCATCCCTCTAGGGCTTCGTCTACCATCACCACCACCGCGACCGGCGGGAGCCTAACAGCTAGTGGGATGGGGCCTGTGATCTATATCGCCGCCGGTACCTTTTTCAGCGGCCGCTCGCCGGCGATTTAGATCGGAGGCTGCCCAATATCGATTTATGCCGGAGCCAGAGGACTTCTATGTTCCGGCGAGGAGTAAATTGGCAAACGCACCATGGCAAAATAAAAAGGCGATTGTTAACCGCAATCCGTTCTAGTTGCATCTCAAAATTTCCTAATTTTTCACATCTTTTCAAAATATCTCTTTTACATTCATTTTAAGAAAAAGTGTTCAACACAAAACTTGTAGATCTCGACGAGATCTACAACTTTCGTGTTGAATACTTTTCCTGAAATTGCATGTACAAGGCGTATTTCTGAAAGGCGTAAAACCTGAACATATTTCCAAAGTACGTCTTGAACATGCAATATTAGAAAAAATGCTCAACACAAAAGTTGTGGATCTCATCTCATGATCTACAACTTTTGTGTTGAGCACTTTTCCTAATATTGCATGTACAAGACGTACTTTGAAAAATGCGTGAAAAGTTATGAGATTTTGAGGTGCGACCAGGGACGGAGCCAGAATTTTTGTTCAACGGTGTCAAAAAATAGTAACATACAAATGATTTTAAAAAATGTTAACATATATGAAAATAATTATCTCATAAGTCAAAATTAAAATATATTGAAAGTTGAAACATGATTTATAATTGACTGAATACGTTTGTATAATTGACTAAATACGTTTATAATTTTCAGGAGCATTTTATAGAATAACCTTATTGATAGACTCATTATAATCGCTAAGAAATCGTAACAATTCCAGAAATTTACCTTGATTTAACGAAGTATCTGATTCATCATTGCCACGAAGTGCCAATCTCTGTCTGATCAAAAATCGAATACATCAGATTATTGCATAGAATGACAATGTGATTATGAATGCTAGTAGGACCACCAACATGTACTTTAAATTTTGCAAATCTTTTTTTTTTCAATTTTTAAAATCACCACCAATAAAAGAATTAACACATGATTGTTGTCACATTTCTTGCTTAAAAAGATAACAGAATAAACAAAATGCGGCATCATTTTCTATATTGTATTCTAACCATGAAGGAAAATGCTCAAACCAAGCGGGTTAAATTTCCTTGAAATATTTCCGATGATGGTTTTTGGAAATTCATGTGTTTTTGGTTGACAAGGACCCTTTAATAAATAATATCTTTTCCCATCATCGCAGTCATTAATAGGATAATCAGAAATTCGGCATCTCAATCCAGGATCTGATGCTTTGTTATTTATATTAACTTTTTTCTAGCTTGTTTAACATCTAACTGCATTCTTTCATTATCATTCTTCTCATAAATATGTGATCCTGATTTCAGCAAAACTTTAAAATATTTATTCATAACTGATTACTTTGCACAATGTCTAAACATAAAAAAAGTCTAGATCAGATTTGAAATAAATCATAACCACAAAAAAGCCTCAAACTTATTGCATCCAAGCTTAAGGAAATCAACAACTTTAAAGGAAGAAGACGAACTTGTTGGAACTTGGAAGTGACCAGGCTTGGAGTTAGAGACGGACAGGAAATCAGACAGGATTACTTGGAGGGTGGATCAAGAGCTAAAAGCCCCCAAATTTAGAAATACTATCATCAAGTTACATCAGAGAAAAGACAATATCACAATCTTTTTGAAGCATCAAAGCATACAATCAGAGAAAATATTCAGGAAAAGCACATCTGGCGGGAAGAAGATGCCCAGTACCTGGCTTGGAGAAGGCCACGCGGCGCGGGATCGCGATTTTCTGGCAACAACAGGGCTTCGAGAGTTGGAGGCGGGCCAGGCAGCGAATGGTTCAGATTTTCTGACGAGGCGAAGGCTTCGAGTCGTCGAGGCGTCGAGAGTTGGAGGAGGTCGCGACTGGGTTCGTCCAGCGAAGAAAAAGCATCGAGAGTTTAGGTTTGAGGGAAAACTGAAGCGCCGTGCGTATTTATGCGAGGGACTGTTTGGCTCAAGGCTCCTAAGTCCTAATTATCCTGCTAAATCCTAATTAATATATATATTTTAAATTCAGGGGGGTCAATTGACCCCCTGGTTCCTTGATAGATCCGCCTTTGGGTGCGACTAGCCAATAACAGGTTGTGGTTAACAATCACCAATAAAAATAGGATTTAGACCGAATGCAAACTGACTTTTTAAATTTGACGGAATGCATTCTTCAACTATGAGAAGTTTGGCGGTTTGGACCTTAGATGTTCAAAATAGGGAGTATTTTGGTCAAGACACAAATCTACGCAATGATTTTAGGTTTTTACCGTTCACAATCATTTTAGGTTTAAATTTTTCACTCCACCGAGCTCGATGAATCGACAAGAAAATTTTTCAAGTCAAAACAATCAAAAGGGAGCTCATATTGCTGCGAATTCTCAACAATGCACTCATATAAAAACTAGCAGTAGGCATAATGTTAGAATCAGCGAATGGATCGTTTTTGGCGAAAGTCAAAAATTTAATCGACGGTCATCAAATGGCCAAAGCTCGACCAACGAAATACATGAGTTAAACCGTCATTCGTTAAGGATCACCTAACAAAACCATCCGTTTGAACATAAAAGTGGATGAAGTTCCTTAGATGAGTATTAACGAATGACAATTTATCCTCCCATGTTCATGCCCGTCACAACCGTCGCAAACAGAGCCTAAGAGTGACCTCTACTTTTAGGCTTCATTTAGTTTAGCGGTGGCGGGTCGATCCGGCGGATGAAAACAGAGTGTTTGAATCAGAGGGGGAAGGTGACTGCTCCAAATAGAGCATTTTGGGGCATTTCTCAATGCGGGCGGGTGGAAACGTAGCAAACGCCGCCGGAGATTCATTTATTTATCCTCCTTCCGACAGCATTTGCCCAAAACGAAGCAGCGAAACGTCCAAACAAATAGAGTCTTAAACGTACACAACAGGTTAAAAAATTCTCCTCATGAGAATCACATGGGCGACTGTTTTAAATGAATCAACTTAAAAAGTATTTCATGCATTCCAAAGAACGGATGGACATATCATGAGGTGACGCAATATAGCTTTCATTTCATTAAAAAGTGAATTAAAAAACACTTTTTAAATTATAAAATAATTATCTAAACCTTCCCTATAAATTAATATAATTAGTGAGAGCATTCTTTTTATTTTCAAAATTACAAAAAAAAATTCTTAAGTTTTCATTTCATTACAAAAATCTCCATCTTTTCGTTTCATTACATTCATGAAGAACAATACTCTCTGGACACTACACCGAGGGGGGTATTTTTGTGCATGAATGTTATGAAATTAAAACTTCACTAGAGATTTTTGTAATGAAATGAAAACTTTAAGAAAAGTTTTTGTAATTTCAAAAATAAGAAAAGCACTGTTTGTAATTTAGCAAAGTTAGAGGGGAGGTCCCGAATCCCGATAAATGGCCCTTAAAAAATAATAATCCTAGCATCATTTCATTAACATTTTGAGCATGAGATGAGGCAAATCAGTCAATATATATGGATCATTGTTCACAATTAATCAAATAATCCTAAATAATGAACAAATTAATAGTCCAAGCATTGAAATTATAAATAATATATATTTTTAAACTTTATTTAGATAAAGCCTTGGAAGATTCAAATTAGTCAAAAGCTAGGGCAATAACTTCTTAGGCTTTGTTTGGCGGGGCGTTTTCGCTCCAGTCTGCCGCCACAATTCTCACCGTCCCGCCAAACAAGAAAATGAGGTGCAGCGGTGGAAATCGCCACCGTCAGTTGACCGCTGTTTTTTAGCGTTTTTGAGTCGTGAAATTTTTTCACGACTCTCAAATCGCGATTTCAGAAATTGCCGATCCCGAGCGGCTTCCTCCTCCCCCCTCAGACGGCGTTTTCTCCGCCGAACCTCCGCCCGAGAGCTGCTTCTTCCACCTCCCAAACCGAGCTGAATCCTTTGTGTCTGGAGGTTCATAAAAGATTTGTTTTTAGCGGAGAAAACTTCTCATCCTGAATCGTGACATGCTCGAGTTCACAAATCCCTCCCCCATGTTGATGTTTGCAAGTTGTAGAGTTCTAAACTTGTTTGCATCCATAGCTCGAGTTTCAGATTTGCTACTCTTGAGCTTATAGATCTTCATTTCCTTTTGGTATGCATGTCATTGAAATTTTTTAATGCAAATTTGAAAGTTGGGACATTTAAAAGAAATTTTCATCAGCTTAT
Organism: Platanthera guangdongensis; assembly: GCA_039583875.1. Lineage (NCBI taxonomy): Eukaryota > Viridiplantae > Streptophyta > Magnoliopsida > Asparagales > Orchidaceae > Platanthera > Platanthera guangdongensis. The sequence goes on from CM077167.1 coordinate 5,859,732, forward strand.
AAATCTGATTGTATCGACCGATCGAGTTTCTCTGTTTGAAACAGCTCAACAAAAGTTGTTCATCCAAACAGTTTCACAGATTCTGGCACCACACTGCAAAACAGCTGATTATTCCACCACTGCTTCCCACCACTGCTTCTGCAGTCGCTGCAGCTGAGCCAAACAGAGCCTTAGAATTTCTCGCGGCTTTTTGATGCTAAACGATTCAGTCCCTCATATTCCTCTTTGTCGTCATTGGGGCAGTATAACACGGAAAATTGGACGGTGTGAGAAAAAACCTTCCAAAAAACAAACTTCTACCCCTGCTGCAGTGACCGCAGCTTGGGCGTGGGGGTCGCGGCGGTGCTACGGTAGAATTTTTTATATTAAAAATAGGTCTGCATATATGATCCCACTTTGTTATTAGAAGTCATATGACGGCTATTCATAGTCCTAAAAACACTTGGGCTTCATTTGGTTCGGCAGTGACGGGTCGATCCGGCGGGTAGAAACGGAGTGTTCGAACCGGAGGGGGAGATGGCTGCTCCAAACAGAGATTTTTTGGGGCGTTTCTCAAGGCGGGCGGGCGGGCGGGCGGGTGGAAACAGAGCAAAAGCCGCCGGAGGTTCATTTGTTTATCCTCCTTCCGGCAACGTTTGCCCAAAACAGAACAACGAAACGCCCAAACAAATAGAGCCTTAAATTCAAGAGACTGCGAATATGAATGAACTAAATTTAGCTTACGAGATTTATACTGCAACTGATTTCATACTTGTTGACTACCCCTCTGCAACAATTTTGATTGGCTGCATTCGTTGTGTTATTATAATAATAATATCATCTATATTATATTAAAAGTCAGAAGAAATATCATTTGATTAATCATCTAATTTCCCATTTTACTCACTTCTATTTAAAAAAAATGTCATTTTTAAAAAATTATGTGTTTTCTCTTTTACTTTTAAAAAACTCTCATATAATCAACCTCCTCTACCGATAATAAAAAATGCGTTCTCCCAGCCGCTCTCAAACCCTCGTCAAAATATATCACTCAATGGTTTGCGAGAGGAGGGAGTGTCGTTGCACCGGAATATAACACTTAATATCGTGGCCGAGATAATGTGGTGCGGGGCACGGGAGCCACCCATGTACTAATGTTATTAAGGTACTTGTACAACCCCGTATTCGCAGTTTTAGGTTTTAAGCTTTTGGATGAGTTTATCACCTTTGTTGGCCAATTTTGGCCTAGCGCTTGGATTATACTAGTAGGGGGAGGAAAAATCTGCCTCCCCCCAGTGACCCTTTTTTTTGGGGGGGGGGGGGGGGGGGGGGGGGGGGTGCGACAAGTTGGATGGCACCCGCCCCGACCTGATAAGTGCGAGGTGGGAGCAGCGAGACCGGCCGAGGCCGGGTCTCGCCCCTGACCCCTCCTGCTCCGCGGCCTGGCAGGGCGAGACCGGCCGGGGGCTGGGTCTCGCCCCTGCCTCCTTCTGCTCCGCGGCCTGGCGGGGCGAGACCGGCCGGGGCCGGGGTCTCGCCCCTACCCCCTCCTGCTCTGCTGCTTGGTGGGGCAAGACCGGCCGGGGCCCGGGTCTCGCCCCCGCCTCCTTCTGCTCCGCGGCCTGGCAGGGCGAGACCGGCCGGGGGCCAGTGTCTCGCCCCCGCCTCCTTCTGCTCTGCGGCCTGGCGGGGCGAGACCGGTCGGGGGTCGGGGTCTCGCCCCCGCCTCCTTTTGCTCCGCGGCCTGGCAGGGCGAGACCGGCCGGGGGCTGGGTCTCACCCCTGCCTCCTTCTGCTCCGCGGCCTGGCGGGGCGAGACCGGCCGGGGCAGGGGTCTCGCCCCTGCCCCCTCCTGCTCTGCTGCTTGGTGGGGAAAGATAGGCCGGGGTCTCGCCCCCGCCTCCTTCTGCTCCGCGGCCTGGCGGGGCGAGACCGGCCGGGGGCCAGTGTCTCGCCCCCGCCTCCTTCTGCTCTGCGGCCTGGCGGGGCGAGACTGGTCGGGGGTCGGGGTCTCGCCCCCGCCTCCTTCTGCTCCGCGGCCTGGCGGGGCGAGACCGGCCGGGGGCCGGGGTCTCTCCCCCGCCTCCTTCTGCTCCGCGGCCTGGCGGTGCGAGACCGGCCAGGAAGCCGGGGTCTCGCCCCTGCCCCCTCCTGCTCTGCGGCCTGGCGGGGCGAGACCGGCCGAGGCCGGGGTCTCGCCCCTGCCCCCTCGCTCCCCAGTTCTTCGGGGTCACCTGCTCGTCTCGGGTTCCCGGGGAGATGGTGGGAATGGCTCCTCCCGCCCGTGGACCTCTTTTGACCATGTTGTTACCGTTTTACCCTCGGGGTGGAATTACCACTTTACCCCCCGTGTGGCTGTTTTCTATTGGCCCAAGGCCTTTTTGTCCTAGGTGTGTTTTTGTCATTTTGGTCCATGAGGTTGGAAAAACTATAAATAGACCCTTAGGGTGCCTCTGAGAGCATTGCATTTTCAGCCACCAAATCCCCCTTTGCTCTCTTCCACCAAGGTACCTAGCTCAGCATTAGCTAGGGAGGGGAAGTGCTCTGGTAGCCTTCCGGGTGTGAGGTGAGACCTCCACGCTAGAGCCGCGGGTCTGTTCCTAGTTTCCCAAGTCTTTGGTCCGTGACGTTCCCCCGAGTGTAGTAGGTGTGAGGTTACCCCTCTTTTGGGACCCCGAACTCCATAGAGACCAAGTTTTTGGTTTCAACATTTTGGTGCGATGATCGTGGAGAGGGACCAGCACAGAAGATCTCGGGAGAGCGTCATGACTGGAGGTCAGGGAGGTAGTGATGATCTCAGCGAGCTCGCAAGCATAGGACCCTTTGTGGGGAGGCAAGAGTTCATGGCCTCCACCCAGGGCATCATGGAGATGCTGCGAAGCATTTCTCCTTGGGGTGGCAGCTCCACTCCAACCCCCCAGGAGCTAGCCCCCCCTCTCTCGACGAGCTGACTCCCAGTGGTCTATGCGAGATGACCCCCGCGAGGGGAGAAGGAAGTGCACCAGGGAGACATCCAGGGAAGGAGAGGATGGGAGATGGGATCGAGCGAGACCTCACCGGTCGGGAGTTGTTCTCTAGCCCGGCGAGTGCCAGCCTTCCAGGCGAGCAGGTCGCGCGAGTGGAGGTGGCGAGACCACCCCTCCGGGGGTATCCCTTCAGCGAGCTGATCATCTCAGCTCCCATTCTCGAGGGGTTCCGAGAGCCCGACATGGTTTACTATACTGGGAAGGATGACCCCGTCCAACACCTGCAGTGGTTCGAGGATGCCGTCTCCATCAGGCCGATGACAGATGCCTTCAAGTGTCACCTCTTTGCGATCACGTTGAAGGATAAGACAAGGGACTGGTTTCATCAACTCCCTCTGAGGTCGATCTATGGGTTCGAGTACTTGAACCGGAGTTTTCAGCTTCGCTTCTCCACCTCCAAGAAGAGGAAGAGGAGTCCTGAGTCCATCTTCCTGATAAGGCAAGAGGCCGAGGAGTCACTGGCCCGTTACGTAGACAGGTTCCAAGAGGAGATCCTGGAGGTCCAGGAGATGCCGGGGTATGCCCTCCAGATGGCGTTCACGGTGGGGTTGTGCGAGGGGTTCTTCAAGATGAGCCTGACTCGAAAAGCCCCCCTTTCCTTTGAGGAGCTGATGGAAAGGGCGGCTGAGGAGATAGCCATGGAGGCGGCCAACCCGACATTTTTCAAGAAGTTGGAGAAGCTAACAGAGATGGAGTCAAAGGAGCAAGGTGGCTCGAGATATCAGGAAGGAGGAGAGAGGAGCGGAGAGCTCAGGAGGGTCTAGAACCAGGTTGAAGGCAGCAGGGAGGACCTGTTCAGAGTCCAGGAAGAGGTTACGTCCAAGATGGTGGCAACTTCCACGAGGGCCAAGGGAGGTTCAACTTCCATAGGCAGGCCCCAAGACAGCTCCTAACCCCGCCGCAGCAAGCCTTGACAATATGTGAAGGGGGAGGAGGCAACATGAGAGACCGCCGAGCCCGTCGAAGGAGGGAAGGAAGAGTGTTGTCGTACTGTGATTTCCATCAAGTGGAGGGTCACGCTACGGCTACCTGCCCTGAGTTCCTAGAAGTGAGGGGGCGAGAGGCCCTGTCCAGCAGTAGCCGCCGGTGCGGGTTGAGGAGGTTCTACCCAGAGAAGGGGGATGACGTATGTGAGGACCGGGTCAATGTCGGACCCCGAGGTGGCATAACAGTGATCCATGGTGGAGTGGGGATCGAAGCCACTTGGAAGGCAAACCTCAATGTCATGTACCTACGGAGCGTCCCCTCGACATCCCAGACCCCACCCCAGGAGGAGAAGATCACCTTCTCGGTGAAGGACCTGCCGGATCATGAGGATCCATTTTGCGATGCGCTGGTCATCTAGACAGCCATCGAAGGCTACACCGTCTCCCGAATCTTGGTTGACAATGGAAGCTCCGTCAACGTCATTTTCAAGAAGGCGTTTGACGAGATGAAGGTAGGGCCAAGGAGGGTGTTGGCCTCAGACGGACCCCTGTTCGGATTTTCAGGGGAGAGGAAGGAGGTGGAGGGTGGAGTAGGACTCCAAGTAAAATGGGGGGGGGGACTTCAAGGAACTGCCGGTTCGTCATTGTTGACGCTCCAAGCAGCTACAGCGCCATCTTCTGAAGACCCCTCATCAGCGCCTTCTGCTGCGTGCCGTCTTATTTCCACCAATGCCTCAAGTTCAGCTCAGGAGGGATCCAGGTCGGAGTCAAGGGAGACTCTAGGATGGCAAGACAGTGCTACGTCACGACCGTCAACACCATCTCTTGGTTGGCCAAGACAGAGAAGATGGAGAGGATCATGAAGAGCCTGAACAAGATGGAGGTCTCCGAGGGGAAGGATGACGACCATCATGCATGCCCAGACCCTGAAGAAGTCTCGCCTGGCGGAGTCCTGTTTTTTTCTTATGCTGTAGTGAGTCCAGCCCCCGACCAGCTGAGTCGGAGGTGTCATGTAACTCATATTTTCCCCGTTTGAGGACGTTGGATTTGGTAAGGTTTGATTGAGATACCCGGTTCCTTTGCTACGATGATGGTCCCGCTGTCAGGCTATCACTAGCTGGCAGGGCAGGCGTACCTCTCGTGGAAGCCCAAGTTCCTTTGCTCCGATGATAGTCTCGCTGTCAGGCTCTCACTAGCTGGCAGGGCAGGCGTACCTCTCGTGGAAGCCCAAGTTCCTTTGCTCCGATGATGGTCCCGCTGTCAGGCTTTCACTAGCTGGCAGGGCAGGCGTACCTCTCGTGGAAGCCCAAGTTCCTTTGCACCGATGATGGTCCTGCTGTCAGGCTCCCACTAGCTGGCAGGGTAGGCGTACCTCTTGTGGAAGCCCAAGTTTATTTGCTCTGATGATGGTCCCGCTGTTAGGCTCTCACTAGCTAGCAGGGCAGGCGTACTCAACATGGAAGCCCAAGTTCCTTTGCTCCGATGATGGTCCCGCTGTCAGGCTCTCACTAGCCGGCAGGGCAGACGTACCTCTCGTGGAAGCCCCAGTTCCTTTGCTCCGATGATGGTCCCGCTGTCAGGCTCTCACTAGTTGGCAGGCAGGCGTACCTTTCGTGGAAGCCCAAGTTCCTTTGCTCCGATGATGGTCCCACTATCCGTCTCTCACTAGCTGGCAGGGCAGGCGTACCTCTCGTGGAAGCCCAAGTTCCTTTGCTCCGATGATGGTCCCGCTGTCAGACTCTCACTAGCTGGCAGGGCAGGCATACCTCTCGTGGAATCCCCAGTTCCCTTGCTCCGATGATGGTCCCGCTGTCAGGCTCTTAGTAGCTGGCAGGGCAGACATACCTCTCGTGGAAGCCCAAGTTCCTTTTCTCCGATGATGGTCCCGCTGTCAAGCTCTAACTAGCTGGCAGGGCAGGTGTACCTCTCATGGAAGCCAAGTTCCTTTGCTCCGATGATGGTTCCGCTGTCAGGCTCTCACTAGACGGCAGGGCAGACATACCTATCATGGAAGCCCAAGTTCCCTTGCTCCGATGATGGTCCCGCTGTCAGGCCCTCACTAGCCGGAAGGACAGGCGTACCTCTCGTGGAAGCCCCAGTTCCCTTGCTCCGATGATGGTCCCGCTGTCAGGCTCTCACTAGCTGGCAGGGCCGGCGTATCTCTCGTGGAAGCCCAAGTTCCTTTGCTCCGATGATGGTCCCGCTGTCAGGCTCTCACTAGCTGTCAGGGAAGGCGTACCTCTCGTGGAAGCCCAAGTTCCTTTGCTCCGATGATGGTCCCGCTGTCAGGATCTCACTAGCTGGCAGGGCAGGCGTACCTCTCGTGGAAGCCCAAGTTCCTTTGCTCCGATGATGGTCCCGCTGTCAGACTCTCACTAGCTGGCAGGGCAGGCGTACCTCTCGTGGAAGCCCCACTTCTTTTACTCTGATGATGGTCCCGCTGTCAGGCTCCCACTAGCTGGCAGGGCATGCGTACCTCTCATGGAAGCCCAAGTTCCTTTGCTCCGATGATGGTCCCGCTGTCAGGCTCTCACTAGCTGGCAGGGCAGGCGTACCTATCGTGGAAGCCCAAGTTCCTTTGCTCCGATGATGGTCCCGCTGTCAGGCTTTCACTAGCTAGCAGGGCAGGCGTACCTCTCGTGGAAGCCCAAGTTCCTTTGTACCGATGATGGTCCTGCTGTCAGGCTCCCACTAGCTGGCAGGGTAGGCGTACCTCTCGTGGAAGCCCAAGTTTCTTTGCTCTGATGATGGTCCCGCTGTTAGGCTCTCACTAGCTAGCAGGGCAGGCGTACTCATCATGGAAGCCCAAGTTCCTTTGCTCCGATGATGGTCCCACTGTCAGGCTCTCACTAGCCGGCAGGGCAGGCGTACCTCTCGTGGAAGCCCCAGTTCCTTTGCTCCGATGATGGTCCCGCTGTCAGGCTCTCACTAGTTGGCAGGGCAGGCGTACCTCTCGTGGAAGCCCAAGTTCCTTTGCTCCGATGATGGTCCCACTATCCGTCTCTCACTAGCTGGCAGGGCAGGCGTACCTCTCATGGAAGCCCAAGTTCCTTTGCTCCGATGATGGTCCCGCTGTCAGGCTCTCACTAGCTGTCAGGGCAGGCGTACCTCTCGTGGAATCCCCAGTTCCTTTGCTCCGATGATGGTCCCGCTGTCAGGCTCTTAGTAGCTGGCAGGGCAGACGTACCTCTCGTGGAAGCCCAAGTTCCTTTTCTCCGATGATGGTCCCGCTGTCAAGCTCTAACTAGCTGGCAGGGCAGGTGTACCTCTCGTGGAAGCCCAAGTTCCTTTGCTCCGATGATGGTTCCGCTGTCAGGCTCTCACTAGCCGGCAGGGCAGGCATACCTCTCATGGAAGCCCAAGTTCCCTTGCTCCGATGATGGTCCCGCTGTCAGGCCCTCACTAGCCGGAAGGACAGGCGTACCTCTCGTGGAAGCCCCAGTTCCTTTGCTCCGATAATGGTCCCGCTGTCAGGCTCTCACTAGCTGGCAGGGCCGGCGTATCTCTCGTGGAAGCCCAAGTTCCTTTGCTCGGATGATGGTCCCGCTGTCAGGCTCTCACTAGCTGTCATGTAAGGCGTACCTCTCGTGGAAGCCCAAGTTCCTTTGCTCCGATGATGGTCCCGCTGTCAGGATCTCACTAGCTGGCAGGGCAGGCGTACCTCTCGTGGAAGCCCAAGTTCCTTTGCTCCGATGATGGTCCCGCTGCCAGACTCTCACTAGCTGGCAGGGCAGGCGTACCTCTCGTGGAAGCCCCACTTCTTTTGCTCTGATGATGGTCCCGCTGTCAGGCTCCCACTAGCTGGCAGGGCAGGCGTACCTCTCGTGGAAGCCCCAGTTCCTTTTCTTCGATGATGGTCCCGCTGTTAGGCTCTCAATAGCTGTCAAGGCAGGCGTACCTCTCGTGGAAGCCCAAGTTCCTTTTTTCCGATGGTGGACCCGCTGTCAGGCTCTCAGTAGCTGGTAGGGCAGACATATCTCTCGTGGAAGCCCAAGTTCCTTTGCTCCGATGATGGTCCCGCTGTCAGTCTCTCACTAGCTGGCAGGGCAGACGTACCTCTCATAAAAGCTCAAGTTCCTTTGTTCCGATGATGGTCCCGCTGTCAGGCTCTCACTAGCCGGCAGGGCAGACACACGTCTCGTGGAAGCCCCAATTCCTTTGCTCCGATGATGGTCCCGCTGTCAGGCTCTCACTAGCTGGCAGGGCAGACGTACCTCTCGTGGAAGCCCAAGCTCCTTTGCTCCGATGATGGTCCCGCTGTCAGGCTCTCACTAGCTGGCAGGGCAAGCGTACCTCTTGTGGAAGCCCAAGTTCCTTTGCTCCGATGATGGTCCCGCTGTCAGGCTCTCATTAGTTGGCAGGGCAGGCGTACCTCTCGTGGAAGACCAAGTTCCTTTGCTTCGATGATGGTCCCGCTGTCAGTCTCTCACTAGCTGGCAGGGCAGGCGTACCTCTCGTGGAAGCCCCAATTCCTTTGCTCCGATGATGGTCCCGCTGTCAGACTCTCACTAGCTGACAGGGCAGGCATACCTCTTATGGAAGCCCAAGTTCCTTTGCTCCGATGATGGTCCCGTTGTCAGGCTCTCACTAGTTAACAGGGCAGGCGTACCTCTTGTGGAAGCCCAAGTTACTTTGCTCCGATGATGGTCCCGCTGTCAGGCTCTCACTAGCTGGAAGGGTAGGCGTACCTCTCGTGGAAGCCCTAGTTCCTTGATCGGATGATGATCCCGCTGTCAGGCTCTCACTAGCTGGCAGGGCAGGCGTACCTCTCGTTGAAGCCCCAGTTCCTTTGCTCCGATGATGGTCCCGCTGTCAGGCTCTCACTAGCTGGCAGGGCAGGCGTACCTCTCGTGGAAGCCCAAGTTTCTTTGCTCCGATGATGGTCTCGCTGTCAGGCTCTCACTAGCTGGTAGGGTAGGCGTACCTCTCGTGGAAGCTCAAGTTCCTTTGCTCCGATGATGGTCCCGCTGTCAGGCTCTCACTAGCTGGCAGGGCAGGCGTACCTCTCGTGGAAGCCCCAGTTTCTTTGCTCCGATGATGGTCCCGCTGTTAGGCTCTCACTAGCTGGCAGGGCAGGCGTACCTCTCGTGGAAGCCCTAGTTCCTTTGCTCCGATGATGGTCCCGTTGTCAGGCTCCCACTAGCTGCCAGGGCAGGCGTACCTATTGTGGAAGTTCAAGTTCCTTTGCTCCGATGATGGTCCGGCTGTCAGGCTCTCACTAGCTGGCAGGGCAAGCGTACCTCTCGTGGAAGCCCAAGTTCCTGTGCTCCAATGATGGTCCCGCTGTCAGGCTCTCACTAGCTGGCAGGGCAGGCTTACCTCTCGTGGAAGCCCCAGTTCCTTTGCTCTGATGATGGCTCCGCTGTCAGTCTCTCACTAGCTGGCAGGGCAGGCGTACCTCTTGTGAAGCCCAAGTTCTTTTGCTCCAATGATGGTCCCGCTATCAGGCTCCCACTAGCTGGCAGGATAGGCGTACCTCTCGTGGAAGCTCAAGTTCCTTTGCTCCAATGATGGTCCCGCTGTCAGGCTCTCACTAGCTGACAGGGCAGGCGTACCTCTCGTGGAAGCCCAGTTCCTTTGCTTTGATGATTGTCCCGCTGTCAGGCTCTCACTAGCTATCAGGGCAGGCGTACCACTCGTGGAAGCTCAAGTTCCTTTGCTCCGATGATGGTCCCACTGTTAGGCTCCCACTAGCTTACAGGGCAGGCGTACCACTCATGGAAGCCCAAGTTCCTTTGCTCTGATGATGGTCCTGCTGTCAGGCTCTCATTAGCTGCCAGGGCAGGCGTACCTATCGTGGAAGCCCAAGTTCCTTTGCTCCGATGATGGTCCCGCTGTCAGGATCTCACTAGCTGGCAGGGCAGGCGTACCTCTCGTGGAAGCCCAAGTTCCTTTATTCCGATGATGGTCCCGTTGTCAGGCTCCCACTAGCTGGCAGGGCAGACGTACCTCTCTTGGAAGCCCCCGTTCTCTTGGCTCCGAGACGGTCCTGCTGCCAGGCTCTACTAGCTGGCAGGGCCGGTGGTACCTCTCGTGGATGCCCCTGTTCTCTTTGCTCCGAGACGGTCCCGCTGCCCAGGCTCTCACTAGCTAGGCAGGGCCGGTGGTACCTCTCGTAGAGGCTGAGTGTTTTTACCCGGAGGGGGTCGCGCCACCCAGGCTCCCATCAGCTAGCGTGGCAGGTTGACCCCTCCTGAGGTTAAGTGTTTTTTACCCGGAGGGTGTCTCGCCACCCAGGCTCCCCTCAGCTGGCATGGCAGGTTGACTCCCCGGAGAGGCACGCAAGAAAATTACACTCAACGAATACGTTGAGTTGGATGTTTCTTTCCGAGCTTGTGCCAACCTCGAAAAGAGCGGGGATTGTGTATAACCCCGTATTCGCAAGTTTTGGGTTTTAAGCTTTTGGATGAGTTTTGCCATCTTTGGTGGCCAATTTTAGCCCAGCCCTGAATTATACTAGTAGGGGGAGAAAAATCTGCCTCTCCCAAGTGTTCTTTTTTTGGGGGGGAGGGGGTGCGACAAGTTGCTGACACCCGCCCCGACCTGATAAGTGAGAGGTGGAGAGCAGCAAGACCGGCCGGAGTCCGGGGTCTCGCCCCTGCCCCCTCCTGCTCCGCGGCCTGGCTGGGCGAGACCGGCTGGGGGCCGGGTTCTCGCCCATGCCTCCTTCCGCTCCGCGGCCTGGCGGGGCGAGACAGGCCGGGGGCCGGGGTCTCGCCCCTGCCCCCTCTTGCTCCGCGGCCTGGCGGGGCGAGACCGGCCGGGGCCGGAGTCTCGCCCCCTCCTTCATCTGCTCCGCGACCTGGCGGGGCGAGACCGGCCGGGGGTCGGGGTCTCGCCCCCGCCTCCTTCTACTCCGCGGCCTGGCGGGGCGAGACCGGCCGGGGGCCGGGGTCTGGCCCCTGCCTCCTTTGCTATGCGGCCTGGTGGGGCGAGACCAGCCGGGAGGCCGGGGTCTCGCCCCTGCCCACTCCTGCTCCGCGGCCTGGCGGGGCGAGACCGGCCGGAGGCCGGGGTCTCGCCCCTGCCCCCTCGCTCCCCAGTTCTTCGGGGATCACCTGCTCGTCTCGGGTGCCCGGGGAGATGGTGGGAATGGCTCCTCCCGCCCGTGGACCTCTTTTGACCATATTGTTACCGTTTTACCCTCGGGGTGGAATTACCTCTTTACCCCCCGGTGTGGCTGTTTTTTATTGACCCAAGGTCTTTTTGTCCTAGGAGTGTTTTTGACATTTTGGTCCGTGGGGTTGGAAAAACTATAAATAGACTCTTAGGGGTGACTTGAGAGCATTGCATTTTCAGCTACCAAACCCCTCTTTGCTCTCTTCCACCAAGACACCTAGCTCAGCATTGGATAGGGAGAGGAAGTGCTCTGGTAGCCTTTCGGTGTGAGGTGCGACCTCCACGCTAGAGCCGAGGGTCTGTTCCTATTTTCTCAAGTCTTTGGTCCGTGACGTTCCCCCGAGTGTAGTAGGTGTGAGGTCACCCCTCTTTTGGAACCCCGAACTCCACAGAGACCAAGTTTTTGGTTTCAACAGTATTGTCGCGGTTGGCCGTATGGGCGGAGGCCGCGGGGTCCCGTGCCTGTCACTCGTTAAGGAACACTTAATAAACATCATCCGTTTGAACATAAAAGTGGATGAAGTTTCTTAGGTGTGCATTAACAAATGACAATAGTGGATGAAGTTTCTTAGGTGTGCATTAACAAATGACAATTAAATATGAGAATTATTATTCACACCTCATAATTGGATATTAATACACAAAATAATACAAATTTTAGCATTTTTTTTACCCTAAACCTATCTGATATTTGTACCCGACACAAATTTCTTTTCTGTTTCTCTCAAGCCCTAAACTCCAGCAGTCAAACCTTCACCTCTCTGCTGGCAGTCTCTCGCCGGCGGTATGATAATATCTCGCCGCCTGCGGCGCCCTTTATTCCGTCGCGTCTTCCACCCATCTCCTCGCCATTGGTCTACCTATAAATAGTTCGTTTTATGTCGTATGTGTATGTTCTAGCATAACAACAGAGTATACTAAGTCCAATAATAACCCACTACCAAATCCACGAGTTAGAAGACGAAGACACGTGATACCGGTTGGCGCGGCGATGGCGGTTGACGCAGCAGCGGCGATGACGGTTTCGGTGCGGTGTCAGCGATGGCGGTTTGCGGCGACGGCGATGACGGTTTGCGGCAGCGGTTTCGGTGCAGCGTCGGCGATAACGGTTTGCCGCGACGGCGATGACGATTTGCGGCGACGACGATGACGGTTTGCAGCGACGGCGATGACGGTTTGCGGTGGCGGCAGTTTCGGTGCAGCGTTAGTGATGGCGCTTTGCGGCGACGGCGATTGCGGTTTGCAGCGACGACGATGACAGTTTGCGGCAGCGGCGGTTTCGGTGCAGCTTCGGCGATGGCGGTTGCGGCGACGGCGATGGCGGTTTGCGGCGACGGTGATGACAGTTTGCGGCGGTGGTGGTTACGGTGGGCGTTTCGACGAGAACGGTTTGCGCCTAACGTCTATCGGCGATGAGAACTCATAACTTTTTCTTAATATTATTATGTACGGGTACAAATATCAATTATGAGTACAAATATCCATTTCGGATACAAATATCAATGGGTTACAAATATTCGGTACCAATAACAATTCCCTTAAATAATCCCATGTTCATAACCTTGAAGCGGCACTACTGTGTCCGAAGGTGCCTTAATTTATTTAGTTTTATCTATATATTTATATCTATATTATATTAAAACATAAAATCATTTTTTTTTGGTGAAACATTAAATTTTTCAATTTTATCCCTCTCAACTATCAAATTTCAAAATTCAGTAATTTATGTTTTTTTTATTTTTTAAAAAATATGTTTTCGTAAAAGCAAAATCTCTTATTTACAAAATAAGTGCTCTCCTCATGTGCATTGTCATGATTGAGATATTATCATGATTGGTCGTAGGAGCGGAGTCCCGTACATGTCACTAGTTACATATTAAAAGTGAAAATATCATTGGATTAATCATTCATTTTCTAATTCGACTTTTTTATCAAAAATTTGTGCCATAGTGAAAAAATCATATGGGAACAAAAAAAATGGGGCCGAACAAATGAATGGAAAAGTTATTGGATTGAAACTCAATGCGAATTAATATTGAACACAACGTCCGCGAAATGTACGTTAAATCTTACTGCAAAATTCGAACACAACGTCAACATAGAACAGGTTTTGTTCGGGTATCAGGCTTAATGAATGGAGAAGTTATTGTGTCAGGACATGTGGTCAGCCCGAAGAAGTGGGACATGTGGTCAAATCGAATCTCCACGTAAAAAATGTGAATGTAATCTCACCCCCTCCAAGGCCTGCCTATTTTAAGGAGGCGCACAATGCGCAATCCGATGATGCACAGAATAATATCGTATTTACATTAAAAAAAAGAATAATAAGGGAAAGTCGGACGACCGAGATTGAAAGTCGGATGGCCGAGATTCCCGCGAGCACCTTATATTAGGTGCGAGGAACTCACCAAAAAGTTATAAACAGTTCTCTATTCAATGTTTAGGCAACATTTTTATACATATTGCGAAGTCAAGTGTTGCTAAAAATAAAAAATGTTGTAGTGATGCCATCGTGAAAACGACTAGAGCGTCGGTGTTCGGTTCGGAGACTGCAGTGTTTCCCTGTTTCGCATGATTAACGCTGTGCTTGAGAATTCGGCGGGGCGCCTCTCCGGCAGGGCCGAGCCGGAGGAAAATCGTTTGGGAAGTTTTCGCAAGCTCCAGTCCACCCCGGCCCGCTTGAAAAGGAGAAAAACGACAGTTTTGCCGCTGGTCTCTCGCGCTCCAGCCCGGCCGTTCAGCCCGGCCGTTTTCTCTCTCCTTCCCGGAGTGCCACTGACTGGTTTGCAACGGGGGCCAAACACAGTCTAAGGCTCCGTTTGGGAGGACTTTTTTTCACGGGTCAGGCGGTCACGACCGCATGAACTTGGCCGTAATTAAGGTCCGGTTCATGCGGTCGTGACCGCTTGACCGTGAAAATAAGTTCTCCCAAACGGAGCCTAAATCTACTCGATGGTGCGAACGGAGAACCGGAAGGTGGTAAATCAAACGGAGTGACACCGGCGACGGTGTGTTAAGAAGCGGCACCGGTGCTATCAGGCCACGTGCTAAGCTTGAAGGAGCTATACCAGTGCTGTTATCAGGCCACATGGTCAACCTGAATCTTCCCGCAAAAATGAATTGCACTTCAAAGTAATCTCAACCCATGGAAGGAGCCCATGGAAGGAGCGTGAGTTGGAATGACCGTTTAATTTTAGATCTAATCATCTCAGCAATATATGAAGAAAAAAAAACGAAAAAAATAGGCGAGTACATACTAGATTCTCTCGAAACCACCCACCTCTATCGCAACCAAGCATTATTCTAGGCCTCGCACGAGCGGTTATTTTATCGGTCCGTTGAATTGTTACAATAAAACTAATTCTTCTTGCAACATTACGAGCTCACTCAAGCAACTCCTCTTTACTTGGAAAAACAATATCGATAATGAATTCATGCCTAACATCTATGAATGCAGACTTTTCATAACCGTCACTCACGATCATTGTTAAATCCGAACTCATTATTATCACAAGTTATAAACACCTGATTCACAAAATAATAATAAAAAAACAACACATTCATACCAAACATCTACGGATGCAAACAAAGGAACATATTTGGACAAAAGATACCTAAGTTTATTTGCAAAGGAAAAAGACTCCAAGGATGCAAGAACGCCGACTGATACGGGCGAAATCGCCGGAAAACCACTGTTCTCGCTGCAAATTATGCCAGAGCCTTGGGAGGCTTCGCCGGAGTGCTCGCCGTCGGAGGAAGCCGGAAAGACTAGCACGGGAGGTTCACAAATCGGAGCAGGCGGGATTTCGGGAGTGCACATAAAAGGAGGATGGGTGTGTTTGGGAAAAAAATATTGAAGGATTATACCGGGTGTGCACAAGTCAGAAGTTGGTGTGCCCATAACAACACCCATATTTATCTCCAAACAATTTTTTTCAACCGAGAATCAAATTTACAACACCAGCATTTTAAAATTAAGAGTCAAATATTGCAAATTTACCGAAATATTTTACTTGCCCAAACTTAGTAACTTACCTACTTAAAATCATTTGTGTTAATTTGTGGCCGGGCCCGCAACGGACAAGTCCCTGGCGACGGCGGCCGGAAAGAGCGCCTCACAAATATCAACGAACGCGGCGATGATGCTGACGTGGTGTTGGCGTGAATTAAGAGAGAGAAAGCAGTCAAGAAGCCGTTCCAGCTCCGCAGCCTCGTAAATCCTCTTCTCCACCACCATCTCCGCCATCGACCGCCGGAAATCCGCCCTCGGGTCCACCGATTTCTTCACCACCGCCAAGCACTTCATCGACTCCTCCGACATCGAGCAGCTCCTCGCCGCCGCGTCCCGTTCGTCGATCTTGCGCCGAGGGGTGCCGGACGCGCTGCTTTCGTATGAGACGACGGAGTGCCATTTCTCGTCCTTGGACCAGAGGTAGGTGAGGCCCTCTCCGGCGGGAGAGATTCCGTCGGCTGGGGCGGATTTCTTGCCGGCGAGGGACGATTTGCAGCGGGGGAAGGTGGTCGGGGGGCAGACGTCGGCGGCGGATTTGCAGCGGCAAGATTCGAAGAAGGGGAGGCGGAGGCGCTTCATATCGGCGGCGACGGGGAATAATGAAGCGACGTTACGGGGGGTTGTGGGGGTTCAAAAGATGAAATGATGGTTTGTGATGGCTCCAGAGATTTGTGTGCAGAGAAGATTGGGGGACATTGTTATTTATAGTGGATTCTAGACGGCGTGCTGTTTTGAATTCTGGCTAAAAGGGGACAATTTTCTCCCGAGTTAATTATTATTTATCATGGTAAATTACTTAATTGGTAATTTTAATCTTTATTTATTAATTTATTTATTTTAAATAGGCACAATCCAATATGTGCACACGGTCAAAAGGGATGTCAACTTATTTTTCCCGTGGAAAGGAACAAACGTCCTTCAATGTCGCACGGGGGGGTCGTTTTTGTGGGGCAGGCGTGAAGGTGCATTCCTTAGGGTCAGTTTGTTTGGGTGTTTTTCCTCCTTTGCGTTGTCAATGGAACGGAAAAAAATTTCTTTGTCAGTTTGTTTGGGCGTTGCGTCAGCATCGGACCTCCTTTCCAACGCTGCTTTCCGGCAGCTGCTCCGAGCTCCTTTCCAACGCCAACGTTACCAACGGTGCTCTGGAGAGGTCGGGCGGAAGGAGGTGAAGGGGCGGTGCTCCGGTGTTCTCCGGCGGTGCTCCGGCTACGCTCTCCGGAGGTGAACCGTGAACTGCATTTCCACTGACGAGGAGGCGACGAGGCGGTGCTCCGGCGACGACGCAGCTTTGGTCGGGCGGAAGGAGAAGAAGAACAGCAACAGAAATATTATATTATTATTATAAATTAATATTATATTATATTATTATTAAATTATATTATTATTATGAAATTATAATATTATTATTATAATGATTATTATAATCATATCTCATTAGTATTAAGATTATTAATATGATTATTAATAATAATAAATTTAATTTATAATAATATTAATTATAATTAAATGTAACAGAAACGCCACCGCTGTTTTACCAAACTGTTTCTCCATTCTGAACAGTTATGTCACCGCTGTTTTACCAAACTGTTTTGTCATTTTGAACAGCTCCATTCCAACAGCTCCATTTCCACAGCTCCATTCCCACAGCTCCTTTTGTCACCGCCACCGCCCAAACAAACTGACCCTTAGTGACACACGAGGAGCGTTATATAGTGACGCTCAACGCTTTTTTTTGCTGTGCTCAGAGAGAGGTTCTGATGCAGGACAAGCGTCACACATTCATGCCATCCTGTTGTCCCATCAGGGGTGGAGGGCACATTAGAGTTGATGAAGGTGGCTTTTATTAGAGATGCAACCCATACACCCCAACAAGCTCTTCGCCTCCCATCATCAGGAAAAGATAGGTTGTTGAAACCCGTGATCGAACGCCCGAGCTCATAGATAAGAGTCATTCACCGGAGTTCTCATCACTAACTGATCTGCAACTCAATTAGTGATGAGGAGTGAAAAAACTCGAATGATAAGCATGCTTGGGCGAGAGTAGTGGCGGGATCGGTGGCCTCCCGGGAAGACCTCGGGCTGCCGCTTAACTTGAGTTTTCCTCATCAAAGGGAGGCTACGACCTTCAACAACCCGTTGTGTCTTGTGGTGAGACTAAAGATGAGTTGGAGTGTATGGGCTGCATCCCTGATGAAAGCCGCCTTGGTGGACTCTAAGGTGGGACTCTAGGCCAGGGTGGCTGACAGATGTGACATCTGTCAAGCGTCAGGCTCGCTGGTTGTGCTATGTATATGGTGCGTCCTTCGACAATGCATGCCTGCACAAACTGTTGCAATGAACTTTGCACTTTTTTTTAGGAACAGTCATTTAGAGCGATCTTCGGAACGCTCTTCTGTTGAAGTTAGAAAATTCCCGACTCAAAACATCCGGACCTACTTGTAACATAAGATTATCATTCCTGCGGTTAAATGCCACAATTCTGATGACTAATGCTAGAGAGAGAAATGTTTACAAACACACCTCAAGTGTCTCAACAGAGAGGTCCCACCATGGACCTAGAAGTTTGGAAGAAACTTCCCCTCCGCAACCAAAAGACTGAACATGGTAGGAGAAAGACACGGACTTGGCGAGTTTCGTACTTGGGGGATCTCAATGTGTCATTCCTGGTGCCCCTAGGGGTCTATTTATAGACAAATCCTTGAGGGGGGGGGGGATAGTTACTCGCCCATACTCGCAAGTAACAAGGGGTACTCACGGATACTCGCGAGTTACAAGGGGTACTCGCCCGTGCTAGCTGAATGGTCTGCGTATATGCATCTCAATAAACATTTCTGATATCGACGAATTACGTGTTGTAAAATCCGGTACAAAACATAGACACAACTATAAATATTGCAGATACTCAAGAACACAAAATATAGCCACACAATTTATATCATGAAAATATAAATTCACATACAAAGAAAATAAGAGAAAAATGACTGTCCGATGAATTCGTCGTGGATGCACCGGACACGCATGATCCGCGACCGAAATCTGAGATCTGGACTGCAATCTGCCTCGCAGACGCACAAGATTCACCGAACCTTCAACGTCGAAGTCCGACATTCAACCGCACCACTACCGGAGAACAACGCCGGCACCAGAGAACAACGCCACCACCAGAGAGAAACCACAGTCGAGGCTAACTGCACCACACACGTCGTCGACACTACGCCACTCCACTCCAAAGTACGACCACTGCAACGCCGGCGAGAAACTCTAACAAGCCCGGTGGCAACTCCTTCTTTCAACGTCGATGGATATCTCCTCCAAGTCAGGCAGCAAACACCCAAGGCCGACGGCCCCTCCGAGTGCACGAGAGAGAGAGAGAGAGAGAGAGAGAGAGAGAGAGAGAGAGAGAGAGAGAGAGAGAAAGAAAGAGAGAAAGGAGAGAGGGCTGAACGTTCCTCTCGCAGGCGACTCCTCCTTCAAGTCAAGAAGCTATAAGCAACTTCAATTAATTTCTCCAAAACCTGGTTGGTCTCAATCTCACGGTTCAATGGTCGATATATATTACATGGCTACAGTGGTTATTAATTTCCCAATATATAACTCCCCTAATTTGGCATCCAATGGATACCCAGAAACAGAAAAAAAATAATTTTTCTTTATTATTTTTTATCTAGGATGTACGGGATAAGGGGAAGGAATAAAAAATTCCAGATCCGAACCAAACCAAAAACAACAATTCACCACCTTGGTTCGGGATCCGGATCCACCATCTGTACGAAGTACTCGCACAAAGCACCAACTGCACCTGCCATCACTCCACATAGCACGATCTGCACGAAGCACCAATTGTGCGTAGCAACACTACACTAAGCACCATCTACACTGGGCAACAATGCACGTAAAACGGTCTGTACGAAGAACCAGTCTGCACTAAGCACCACCTCAAGGACAACCGACCTACTCTAGTTGACTCATCCCTGCTCGGGCTCAACCTCTGAATGTTGATGTTGTACAACCCATATTCGTCGAGGATGGGTCATACCACAGCCAGGTAAGCAGAAGTTAAGGTCAATAAGTCAAGACAGAAGTCGGAGTCAGCACGCAAGACCGCGGAAGGCCTGGACGAATATGACAAGCTCCCCTCGCATACTCGCCAGGAAGGCGACTAGGCAATATACTCGCACAGCCCGTACGAGTTCCCCTTGGAAGTCACCTAGTTGTCAGGGGTGGGGTATAAATATGAACCCCCTCCTTGGATTTCCCTATAAATAGGACCCTAGGGGTACGAGGTGAGACACTGAAAATCCTCTGCAGGATACTCGCGAGCTCTCCTTTCCAAATACTAGTCGAGCCTTTGAATTCCTTTTCCTAAGAGACCAGGTCGCGGTCTTGCGACTTAGTCATCAACTAGCTTCCCTTGTACCTAGTTCAGCCACTTTTGGTTGAGAAGGGGTTGATCCTTTCGAGCATCCGGGTACGTGGTGGGACCTTCCTGCCATAACATCTGGGGTCCTATTTGCTTTCGTTCTTCATCCTAGTCATCCTAGCCGCCTGGTCTTACCCTGAACCGGTAACCTTAGGCGGCTTAGATCCGAATTCTAAGGTTTGGATTTTTCCTGCCTTCAACAGACACAAGTGTATCGCGGAATCTGACTCACATAGTCAGACTACCAGAAGTGTTGGGTCTATTAATCCCAATGTCCCAGATTTGAAGAAGACCTAATTAGTAATGTATACACATGCGGTGATCTAACTTGTGCTCAAGTTTAATGATTGCAGGATGTCCTAGTAATAATGATGGGACAGATAACCCAAGTGGCTAGGTTAGGTAAATACTTACCTAAGGTGTGGAAAGACAAAAAACTGTCTAAGTCCATAGGCATTGAGTGAAGGTCATTCACTCAACGTCAGATGACTTATAATACTGAGTGAAGCCTATACAGTCAAACCCATGAGGTGGCAAGTTAAGAAAGTAGCTAAGTCCAAAGGCATTGAGTGAAGTTAACTCACTCAACACAATACAACAAAAGACTGTGAGACAGGCTAATGTAGTCAAAGCCTAAGAAGAAATGGGCAGAAAAGTAGCTAAGTCCACATGCGTTGAGTGAATATCATTTGCTCAATGCCATAGCTCCATAATCATTGAGTATAGATCAGTCAGTCAATGCCATAAAAAAATCGTGAATATTTACCAAGTCCACAAGCATTGAGTGAGACAAGCTCACTCAACGCCATGTGATAATGTGTTGACTAAATCTCAAAGTCAGTGTTGTTTCTTAGACACAGAAATCAGGCTAAGGTAGAAAGCGTTGAGTGAGCCGTGCTCACTCAACGCTCTTAATGTCGTGACTCAGAAAATCTGCCTAAAGTAAAAAAGCGTTGAGTAAGTTGTGGTCACTCAATGCTCTCAACGCTTAAGATGCTAAAGTAGCAGAAATTTGGTTAAGGCAGAAAGCGTCAAGTGAGGCATGCTCACTCAACGCTCTCAATGCTTAAATAACAGAAAGCATGGCTAAGATACAAGACATTGAGAGAGGTGTGCTCACTCAACACTCTCAACACCAGGAATGCACAAAAGACTGCAGAAATGGTTAAGGTAAAAAACGTTGAGTGAGGCTTACTTACTCAATGCTATCAATGCCAAGATAAACATAATTGTCTAAGTACTTTGGCATTGAGTGAAGCTCACTCACTCAACGCCTATTCAATTGATGCTTGATTTTTGACTAAGTCCACAGATGTTGATATCAGCAAGTCAACATGTCAACTTTATTCAAATCGGTAGCGACAAAACAACAATACATGACAAAAGGCACCACAGACCTACTATACACCAGTTAGGCATTAAAGCAAGGATGCAACAGACATTAAATGTGTAGGGCCCACTAAATAAAGAGTCGTTGGGACATAAATGATAAAAGGAAAAGCCTTTGCAGAAGAATGTAACTCTTGGAGCAGAGCTATTGAAAAAACTTCTTCTTCATCGCCATTGTTGCTGTGAAGAAAAGAACATAGAGCAAAAAGACTGGAGGTCTAAAGGCTCAACATGTTTGTTGTTTGTCTTCATCTTCGACTACAGCAAGATCAGAGTAGATCTCTGAAGTGAAGTAAGAAAGTTAGTTGGTGACATTTTCCATCTGCATCAGCAGGTTCTTCACAGATCCAGAGGCATAACACTGAAGAACATCTACTGAAGTCTGCAGATAAGAAGTTAGGGCTGAACATCCCTAGCCCAAGAAATAAAGAAGAAGTAGAACTCTTTCTACCAGTTACTTCCAGCACATGTAGTTATCCTTGTTGTTGTGAAGAAGTTAAGCTGAGAATTATTTAGCCCAAGTAGCTGCAAGTTTTGCTGTAGTCACTTCACAGATCCACCAGGAAAAATCCTTGGAACTGTGAAGAAGAAGTTAGGATTGAGTGAATCTCAGTTCATGTAAATGTTGACTCAGGAAATATACTCCTAGAGTCATAGTTAGGCTGAGTCTATCTCAGTCAAAGTTGATTGGCATAGAGAAATTCCTCTTATGTCCAATCAAGAACCACGCCAACTTACTTACATCTTGTAGGATCCAATTGGATCTAAGTGGTAAGGTAAATTTGCCTGAGTTGTAGGACTTGGGTTCAAGTCTGAGATAGGTGAGTCATTCTCACTGAGTTGTAGGGCACTTGTGCCTAAGGTAGAATCTGGGTGCAGATCTGAGTGTAGGGAAATATTGCCTGAGATTATAGGAGAGTCATTCTCTCTGAGCTGTAGGATCCTTAGTGGATCTGAGATAGGGCTATCCTCCCAACCTGAGTGTAGGGCCTTTGGCCTGAGGTAGGTGGTCTGCTGACCACTGAGTTGTAGGTCATTTATGGCTAAGCTGTAAGTCTTGGAGGAGACTGAGAGATCCTGAGGGATCTGAGGTGTAAGCTCTTTGGAGCAGAGTTTTGGAGAAGTACCTAGTACAACAAGATAACTAGATAGGTGAGAGAGAAAGTGGATGTACCCTAGTTAGGGGAACCGCTATAAATCTTGTGTGCCTTGTGTGTTTTCTTTGTGTTTGTTTTATTGCAAGTTGCATATCATGAAACCGGAATATTATCAACCGATAAAACATCCAACTAAAATAAAATAAAAGAAAACTCACTAAAGACTAAGAAACCTATTCACCCCCCTTTAGGTGATTCAGCTATTCTTGAAATCAAAGACTTTCAAGCGGTATCAGAGAGAGGTTATTCAAAAAGGACTTAACAGTCTGAGCAGACCTCAAAAGATAGCAAAAAAAGGTTAAACTTATGCGTTCAAAAGAGAACCATAAGGTGTGGAGATCAATGGAGCTTCAAATCAGCAAAAATGACAAAAAATAACATTGGACTGTTGGCAGCTCTTACAGAAGACAAAGTCTTTCCAGATACAAGAGCAAAGATCAGGGTCCCTCTATCACATTTAGATAGTGACTCAAAGGTGGATGAAGCTGAGGAAGGTGAATACAGATGTTATGAACTGACAACTACACCAGAAGAAGATTTTTGCCAGGATCAGCCTGGACAAAATCAAGTATATCCCCCTTCTAGCTCATCCTCAGAGTTTGGATATGATTCCTGCTCAAACTCTGATGCATCCTCATCAAGTGATGATGAAAGTCCTCCATCATAAAATAATATCAATCAATTGATTGAAAATCATGGTGTGTTCCTGAAAGCTTTCAAGAAAAGCAAGATGCTTGTTAAGAAACAAGCAGAGGAAATTGCCTTCCTATAGCTAGCTGCTTCCCAGCAAGATGAAACTTGATCTTTGCTATATCTAAATGAGAGAGAAGTAGCTTATCTGAAGACCATGGTAGATATCCATGTTGAGTCCATAAAATATAAGGACTCTGTTATCAAAGATCTTGAAGAGAAACTTGAAAGGGAGAAGAGGATTGTGGCCAATTTCTCTAAGATAGATGCTATCAAGAGAAAATCTGAGTCTGAGTGGATTACTAAAGTTATCCAATCTCAGAGAAGAGGCCAAACTCCTGTCAGGCCTCATTCAACCTTTCACAAGGTAATTTTCCCATCCAACAGGTACGACCAAGACTGTAAGTGTGGTCACTAGAGGTGTGAGAATCTTCCTTGTAAGATTACAAAAGTATCTTACAATGGAAGAAGAGAGGTCATGAGCTTGTGTGCTCAGAAGGCTTCCCATGTAAAAATCCAAAAGGCCCATCATGGACCTTTTGTATTTGGTGCATTATCCCCCTCATTTAAGGATAAGGCAGTGCCCTATTCTAAGGTTCTTCAAGCAAGAACACAACCCAAAAGTGATTCAGTCAGTAAGGCTGACTTGGTTATCTCTGAAGTCATTAAAACATGCCAACTGCAAAGAAGGCTATTACTAATGAAGTTTAGAGCAAGCCAAGTGCTCCCACTGACAGATTCACTTTTGGTCAAGCTCTTACTGAAAGAAACATGAAGAAGGCCAAAGTTCTCTCTACTGAACAGGCAGCCCGAAATGGCTTGCACACTTCAAAGTGTGTTCAAAAAAGGATATACAACATCCATGAATGTTGGTGCTGTGACAAAGTGGGCCACTTTGCCATAGATTGTTGGCACAACCCTTGTGTGTCAAAGGCAAGACAATTTCTTCCTAACAAGACTCCTGTAGCTAGACACACACTTTCTTATGCTAACAGGAACCTAAGACCCAAGTCAGCTTGAGTTCCTAAGATAAAGTAATTTCTGTCTTGCAGGATAGTCCAAGTTACCATGTCATTTATGGTCCTTGGACAGAGATGTACCAAACCTATGTCTTGGTACAAGGAGCGATTCAACCAATCTTCATGCATAAGATGTCAAAGACATGTGCAATTGTTGAGGGGGAGCTAACAAAGGAAAGCCAAATATACATCAAAGGCTAAAGGTTAGGAGCAAGGATGTTGGTATGCTCAGAGACTATGAATTCAACATCTGCTTCTAGTATACAGGGCAAAGATAAGTAGAATTCATCTTGTTTACGAGTCTACTAAATGTTCTCTTAATTGCAAGAGCTGTGCATTTTAGAGATAAGATAGTTGAAACTAAAGTCTGAAATGAAATAAGACAATTGTCTAAATACTTGTCTCAATAACTAAGTTAATGGCTCTCATGCTCACTATGCCACTAGATGTAACTAGATTCAACATCCTCAAATTAACATGGGAATATTAAATTTAGTTCAAATTGCACTTCACTAAAGACTTTTAAGTGTTATCAGACACATATTACAAGTGCAATACAAGTTGAGATAAATTAGTCAAGAAAAGATGTTAGACAAGTAACAAAATTTGTTTTAACAATTGAGTTTGGGGCTAACACACTCAATGTGTCACATGATGTAACTAGACTCTACATCCTCTAACTCAATTTGGGGGTGTTGAAATTATGTCTAGTTATACCCCACTAGGACACATATCATAATGTGTATTGCAGGACCCCCTTCTTCATATAATTAATTATAAATAGAAAAGCTTGTGCATAAAGCAAAAGCACCGTTCCTTGCCCTCTCCCGCCCGCATTCGCCGAATAGACGAAAAACACTTCTCGCTAGCTCTCTCAAATTCTCCGGCAAAATGGCGCCTAAAGGACAAGATTTCCTCTTCGAAGGATCCGAAGTAGTTCGAAATGGATTTGCTAATGCTCAAGAGGAAGTGTAATAGGTTCTTCATCTTCTTCATGCTTCTGACCTAGGGTTCGTCTTGATGGAGCACTGTTTACTGTGGAAACATGAAGACTTGGAATTATTCTCTAATGCCAAAGCAGATGCATCTGCAGGTAAACTCAAGACTGAGGTCAACGAAAAGAAGATCAAAATCACTCCACGGAGGTTAAGCAAGACATTGCTGCTTCCCAAGTTTTCGGGAGATGAAGAGGAAGATGACCTAATGCAAAAAGACATAAAGTCTGCAGAAAAATGGTGCGGACTATCTAAGCACACATCTGGTTCCATTTTGAGAAAGGAACTGAATCTAAGGGGAAAGTTCCTAGCTGATGTCATCGGGAAGGCACTGTTATGCAAAACAGAGTCTCATGACAAAATCTCTAAGAAGATGTTTGAAGTTATGGCTAGGGTCATTCTGTCCAAAAGAATTGACTGGGGCAGAGTAGTATTTGACAGGGTAGTGGAATGTCTTGTTGAACCAAATCTAGGGAGAATTCTTTCCCTATTTCTGCGACAGACGGTCCCTGCAATTCTGAACTTGAATCTTGGAGCAAGAATTCAGCATATGAGACGAATGGACATTAAGATGATGGATCGATGGGAAAGAGTGCTCCAGCTGCATGCACTGTCTGCTCCCAAAACAAAAAAGAAGAATGCACTAGCTCCAGAACCAAGCAGCTCAAGAAGCTCCTCTGAAGATGAAAAAGTGCCTCAAGATTCAAGTACAGCTAGATCTGATGAAGAGATAAGGAAGGATATGGACACTCAGGTATCAGCTTCTTCAGAATTTACCCCATAGAGTCTTGTAAGCAGACCTGAGTTAGATTCTGTTCCTGAGGATGATGTGCCTACTGCTGAGATGGTTGAAGTAGTGGCAAAAGAAGTTGTAGACAAGATCTCTGCTAGGATGGAGGAAGATGCTTCCAGAGTTGATGACACGAATGTACCTAGGACTCAGAGTGAGGGGAGATCAATCTAGCATCTGATAGAGAGACTGCAATGTCTGAAGGTGAGCTACTGCTGGCTCAAGTTTTGGATGCTACCTTTGGTGTGGAAAAGAATGCACCAATTGAGGGGGAGCAACTAATATAAGAAATATTGCAAGAAGCATTAGTTGTGGGGAGCAGCTGTAGGTCCCTCCAAAAGTAGCTCAGATTACTGTAGGTGATAAAAATGTTGTTACTGCTGCTGACCTGTATGCAAAAGAAGGCATGGTAGAGGTTGAGGGGGAGATACCATCTAAACTTCCTTCTCGTGAAGTTCACAATCTAGTCTCCTCTGAATCTGAGAAAGAGGAAACTAGTCATGAGAAAATACACTCCTCAACACATACAGATAATGCCCAGTTCAAGAATGTCTCTGCTCATGGAACATGGGACAAGCATGTACATGAAGCTCTAGAAGAGGGCACATCTGCTAGAGTTGATCAGCTTTCACCAACATTCCTAGCCTAGCTAAAGGGGTTGCTGGATGAACAGAGGAGATCGTGCTTTAAAAAATTATGTGGATGAAGCTATGAAAGATATCAGAAATGATCTAATAACTGAAATCAAGTCAATCAGATTTGAAGTAAACCTGCTGAAATGGGAAACTGTCAAATTCTTTAAAAGAGCTGCTCCAGCTGTATACTATACCATGGAAAAGTTGGATGTGTCAGGACAAAATATTGTTGTTATCATAGAAAATCAATAGATTCAGGCTAAGAACTCAGTGACCATCCATGAAAATGATAAAGTTCTGAGGAGTGAACAAAATAATGAAATCTTTACCAAGATGGATGTCTGCACTAAGCTACTTGATGACCACATGCTAGAAGTAAAGAATCATGTCACTACATGAGTTAATTATCTAGAAAGAGAAAGAGGCAAGACCTGCACCTCCCAGACCATTCAAGTAATTGAAGAAGTCAAAAGGGGGTGAGAGAAGCTATAAGGACTAACACAAAAAATATGATCTGGGCAACAAATGTGGTGAGAGGCTCATTAGGATTAGAGCCAGTGCAATATGATAACATCCTAATGATGTCTGCTCATGTGCTAGAGGTCTTGAAGAAAGAGCCTACTCATCAAGATCATCAAAGCTTCCAGTATATAGAAGAAGGTGACAGTGTTGGTGATCAGTGGGGAGTGATGTCCATTACTGTTGAAATTCCTTCCTTCAGTCCCACTGTAAAACTAGCACTGCAGACAAAAGAAATAACTACAACTGTTGAAACTGAAGAAGAAATCAGGATAAGGAAGAGGAAATACAGAGAAGAAATGTAGAAAAGGCCTAATTTCGAGTAATGGAGCCCAGAGTCCAGATCTATCATTATGCTTGCTTGGGATCAGGTCAAAAACAAGTGGTCAGGGAGAGGAAAATGGTACAACAAAACAGAATGTGACAAGATGGAGAAGATGGACACAAAAAGAAGAATTTACTGGAGAAAAAAATGCCAACCTTCTTTCCCCTGATGCAGTTGAACCCTCTAAATACTTTCCCAAGTCATTCAACTATTTTCAAAGACAAAAAGACAAAGCTGAAGCTGAAGCTGAAAAAGGAAAAAAGAAGCTAAGGCAAAGGAAGCTGATAAAGTAGACAAGAAGGGAAAGAAAGTAGCTGGACCAGAGGGCAAACCTACAAAGAAATCCATGGGCTGTAAAATTGTGATAAGGGAACCTGAAACTTGAAAAGTTTCAGGTTGTGCTTATAGGGCTAAGGAATGTGAAATTTGTTATTTGCACAAACATTAAAATTCCTTATATATTAAATAGAATATCATTTGTTATGATCATGATTTATTTGATTTATCATTTGTTATGACTATGATTTATCTGATTTATGCTGCTCTAATATATTTTGTATATGTAACATAAGTATGTTAGTGTATACATTGTCTTAGATTTTGACTTCTTCAAATAGGGGGAGATTGTTGGGTCCATTGATCCTAATGTCCTAGATTTGAAGAAGACCTAACAAACAATATATACACATGTGGTGATATAACTTGTGCTCAAGTTTAATGATTGCAGGATGTCCTAGTAATAATGATGGGACAGATAACCCAAGTGGCTAGGTCAGGTAAATACTTACCTAAGGTGTGGAAGACAGAAAGCCATTCACTCAACTCTAGATGACTTATAGTGTTGAGTGAAGCCTATACAGTCAAAGCCACGAAGTGGCAAGTTGATAAAGTGGCTAAGTCCACATACGTTGAGTGAAGTCAACTCACTCAACGCCATACAACAAAAGGCTGTGAGACAGGATAATGCAGTCAAAGCCTAAGAAGAAATGGGCATAAAAGTGTCTAAGTCTACAGACGTTGAGTAAAGATCATTCACTCAACGCCATAACTCCATAATCGTTGAGTATAGCTTAGTCAGTCAACGCCACAAGAAAACCTTGAATATTTACCAAGTCCACAAGCATCGAGTGAGGCAAGCTCACTCAACGCCATGTGACAATGTCTTGACTAAATCTCAAAATTAGTGTTGTTTCTTAGACACAAAAATCAGGCTAAGGCAGAAAGAGTTGAGTGAGGCATGCTCATTCTACGCTCTCAACGCCATGACTCAAAAAATCTAGCTAAAACAAAAAGCATTGATTGAGGCGTGGTAACTCAATGCTCTCAACGCTTAAGATGCTAAAGTAGCAGAAATTTGGTTAAGGCAGAAAGCGTTTAGTGAGGCATGCTCACTTAACGCTCTCAATGCCTAAATAACAGAAAGCATGGCTAAGGCACAAGGCGTTGAGAGAGGTGTGCTCACTCAACATTCTCAATGCCAGGCATGCACAAAAGGCTGAAGAAATGGTTAAGGTAAAAAGTATTGAGTGAGGCTTACTCACTCAACGCTGTCAATGCCAAGATAGACAAAATTATCTAAGTACTTTGGCGTTGAGTAAATCTCACTCACTCAATGCCTATTCTACTAATGCTTGATTTTTGACTAAGTCCACAGGTGCCGACATCAGCAAGTCAACAAGTCAACTTTATTCAAATTGGTAGTGGCAAAATAACAGTACATAACAAAAGGCACCGTAGACCTACTGTACGCCAGTTAGGCATTAAAGCAAGGATGCAGCTGACATTAAATGTGTGGGGCCCACTATACAAAAAGCCGTTGGGACATAAATGATAAAAGGAAAAGCCTTTACAGAAGAATATAACTCTTGGAGCAGAGCTGTTGAAAAACTTCTTCGTCATCGCCATTGTTACCGTGAAGAGAAGAAAGAGAGCAAACATACTGGAGGTCTAAAGGCTCAACAAGTTGGCGGTTTGTCTTTATCTTCGACTACAGTAAGATCAGAGTAGATATCTGAAGTAAAATAAGAAAGTTAGCTGGTGACATTTTACTTCTGCCCCAGCAAGTTCTTCACAGATCCAGAGACACAACACTGAAGAACATCTATTGGAGTCTATGGAGAAGAAGTTATGGCTGAACATCCTCAGCACAGGAAATAAATAAGAAGCAGAACTCTTTCTGCCAGTTACTTCCAACACAAGCTGTTATCCTTGTTGCTATGAATAAGTTAAGCTGAGAATTATTCAACCCAAGTAGCAGCAAGTTTTGTTGTAGTCACTTCACAGATCCAGAGGGAAAATCCCTGGAACTGTGAAGAAGAAGTTAAGATTGAGTGAATCTCATTTCATGTAAAAGTTGACTCAGTAAATATACTCTTGGAGTCATAGTTGGGCTAAGTCTATCTCAATCAAAGTTGATTGACATAGAGAAATTCCTCTTGTGTCCAATCAAGAACCACACCAACTTACTTCCATCTTATAGGATCTAGTTGGATCTGAGTGGTAGGGCAAATTTGCCTGTGCTGTAGGGCTTGGGTTCAAGTCTGAGGTAGGTGAGTCATTCTCACTGAGCTGTATGACACTTGTGCCTAAGGTAGGATCTATGTGAAGATTTGAGTGTAGGGTAATATTGCCTGAGATTGTAGAAGAGTCATTCTCTCTGAGCTGTAAGATCCCTATTGGATCTGAGGTAGGGTTGTCCTCCCAGCCTGAGTGTAGGGCCTTTGACCTGAGGTAGGTAGTTTGCTGACCACTGAGTTGTAGACCATTTGTGGCTGAGCTGTAAGTCTTGGAGGAGACTGAGAGATCCTGAGGGATCTGAGGTGTAAGCTCTTTGGAGTAGATTTTTGGAGAAGCACCTAGTCCAACAAGATAGCTGGATATGTGCGAGGGAAAGCGGATGTACCATAGTTAGGGGAACCACTATAAATCTTGTGTAGCTTGTGTGTTTTCTCTATGTTGGTTTTATTGCAGGTTACATATCTTGAAAGCAGAATATAATCAACCGATAAAGCATCCAATTAAAAGAAAATTAAAGAAAACTCACTAAGGAATAAGAAACCTATTCACCCCCTCTAGGTAATTTAGCTATCCTTGAAATCAAAGACTTTCAAGAAGGGCGATCCCATGCACCAGCTCGACCATCAACTCTGTCGGCCGTAGAAATCATGAGCACACCACCTCGCATCGTGGTCCTCATCAGCCGGAAAAACTACCGCACTACTTAGCTTACATGAGCGCAGTGCATCCTTGCGTCACCGTCAGAACTCCACCTCTCGCCGCAAAACTGTATCCTCTGGAGTCTAGTCTGCTCAGCGATATCAAATTATTGCGCAGCTTAGGTTCCAGGTGTACCCGCTCAAGCCTACGTATTGCTCCATCATGCATCCCGATGTCTACTATCCCTATCCCCGTGACCTCACATGCTGAGCCGTCACCCAGAAAGACCAACCTAGTCGCCGCCTCCAGTGAACTGAACATCCCTGCATCTGAGCAAATGTGTTGCGAAGCACCAAAATACAATATCCAACTATCCAAGTCACATGGACTCTCAGTGATGTGGAGAGACACATCACTATCATCTACCGTAGCTACCGCCGCCTTGCCCGCACCCTGGACGTCCCCAGAAATCAGCGCACATTGTGGACAATGTCTCCTGCTATGGCCACTCTGCCTACAATGGTAGCATGTCACTACCTTCCTCGATGCAGATCTGGCCCGCACACTTCCAGATCCCTTCTCGAACTGCCTCCCTCGTCATCCTTCTACTACCAAAACATGCTCACCCTCAGGAGCGGGGGCTGACAGCATCTGACTGGACAGTAATGCAGACGTGATCTG
Source organism: Platanthera guangdongensis (assembly GCA_039583875.1). Lineage (NCBI taxonomy): Eukaryota > Viridiplantae > Streptophyta > Magnoliopsida > Asparagales > Orchidaceae > Platanthera > Platanthera guangdongensis. Next base: position 5,890,570 of record CM077167.1, read on the forward strand.
CTCCACGTCTACTGTATCCTTCCCATATATCAGAGTGCTCTACACATGCTTATACGACGCCGGGAGCGAGGTATGAAGCAACAAAGTCTTGTCTTCTTCCTCCACCTTCACACCAACCACATGCAATTGACTAAGAAGTCCACTGAACACGTTGAAGTGTTCCTACAGTTTACGATTTTCCTACCTCTTCAGGCAATACAATCTCTGCTCCAGTAACAACCCCGTGGTCAACAACTTACTCATATAGAGTCCCTCCAGCTTCTCCCACAATGTGACAGCTGACTCTTCAATACCGATGTTGAACAACACCTTATCGTCGACGCACATCCTGATAGCGCTAATGGCGTGCTAATCCATCTTCGTCCACTCAGAATCCTTCACCGGAGCGGGCAAAGAATCACGTCCCGGCATCACTTGGATCAACTCCTGCTCAACCATCATATCCTTGACCCGACTCCGGCAGAGGCAAAAGTTCCTGCTACTGTCAAACTTATCCATCGAATATCTGACTAACACGGTGTTCTTCGCTGTCATAGCTGCCCGCAGTACCTCTAGATGATCTGATTAATTCACAGATCAGATCTGAGAAGATAGGGAGCAGACCGATGTCGCGACCTACCGTTAACCCAAATCTAAAATCGGAATGTTCAATCAGTCACCTACTCAGAACCTCGCTTTGATACCACTTATTGTAAAAGCCGATACAAAATGCAGACATAACTATAAATATTGCAGATACTCAAGAACACAAAATATAGCCACAAAATTTATATAATGAAAATATAAATTCAAATACAAAGAAAACATGAGAAAAATGACCGTCCGATGAATATGCCGTGGATGCACCGGGCACTCACGATCCGCGGCCGAAATCTGAGATCTGGACTGCAATCCGCCTCGCGGACGCACAAGGTGCACCGAACCTTCAACGTCGAAGTCTAACGTTCAACCGCACCATCATCGGAGAACAACGCCGCCACCGGAGAACAACGCCACAACCGGAGAGAAACCACCGTCGCGACTAACTGCACCCTCACGCCGTCGACACCACGTCTCTCCACTCCAAAGAACGGCCACTGCAACGCCGACGACAAAATCTAACAACCCCGGCGGCAACTCCCTCTCTCAACGCCGGCAGATATCTTCTCCAACTCCGGCAACAAACACCCAAGGCCGGCGGCCCCTCCGAGTGCACGAGAGAGAGAGAGAGAAAGGAGAGAGGGCAGAACGTTCCTCTTGCAGGAGGCTCCTCCTTCACGTCCAGAAGCTATAGGAATATATACAGGCGGCTCCAATTAATTTCTCCAAAACCTGAGCTCTGTTTGACAACCCTTCTCCACTCCGTTCCGACGTGAACGGCCCGGCGAAATACTGTTTGACACGCTCCGGCAGAGAATGTCCGGCGTGAAAGGGTGCCGGCCCGATGTTTTGCCGCTGGTGGGAGAAGCGCTAGTCGACCGTTTTGAACGGTCATTTTCTCTCTCCTCCCCGACCTCCTGACGGACCGGAATGTCAAACAGAGCCCTGGTTGGTCTCAATCTCAAGGTTCAATGGAGGATATATATTACATGAGGACAGTGTTTTTAATTTCCCAATGCACAACTCTCATAATTTTGAATTCCATGGGTACCCAAAAAATAGAAAAAAAATATTTTTTCTTTATTCCTTTTTTATCCAGACTGTACGTCATAACGGGAAGGAATTAAAAATTCAAGATCCGAATTCTGATGGATCCGGATTCGAACCAAACCAAAAACAACATTACGGGTTATATATGATAAATATTTTAATACAAATGTCAATATTATATGATCTAAATAATTATTTTTATCATCTTCACAGATTAACCCCAATTGAAGTGGGCAAATCGACCTCGGCTTCATTTGAGAGGGTTTATTTTCATCGGTCAAACGGTTACGATCGTATGAATTAGTTTTTACTGTCATAATCGTTTGACGGGTGAAAATAAGTCCCCCAAACAAAGCCCTCATCTCCGGGATTTTTTTTGGATTCATTGTTCGATCGAGGAGTCGGCATAGAATCATAGATGAAGAATAAAAATATTAAAAAAACAATAAAGAAAATGAATTATTAATTACTTTACATGTGGGTTTAAAATTATTCCCTCCTGGCTCCGTTTGACGCGATGTTTTTGTTAATATATATTTGGACAAATATTGAGTTCGGAGGCTTAACGAGTCGGTTCAGATAGACGGATATCCGATATCCGTAGTTACTCATAGTGTTTGCCTATTTATACTCACCTCGAAGCATCCAGTTGGAGATTTAGGTGGAATACCCAACCCGTTGCCCCTAGGTGGGCATAAATAGACAAACCCTAGGAGTAACTACGGGTATCAGATATCCATGTATCTGAACTGACCCGTTAAGCATCCGAACCCGATATTTATCCAAATATTCGTTAACAATTTTAGCTCTAGTAAGTTTGGACAAAAACACCACCGCCATAGATGTATGTTTGGCATGTCAACGTTTATGACTGATATCAACGTCGGTAAATGGAAATGACGTTCCTTTGGTGAGGTCGGACGTTCATGATTGTGTTCACGAACGCTAGTGATGGGTGACACCATCATTTTATAGGGAAGACTCCCTCATGATCTCCCCCCAAAATGGTAGATCATGTGGTTGACTAGTCAACCCCACCTCCCATGATGAGGAGAACATGGGGGGTGGGGCCCACTCTCTCTCTCTCTCCAAAACCGCCCCTTTAAGGGAAACCACCGCCGCCGCCGGACTAGCCGACGGTCGCCGTCGGCCTGGCCGGCCGCCGCCTAGCTTGCCGCCGCAGGCCGCGGCCAGGCCGCCAGGCCGGCCTTGCCGCTGCAGGCCGCGACCACGCCGCCAGACCGCCTGGCTGCTAGCCGGGCTCGCGGCCAGGTCAGCCTTGCCGTTGGTGGTCGCGGCCCCGCCGCCAGGCCGCCGGCGGCATGGCCGCTGGCCGGCCTCGCCGCCGCAGGCCGCCGCCAAGCTGCCAGGCCGCCGCCGGGCCGCCGGCCGGCCGCCTCCACCGCCTAGCCGCCCCACCACCGTGGACGACCTGCCCACCGTCCGATCGTGGTGGGCTTTCCCCGCCGTCCAATCTGGTGGGTAATCACCCACTAACCCACTACATTGGTGGTGGGGCCCGCCATGATTCTCTCCTGGATGCTATAAAAGGAGCCCCATGGCCTCCTCATGCAGCACCTTTTGGCTCCTGGTCATCTTCTTACTCATGTCAGAGCTCTGCCGGACTCCTCCCTCAGGTCATCCTCCAGCCACCTCAAGCCACCGCGAGCCACCACGAACCACCAGAGCACCACCCACTAGAGAACGCCCAGATCCCAGCGCGAACAGAGGAGGAAGAAGACGATCCTTGCAATTAGGCGCGCGGCGGACCCGCAACCCAAGCTACAGAGCCCCAGTGCCGCCACTCAAATTCCAGTACTCAAAGCGCTCATGCGAAGCAGCCTGTTGCACGCGGGGAGCTGCAGTCCTCTTCTCTCACCTCAAGTTGTAACGGGAGCGGCCTGTCGCCCCGTTTCACCGAACGCCCTGTAATCACAAGCAGCTAGTGGATTTTGACCGGCACAGATCCGGTCGCATGGTTTTTTACCCAATTTAGGGGGTTTTGCACGTCATCATATCTTGAGTCGATCTTCCCTTTTCTCTGACTGTGTGCGCGCTCGACCGCCCCGCAAGCTAAGGCGGCCCTGTTGAATCTGATTCGACCGGGGCATCGAGTTAGCCCGCAATAGCTATCACTGTGCCAAACAAAGACGTAGGCTCTGTTTGGCATAACAGAGGCAGTTATGAAAGCAGGGGTTATGAATCATGTTTGTGCACACCAAATCTCACCTAAGGAACTTCTTCCAATTTTAAGTTCAAAACTAGTGTTTTTTTTTGGTGGTGCCCATAGCCGCACTCATGCCAAACATATATTCTAGCATAAAAATGACACCAAATATAGTCTTAGCCTCTATTTGGGTAGACTTATTTTCACCGATCAAACGGTTATGACCGCACAGACCGAATTGTCCGGTAAAAATAAGTCCCCAAACGAAGCCTTAGGCTTCGTTTGACATGGTGGTGGCGGTCGTGAACGCGGGGATTAAACTGTCATTCGTTAACGCCCACCTAATAATCTTCACCCGCTTTTATGTTCAAATGGATGAAGTTTTTTAGGTTGTCGTTGACGAATGACGGTTTAATCCATGTGTTTATGACCACCACCGCTTTGCCAAACGAAATCTTCATGTTCATCATTAAGTTCAGACCATTTATGCCTTTGAGATGGTTTGTGACCATCTCCCACCATTGTCCCGGGCCGGCGATATTTGCTAATAAAATGAATTATATTTTGTAAGTCTTTCAAAATATGAATTATTTAATTATTTTATGTCAGATTTCAAGTTTTTTTTAACTAAAGAATTAAATTTAAAATTTCATATATGTCGGATGGACCGTGGTTGCCGGCTCCCAACGATTTGATATGTTGCCGGCTCCCAACGATTTGATATATATATATTATTTGTGATATATTTAGATTATTATTATATATACAGTATATTATATTATTTTAAAGAGGTTGAATTGAGTATCTAATAGTGCATAATAAAATTTAACTGTTCGGATCAAAGAGGTAGCTCGAGGTAATTGAATCTATGTTCTAATATCACATACCTGATGAGCAGGAGAGAAAGAATCATAATGAATCTATGGTTAATGTGTCTTTTTTTGTATCTTTGAGGTCTTATTTATAGACAATCCACAAATTGTCGTCCCTCGCAAAATACCCGACTCGTCTAGCGGTTGAGAAAACCTCAGAGAGACGACTCATGATGCTCAAAAAGGATCTCGCTAGCCAGTGAGAAATTGGACTTGTGAATTCATTGTCGATATGTTTAGGACCTTGTGAAAGGGCGACTACAAAGGAAATCACGCTTATGGGCGTGGCCATATTGGGTCTGGCCTATGTGCGAGGCAAATAGAGTTCTTGTGTAAGGGCGACATCTAGGAGGAACTAGCATGTGGGTGAGGCTTTGGGGGAACTCGCCCCTACATTTATCTTATGGTCTTCTATATCGGGGCTTCTTTTAATATCATGCTTTGCTGACAAGACTTGGTTTGGCCAACCTTAGTGAATACTAATTGTACACCCACAAATCCACAATGCACTAATCATGTACATGAATCTAAGAGACCATCAAAACACAGTCACATCACAAAAAAGGGTAGGGCGGTAGCATAATCTAATACAGTCTCAATGATCATTACCTCTTTATGATACTTGATGGGGCCAAGGATATTTATCATTTCTTTGGGGGTGTAATTAGCCTATTCCCCCATGATCCTATCATCTAAGTGGGGATCATGGGGGAAATGCCGCGCGCGCGATCCATGCGCGCAGGATCACCCTTCCCGAACCGCCCGGGGCCGACCCCTCTCTCCCGCCGACAGCGGGCCGACACAGACCGGCCGATTTCCGACCAGCTAAGAAGCCGCACACTGTGGTCCCACGCTCGCGGCCACGAGGCGCGATGCTCCTGCCGACCACCCTGGTCAACAGGGAGATTTCCCTCCCGCGGTCGACGCGGAGGGTGTCGGGTACGGACCGGTTGTGCCGGGCCCCTTGCCCGCGTGAGCACGGCCAACCGCCCCCTCTCGGGCCTGCTCCGACCTGTTGAAATTTCACAAGATGATCAGGAGATAGCTCTGATACCAAGTAAAAACTTCCAGAGCTATCAAGCTGACAACTTGATCAAACAGAAAACGGGAACCAGGCGCATGAACACTACAACCATAAACTGAGACTAATACTGTAATAGAATCTAGAGATGCAGTTTTTTTTAGGCTAAGTTTCTTAAAGATAAAAAACCTGATGCTTGCAGGTCTGCCAGCGGCTAGTACTTAAACTATGTTGAACCAAGACAAAGAATCTTTGACACTGAGCCTATATATAATAGTGATTTATCATCTAAAAGGTTATCTAATAGAGAACGAGTGCATAAAAGCTTCGGTATAGATTTTGTGACTTACCAAGTCGAAGTTGATCCATCAACCTACAAGGAAGCGATGTGATCTAGAGATTCTCTATTATGGAAAAAAGTCATAGATGATGAGATGAACTCTCTCCTGCAAAATACACTTGGACCTTGATTGACTTGCCCAAAGGGACTAAAACTATTGGAAGTGAGTGAGTCCTGAAAAAGAAGCTTAATCTTGATGGGAGTATTGTCAAATACAAAACACGTCTAGTTGCAAAAGGCTTCACTCAAGTGAGTGGTATAGACTACTTTGATATATACTCGACTGTTTGTCACATTGCAATAATTAGGATTCTTCTCGCTTTAGCATCTATTGAATATTTTATCGTTCATCAGATGAATGTCAAGACTGCATTCCTTAATGGAGATCTGACTGAGGAGATATATATGCACCAACCTGAAGGATTTGTCGTAGAAGGTTTAGAAAATAAGGTCTGTAAGTTGACTAAGTCGCTCTACGGATTAAAACAAGCACCTAAATTGTGCTACAAAAAATTTGACACTTGTGTTAGAGACATGTGTTTTAAATCTAGTCTATCAGATAAATGTCTATACGTAAAAACAAGTTCATATAAAGTTTCAATTATTTGCTTGTATATTGATGACATGCTAATTCTGAGCACTGATCAGTTTGAGGTGGAAGACGTGAAAGTTGCCTTGACGACACAATTTAGCATGACTGAATTAGGTGTGGTGAAAACTATCCTAAGAATGGAAGTGAACTTCACTGAAAAGGGTATTACCCTAAGTCAGAGCCACTACATTAGAAATCTACTTGAGAAGTGAGATTACGTTAATAACAAAAAAATTGAGACTTTATACGACTACAACAATAGACTGAAACAGAATGAAGGTTCACCTATTAGATATTTGGATTACTCCAAACTCATAGGAAGTCTCATATATGCTACAACCTATACTAGACCTGACATAGTCTTTACGGCCATCATGTTAAGTAGATTTACAAGTAAACATAGGAAGGACCACTGGAATGCCTTGGAAAGGCTAATGCGACACTTAAAGTACATTGAGAAGTACGCTTTGTGTTACAGTGGACATCCACCTGTTCTTGAGGGGTATTCTCATGCCTCCTGGTGCTCAGAAATTGCTTATAGTAGATCCACTAATGGTTTTGTATTTACACTATGAGCAGCAGTAGCTTGGAAGTCAAAGAGACAGAAGTGCATTATTGTAACACCTCCATCTGTCCCATGGGATATAACAGTGGGTCCGGCCGGGGCCCCACACCATATTTCACAGGCAAACGACGGAGTCACGTGGGGATATTAAAATCTCATTCTATTCGTGTCCTAACTCAGAGCATTCTAGCGTATCATTTTCAGTTATAAAAACTCAACATAGTGAATGTCCACTAACATATATAAACTCCACATTTATATATAAACCAGGAATGTATACAACACACATACACTCATGGCCTTAAGACCTTACAAGTTGTTTTTTTACAAAATTTACAGCTTCATACATCGGCACGCAGGTCGGCCACACATGAAATCCAAGCATTCTTCGCACGGCCTTCAAGGGCCTTAAGCAACACGACTTCATTCCGCTCAATTCAATTCAACCATCAGCACCTGCAATTAGACATCCACCCCAAGAGCGGTAAAATAAAGCAACGGTCAGCATTAGCTGACCAATTATAACGACCCAACCCAACTCGGGGCAGTGATTCCTTCTCTGTATGCATCACCATCATAATCTCTATCAATCACAACAAGTGCACTCAGGCACAACAGTATCACAAACGCCGGTCTCCGGCGGATGCTACGTGCACTCAGAGCACCTTATTAGTGTACCAGATATACCAGTTGCCCACCACCGATCAGAGGTTTTTAACTTGTTGGTTGGCCGGTCCTAGTCCACCATCCCGCAGGTTGGCGACATACTATCCATCCCACTCAGAGGTACTAACCTCACAGCAAACTTGAGCATTTCCACAGTAGATCGACCCACCCTAATGGTGTAGCAAGCCAGGTTTATCTGCGCTCCCCAGACATTGCCACCAATCGACCTCCTAACCTAACTCAGATCGACCGACCCTTGTGGTACAGCAAGTCGGGTTTACCTCACGCTCCCCAGACATTGCCACCAATCGACCTCTCAAACAACCAGGGGCAGGTCAGCCTTTCCCCTGTTCAAACCGTCAGTGGCGCACCACTAGACGCGGGTCGGCCTTCCCTCCTAATTAGCCACAGCTTTTCACTCTCCCAGAGCAACTAGCGCCCACCGCGCTCACACCACCAGGAGCTTACTCAAAGCATCCCCGATCAATCATCCATACAAAGAGCCTACACTCACAAGTCATACATATCCATACAATACACAGAGTCTTCTCCGGTTTACCCATGATCATCACCAATCTAGACTAATCATCCAGATGGGCTTCACATAACATGCCTATGCCGTACTCCACACTTCCAGCTCTAGATGCAGACTCAACTTGGAATCACTTTTGCTTTCCACCTCTTGGTGAAGGATTCCATGCTATGCATAAATAAAGGACTTCAATTGTCCAAGAAGGAGATCGTTACCCTTGACGATCGCTTTGGAGCCATGAATTAGCTGGATGGAAATCACCGCGACGGCCTTGCCTCCACGAATCCAAACTCGAATCTTATTTCCGCACTCCGCAGCTCCTCCAGCAGCTGGCTTCCTTCTCCCTTTCCTTTCTCCCTTGCTCTCCCTCTCTCTCTCTCTCTTTGAGAAGAAGAAGAAGAAGAATGGCTTATGAGTGAGATTATCCCCTCATTCTCGGCCTTATATCAGCAGGGAAGGGCCTGGACCCTTAGATCCAGGATAAGGGAAATGAACGGCTTTGATTTGCCCAGAAAAAGGTTGAACACGACCTGACATGCCCTATGACACGCCCGTGTCACAGGCCGTGTATCTTAAGAGGCACACAACCGACTCAAATCCAAACAGTACACGGCCGTGTGACACGCCCGTGTCATATCCTACACGCCCGTGTCATGACCGACACGCCCGTGTCTAGAAGCCGTGTACCTCACACAACACAACCTCCACTTAACCCGAGTGGGACACGTCTTGGGATACACCCGTATATCCTTACACGACTGCAGACACGCCCTGTCATGTATTCGCCGAGTGGAGTTCGTCGACCCCGAGGAGGACACGCCCCCTGACACGCCCGTGTCGCCGGGCGTGTTCCCTCTTCTTGAGTGTTGCTTGACTATATTTTGTCGAGCACTCGAGAGGCCACTCAACCCGAGCACGACATGCCCTGGGACACGCCTGTGTCCTAAGCCGTGTCACCCAACCTGAACCCAAATTGGGATTTGGGGGTGTTACATGTAACGTACCCTGGGCCGTCCGTGGGACTCAGCCCAAGCACCCCAACCCCTCTCCCTCCACAGGCGGGTTGTTGGTGGCCACAGCCTCCCTTTGATGAGTGAAATTCTCCCGTTAAGCCGACAACACGGGGACTTCCCAGGATAAACATAAATCCATCATATGTACACCCAACATATGTACACCCATAAATTCATATATCCAAACATCACATAAAATACACCTTGATCGATCGATTATCTAGATAAAAGGAGGTGTACACAAACATCACATTATTCATTCCATATATACAGCATCAGATACAACATCTATGTACATCACCAAAACAAATCACACAATTTACTTATTTCCTCTCATCAGCATCATCTTTCATCAGTCGTTTGATAGCCTCTTGGAGTTCCAACCTAAACACTCGAGGCTGTACTTCACCGATTGAGCTTTGCGTCTCTTGCACTTCAAGATTATGCAGTCGCGGTTGCATCCGGGATGCAGATGACTCGGCCACTGCTTTACCCTTGTCTTTATAGGACACACCTCTCTTTTTCTCACCCCTTGGAGGGCCGCTCCAACAATCACGGGCTATATGTTCTTGCTTCCTGCAGTTAAAACATGTGCATGTCTCAACACATCATTGCTCGTATGTTGCTCCTGAAGAAATAGTCAATGGAGTTGGTTCAGCAGGCCTGAACCTTTTCTTATCTCGTCTCCAAAACTCTGATTGTTCCGACTGTGGAACTTTAAATTCCGGCTTCGCCACCGCCAGGCTGTTCTTATCTTGCACCCGTTTCAAATCCTTCTCCAATGCACATGATATATCTACCAACGCTTGGAAGCCTCGGTTCACCGAACTCGGGAGTGCCAACCTCAACTAATCACGCAGTCCCTCATAAAAATGATCTGTCTTTCGTGCCTCCTTAGCGAAAGTAGACCCCGCATATCACCTGTAACACCCCAAAGTCCATTTGGGTTCAAGCTGAGTGATACGGCCTGGGACACGGGCGTGTCCCAGGGCGTGTCACAGGGCGTGTCGTGCTTGGGTTGGGCTGTTGGGTGTGTGGTCGACGAATTTTGGTCGGCAATCGTCGAGTGCAGAGTACACGGCCTGTGACACGGGCGTGTCACAGGCCGTGTCAGTTGCACGGGTCAGCCGGGAATGTGTGTGCCTGAGGACACAGGTGTGTCCTGGTGAACACGGCTTGGGACACAGGCGTGTCCCAAGGCCGTGTCCTGCTTGAGTTAAGGGAGAGTGTGCTGTGTGAGTGACACGGCTAGTGACACGGGTGTGTCGGAAGGCGTGTCAAGTGACACAGCACATGACACGGGCGTATCATAGGTCAGTGTACTGGTTTGGCTAAGTTGGTTGCCTACCGCTTAAGTGACACGGCCTGTGACACGGGCGTGTCACAGGGCGTGTCAGGCCGTGTTCAGGTGATTTTTGAGTAAATCCGAGCCACTCGTTTCCCTGATTTTGGATCCAGTGGTTCAACCTCCTTCCATGTGGATAAAGGTCGGGAAATGAGATAAAAACCCTTCATCTTCATATTCTCTTTCTTCTTCTCATTCCAAGAGAGAGAAAAAGAAAGGGAAAGCAAGGGAAGGAAGGAGGAAGGAAAGTCAGCTGCTGGAGGAGCTGCGGAGTGTGGATTGAAGATCCGAGAGCGGATTTGTGAAGGACAAGCCGAGGCGGTGACTTCCATCCGGCTACTCCATGACACCGAAGCGATCTTCGAGGGTAACGATCTCCTTCTTGGACATCAAAGTACTTTCTTTGTGCATGTGCTTGGAATCCTCCACCAAGAGGTGGATTTCGTAAGCGATTCCTTCGTTGAGTTTGCATCTAGAGCCGGAAGAGTGGAGTACGACATAGGCATGCTGTGTGAAGCCCATCTGGACTGGTAGTCTGGATTGGTGATGAATCATGAGTAAACCGGAGAAGACTCCGTGGATTTGATGCTATGAACATGTTATATGTTGTTGAATGAATGTATGGAGGAATGAATAAGATGTGATGTTGGTTATGGATGAATGGAGGCTTTGGTTAAGCTCATGGTTGTGATGAGAGATCAATTGGTAGCACGCCTGGGGAGCGCGAGATAAACCTGGCCTGTTACACCACTAGGGTGGGTTGATCTGGATAGATAAGGGATCGATTAGTGGCAATGCCTGGGGAGCCGAGTTAAACCCGGCTTGCTGCACCACAAGGGAGGGTCGATCAAGAATAGGTGAGGGGTCGATTGGTGGTAATGTCTGGGGAGCATCGATAAACCTGGCTTGCTACACCACATGGTGTGGGTCGATCTGCTCTGGTTGTTTATGGATGCTGTGAGGTTAGTACCTCTGAGTGGTATGGACGGGATGTCGCCATCCTGCGGGATTGGTGGACTAGGATTGATCCGCCCAACCAATAAGTGAAGAACCTCTAATCGGCGGTGTACGACTGGGATACCGGGTACACCAAGAAGGTGCCCTGAGTGCACGGAGCGTCTGGTGGATACCAGCGTTTGTGTTATGGATATGATTGATCGATTGATAGATATTATGATATGGCAATGCATACAGGGAAGGAACCACTGCCCCGGGTAAGCGGTAGGGTCGTTATAAGTGGTCAGCTAAAGTTGACTGTTACTTTGTTTGCCACTCTTCGGTGGATATGTGTTTGCAGGTGCTGCTGCTTGAAATGAAATGAGCGGAATGAATGGATTGCTGTGGAAGGCCCTCAAAGGCTAGCATGTTTGGATTTCATGTGTGGTCTGTGTGCCGATGTACCAAAATATATTTGTGCAAAGAGAAACATGTAAGGTCTTAAGGCCATGTGTGTGTGAGTTGTATACATTCCTGGTGTTAATATATAAATGTGGAGTTTATATAGTAGTGGACTTTCTCTGAGCTGAGTTCATTTAACTAAAAAAATGCTGCGCTAGAATGGATTGAGTTAGGATGCGAGTAGATTTTGATTTCCACAAGTAATTCTGCCGCTTGTCTGTGATATATGGCATGGGGCCCCGGCCGGACCCACCGTTATATGCCACGTGACGAGTGGGGGCGTTACATCGCCCCAGTCTCGTAAACTCATGCAAGTACGTATCAATATCAGTCTCACCCTGCACCAAACGTTGGAATTCATTTTCCATTGCAATCTGCTGCGACACTGGCAAATACTTGACTAAAAATAATCGTGAGAATTCATCAATCGAGATCTCCTCTAATCCTCGACCTGCCAAGTGATGCACTTCCACGTCATCCCACCACAATCTCGCATCTCCTTCCAGCAGAAAAGTGGCTAAGGTCACTTTCTGCTCCTCCGCGATCCTGATTGCGGTCAGGATCCTCTTCACTCTTGCAAGCCAATCTTCCGTCTGCGTTGGGGAACCCATTCCGCCAAATGTAGGTGGATGAAACTCCATAAATCGCTTCAACTGCTCATCAGTGGATTGTTCATCCCCCACAGCTTCAGCGCACCCTTGCCTTGCACCAGGCCATACTGGCACCCCTGTAGGCCTTGCCTGCCCAGTAGGTTGTGTATGTAACACTGCGAGCACCGTCTCAGTCACCACACGTATGGTCCCCGCCGAGGGAGGTATAGGCACTTCAACTGGTGCCGCACTCTCATCGGAATGCTGGGGTTCAAACTGCCCAGCACCACTCCTCGTCACCTATCAATGTACAAAACACCAGTTATGTCCAGTCCATAACAACAAACATACATTGACTACACGCTCACGCTCCTCACGTGTATGTATTACATTCCTAGTGGACATTCTAGAGTTCAATTATGTTCTCCCTCCCAAAAATCTCAAACCTGGCTCTGATACCACTTTGTAACACCTCCATCTATCCCATGAGATATAATAGTGGGTCCGGCTGGGGCCCCACGCCATATTTCACAGAAAAATAACGGAGTCACGTGGGGATATCAAAATCTCATTCAATTCGTGTCCTAAATCAGAGCATTCTAGCGCAACATTTTCAGGTATAAGAACTCAACATAGTGAATGTCCACTAACATATATAAACTCCACATTTATATATAAACCAGGAATGTATACAACACACATACGCTCATGGCCTTAAGGCCTTACAAGTTGCTCTTTACAAAATATACAGCTTCATACATCGGCACGCAGGCCGACCACAAATGAAATCCAAGCATTCTTCGCACGACCTTCAAGGGCCTTAAGCAGCGCGACTTCATTCCGCTCAATTCAATTCAACCATCAACACCTGCAATTAGACATCCACCCCAAGAGCGGTAAAACAAAGCAACGGTCAGCATTAGCTGACCAATTATAACGACCCTACCCCTTATCCAGGGCAGTGGTTCCTTCCCTGTATGCATCGCCATCATAATCTCTATCAATCACAACAAGTGCACTCAGGCACAACAATATCATAAATGCCGGTCTCCGCCAGATGCTCCGTGCACCTTATTGGTGTACCAGATATACCAGTTGCCCACCACCGATCAGAGGTTTTTAACTTGTTGGTTGGTCGGTCCTAGTCCACCATCCCGCAGGTTGGCGACATTCCGTCCATCCCACTCAGAGGTACTAACTTCACAGCAAACTTGAGCATTTCCACAGTAGATCAACCCACCCTAGTGGTGTAGCAAGCCCCCAGACATTGCCACCAATCGACCTCCCAACCTAACTCAGATCGACCCACCCTTGTGGTGCAGCAAGCCAGGTTTACCTCGCGCTCCCCCGGCATTGCCACAAATCGACCTCTCAAACAACCAGGGGTAGGTCAGCCTTTCCCGTTCTCAAACCGTCAGTGGAGCACCACTAGACGCTGGTCGGCCTTCCCTCCTGATTGGCCGCAACTTTTCGGTCTCCCAAAGCAACTAGCGCCCACCGCACTCACACCACCAGGAGCTTACTCAAAGAGTCCCCGATCAATCATCCATACAAAGAGCCTACACTCACAAGTCATACATATCCATATAACACACAGAGTCTTCTCCAGTTTACCCATGATCATCACCAATCTAGACTAATCACCCAGATGCGCTTCACACAGCATGCCTATGTCGTACTCCACACTTCCGGCTTTAGATACAGACTCAACTTGGAATCACTTCCGCTTTCCACCTCTTGGTGGAGGATTCCATGCTATGTATAAAGAAAGGACTTCGATTGTCCAAGAAGGAGATCGTTACCCTTGACGATCGCTTTGGAGCCATGAATTAGCCAGATGGAAATCACTGCGATGACCTTGCCTCCACGAATCCAAACTCGGATCTTGTTTCCGCACTCCACAGCTCCTCCAGCAGCTGGCTTCCTCCTCCATTTCCTTCCTCCCTTGCTCTCCCTCTCTCTCTCTCTCTTTGAGAAGAATAAGAAGAAGAAGAATGGCTTATGAATGAGCTTATCCCCTCATTCTCGGCCTTATATCAGCAGGGAAGGACTTGGACTCTTGTATCCAGGATAAGAGAAATGAACGGCTTTGATTTGCCCAGAAAAAGGCTGAACACGGCCTGATACGCCCTGTGACACGCCCGTGTCACAGGCCGTGTCCCTTAAGCGGCACAAAACCGATTCAAATCCAAACAATACACGGCCATGTGACATGCCCGTATCACATCCTACACGCATGTGTCATGATCGACACGCCCATGTCTAGAAGCCGTGTACCTCACACAGCACAACCTCCACTTAACCCGAGTGGGACACGGCCTGCGACACACCCGTGTCCCAAGCCCTGTACCCTTACACGGCTGTAGACATGCCCCGCCGTGTATTCGCCGAGTGGAGTTCGACGACCCCGAGGAGGACACGCCCGTGTCGCCGGGCGTGTTCCCTCTTCTCGAGTGCTGCTCGAGTACATTTCGTCGAGCACTCGAGAGGCCACTCAACCTAAGCACGACACGCCCTGGGATACGCACACGTCCCAGTCCGTGTCACCCAACCTGAACCCAAATTGGGATTTATGGGTGTTATAATTATACTATCCTCTATAGAATCGGAACTTTATGCTCTCTCTCTTCAGCTGGAGAAGAAGCAGAGTGGATAAGAGATCTGATAATGGACATTCTAATGACGAGTCTGAAAATGCACTCTATTTCTTTATATTGTGAGAATCAAGCCACAAAGACCATTGCTACAAATACATTGTTCAATAGAAAGCGAAGACAGCTTAGGATGAAACATGACTGGTTGACCTATCTCAGCAGTCAGGGGTTAATCTCTCTTTTGGAAGAGAGATCGAAAGATAATGTAGCAGATGTCCGTAACAAGGGCTTATGTATGGTTCTAACAACTAAAATATCGGTAGAGATGAGATTAAAGTCCATTTAGTAGGACTTAATACCTTGCTTATGTTTTAAATTTTAGAACTGTAGTCTGCTTACATTCAAGCGTCTAGAGTCTAGTACACTGAAGTATTTCAGATGATATCTGATGAAAGCTAGCGATAAATAGTTGTTAGTCATTCCAAACTTGATGACTTATGCAATTATTTTATTCAAAGGTTGATTTGGGTATTGTTGGAACCAAAAACTGGTCCCAACGAGAGTTTGGACCCTGGGGTGTAGCTAGCACCTACTTCTCCCAAACTCAGACCCTTGACCACTAACCCGGAAGATCTCAGAGCGCTTCTCCTTCTTAGCCAAGGTTGAGCCAAGGATACCTCATAATGCGCTACTAGACTTCAAAAAAAATGAGAAAACTTGCCTTCTAAGGTACCCAGTGGGTCAATTTATAGATTTCCAAAAATCTGGTCTGTCAACAGCGTAGCTCTGCTATTCCAAAAGGCTATATGCAACACAAAGTGGTCTGCCAACATCCAAACTCCACTGTTTTAAGGAGCTAAATGTAGGCTTCCAGGGGCAACCAAGTAAATTTACCTCTGAACCAAACCAGGTGGGAGGTTTTTTGCATGCCTAGGCGGAAGCCCTTCCGCATGCCCCGCCGAAAGGCTAATATCCAGCCGAGTGCGGGTTTGCCCACCCCACTCGCCTGCTCTTATAAGAGACATGACCAAGTCCAAAAGCGTTGAGAGCGTTGAGTGGAAAGGCTTCACTCAATGCCAGAGGACAAAAGGCGTTGAGAGCGAGAGCTCTAATCAACGCCTTGGGTCCAGAGAGCTCTGCCCTCCCTGGGGACTTTTCACCGACCCAGGCGGAAGCCTTCTCGCCTACCCCGGCGGAAGGCTCTTAAATCACCTCCCCTAGGGGAAAAACCTACTCAGTAAATATGAGGTTGTACATGTATCATTCCAAAAAAGAATACTAAAGTTGCTGATATGTGACATGATATTATGATTATTAGTTATATCATTCCAAACTTGATGATATAATAGTCACAACTTGTTGTATCATTCCAAACTTAATGATATAGCACAGTTGTGAAACAATTAATAATAATCTTAATATTCGAAGAAACATGGTTTGATTCTTTGAAATTAATTTTCTAATTTTTTGTAAATTAGATAGAGATGCTAATTTATGATTCTTTTTTCATGGTTAGAGTATTACGTTCTTTATCTGCTAGAACTAATCACTTTACTTTTGATAGCAAATATTTGAATTCATAGATATTTGTCTTATGACATTCTTGTTATAACTGTTTGCATATCAAGTGGAGATTGAAGGTGAGAAAGTTGATTTCGATCCGGATGAAGATGATCTGTTGTTTGTATAAATCATTTATCAGTTTGAGTTTTCCAGTTTTGTTTTCCTTTTTCATGTTTGGAACCTTTGTTTGAGTTTAGCTTATCAGTTATCTAAAACTTATATTTATGTTTTCTGGAAAAAACTCATGTTTGATCGTTATTAACCTTTATTTTAAGTAACCTGTTTTGTATTAACATCTATATACAATATAGGAGGAGATTATTGAGCTATATTAAATAGATGTAAAAGGTGCTTAACGAGTTTGGTTTAGGATCCTGATGGCATCCAATAAGTCGTAGTCAGGGATTTAAGATTACGCTTATAAATACCCCTGCTGGAGGCAACGTGGAGGCTCGTTCCAAACTAGACGGTCACACGAGATGCTTCGAGCGCGCTAACAGTTTTTGAGTGGTACACGACCGTGTAACAAGGGTATGAAAATCCAATGGCAACACAAGCTCGTGTGCTTGACGTGTAATCTTAATGGCCGTGCCCGCCTAGTTTACATGCTCGTGTATGTATCCAATGACGTGTACATCTTATTGTTGTCATACAACCCTCTGAAGCACTCCTAGACAGGCCCCAATTTTTATGGGACTTCCTACACCCCTTAGGACCCAAATACCCACATTTAAATTCAATTTTTGAGGTGTTACAGGAACAATGGAGACAGTCGAAGAATATCAGAGGCCCCACCACATATTCCAAAACAATATTTGTCGGAAACACTGATTATCCAAGACATTTGGTGATCACCACCTTGCCCGCCCTTTTAATGTTTATTTTACTATTTTAAGAGCATCTCCAACCGTTCGGCATTCTCCAGGAATGACGAACGGTTCCGCTCCAATGGATTGGCATTCTCGCCTCCATTTATGCATATGCTCTCCCTCCTCTAAATATAGAGGAGGGGGAGAGGAAATGTCGTGCCGGCATTTAGTTTTTTATTTATTTTATTTTTTAATTATTTAATTATTTGTTTTATGAATTCTTCGTATAATCTATAAATTCTTGTAGTGGCTATAATAATTTTTTAATTATGACATATAATATATCAATAAAATTATTTTTTCGAGACCTACAAAACGAGACTAATATTGAATACTTTCTAATTATTATTTGTCATACAAATAAAAAAAGAATATCTATTTATTGATTAAACTCGTGCAAAAATAAAAATACATTCAAAATTACATAGCTTCATTCTCATGTTGTTCCCACAAATGTTTAACTAGTGCATCTCAAAGTGCAAAATGCGCATCTCTGTCCTTGATCTTTTTATGTCGATTTAGAAACTGACGAAATCGTTCGGCTTCACCGATGTTCAACTCTTCAACATTCTACGTTGGTGCTGGAGTAGAAATAGTGACATATTCATTTTCATCTCGCTCGTCTTCGACAATCTTGTTATGCATTATAACACAAGCAGTCATGATATCATGTAAAACGTGCATATCCCAAAAACTGGTCGGCCCTTTAATTATCACAAATCTTGATTGAAGAGCACCAAATGCCCGTTCTACATCTTTTCAGCATGTTTCTTGCATCATTGCGAAGTATTGTTTTTTTTTTTGTTTTGTGAATGAGAAATAATTTGAACTATTGTTAACCTCTTCAGATATATTCTGTCGGCTAAATAATAACCAACGTCATGATTTTTTCTCAATATTTGATAATGAGTAGGAGACGTAATAACTTGTGCTAAGTTGAAAAAATAAAGGAGACGATTGCAGGACATTAATATCATTATTCGAGCATGGTAAACCAAAATATGCGTGTCATATCCATAAGTCATAAGATGCTACTGCTTCGAGTATAATTGTTGGCCTACCATGACGTCCTGAATATTGGCCTGCCCATGCTGTTGGGCAGTTCTTCCATTGCCAATGCATGCAATCTAGACTTCCCAACATCCCTGAAAATTCTCGTTCTTCATCTTTCTGTAATAATCTAGCAATATCATTGACATTGAGATATCTCGTATATTCTTCTTTGTACACTTGTACAATCACACTACAAAATCTTTTTAAATATTGAATCACGGTTGACTCACCGATTCGAATATATTCTTCGTAATTATCAGCTGCTATTCTATATGCTAACATACAGAATGCTGCTGTTATTTTTTGTAAAGTGGACAATCCAAGCTTACCAACCCCATCCTTCTTTTGTATGAAGAAATTATCATGCTCCTAAACCGCGACAACAATATAAAGGAATAAATTCTTTTTCATTCGAAATCTTCTTCGAAAAAATGTTTCCCCATATGTGAGATGATCGAAGAAGTAGTCATTCCACAGTTTAGTATCACCTTCAATCCCGCCCCGATTGATTTTCACGTGACAGGGTATTGAACCTCGACGTCTCAGAAGTTCATTTTCATGAAGTTGTGCTTTGTTGGAGTTATAAGCACACACCAGAATTTCATCTTCTTGCTCCCATTTAGATGTGTTTTCTTCCTACTTTTGAATTTGCTGATAAAATAATTCATCATCTGAAGACGATGAAGATCGTAAATAAGACGACCCTGTTCTGTAGTTCATTATTTGTATGAGGGAAAGATAGTTAGCCTGAAGATGGGAAGAGAAGTGCTTATATAGGATTTTTTTAGACCAAGCATTGAATTCCATTGTCAATTCATCATCAGCATAGGATTCTAACCTCCAACATTAGATTCCCTTATCACGTCATCACCAGCATTGGATTATTATCTCCAGCATTGGATACCTATCACATGTCACTTTATGACAAGCATCAGATTCTCATGTCAAGTTATCACCAGCATTGGATACCTGTTGTAACACCCCAAAAAGTAACATACAAAGAGTCGACATGGCTGGATGAAAATCGTTGAGTAGAGCTCGATGAAATTATCGAGGACAACTCGAACGTCGAGCAGAGCTCGACGAACGTCGAGCAGAGCTCGAGGAAATCGTCGAGCAGAGCTCGAGGAAATCGTCGAGCAGAGCGAGACGAAAACGTCGAGGAGAGCTCGACGAAACCGTCGAGGAGAGCTCGACGAAACCGTCGAGGAGAGCTCGACGAAACCGTCGAGGAGAGCTCGACGAAACCGTCGAGGAGAGCTCGACGAAACCGTCGAGCAGAGCTCGGCGAAACCGTCGAGGAGAGCTCGACGAAACCGTCGAGGAGAGCTCGGCGAAACCGTCGAGGAGAGCTCGGCGAAACCGTCGAGGAGAGCTCGACGAAACCGTCGAGCAGAGCTCGACGAAACCGTCGAGCAGAGCTCGAGAGAGCTCGACGAAAACGTCGAGCAGAGCTCGACGAAACCGTCGAGAAGAGCTTGTTGTGTTCCAGTTCCAGTTCCTTGTGTTATCAGTAGCATTGGATACCTATCACATGTCACTTCATCGCAATCATCGGATTCTCATGTCACTTCATCCCCAACATTGGATTCTTATCTCCAACTTGTTCTATAAGTACCTCACCAACATGAAGAGCAAGCATTGTGCTAAGCATGACTTTCAGTCGGGGAACAACATTCTCAGTGAAAGAAGATCAAGCATTATATTATGCATGACTTGAGGTCTCTGAAGACCCAGTTATGGGTAACAATAAAAAAGAATACAAGATGTGGGAAAGAATTTCTGTTATATTTCACAACAGAAGACCAACTACTTGCTCAGGACAGAGAACCCCAAAATCTCTCTCATGTCGCTGGTTATTGTTAACAAGCAAGACTAGCAAATTTAGAGGATGCATTCGACAGATTGAGCAAAAAAATCCGAGCGGTACATCTGAACTGGATATTGTAAGTTTTTATTTACATATTAAATATTAAATCAATGAATTTATATGTTATTGTAATTGCTATTTTTTGTAGCTTAATCAATCAAAAAATTTGTACGACGAAGATACGAACGAGAAAAGAGGTTTCTTGTTTGATCATGTTTGATCAATCTTGAAAAATACTGAAAAGTGGATAGATCATTCCGGGGCTACAGCTGGTAAGAACTCTCAGCATGATGACATGTCGCTAGATTTTGATTCTAACTCTCCCATACAACGGAGCCGTATAGACTTAAACACAGACAGTAATGAAATGAACTCTAATAATACTGGTGATGAAGAATCTCCAATCTCAATTTCAAATACTTGATCTACTGAGAGAAAGAAAGAAAAAGAAACGAGGAGACAAGTTAGTGGTAAGAGTTGTGATATGAAAACACAAACTAAAGTAAATGAAGAAATCTTAGAGATTCTGAAAAGAGGGCAAGAACAACGAGCAAATGATAAGTCTTCTATAAATGAACTATTAAAGTTAAAGGTCGAAAATGAAAAGAAAAAATTAGAGCTTCAGAGTGCTAAACAAGATCATGATATTATGATGATAGAATTGGACATCATAAAAGGAACTCCGGAGCGGCAATATTTTTGACAGAAAAAATAAGAAATTATGAATAAAAACATAAAACAATCCATATTTAAAGGATCATCATCACACGAAGGAACCAAATATGGAGGAAGCCAGCACAGAGGAAGCCAGTACAGCGGAGCCCAGCATAGAGGTGACCAATATGGATGACATAAGTTTGGAGTCGGTCAACATGCAAGAAACCAATATGGAGGAAGCTATTATGTAGGAGGCCCACATGGAGGACCTCAATTTGGAGGGTCTCAGTTTGGAGGACCTCAGTTTGGAGGACCTCAATTTGAAGGGCCTCATTTTGGAGGAAGTCAGTACGCCGAAAGCCCATATGGAGGAGACCAATATGGTGTAGCTCGATCCGGAGGACACCAGCATGGAGGAAGCCAGTATGGATGGAGCGACTATGAAGTTCCCGGGTATGGAGGAGAATAATACGGGGTAAGCGCACACGAAAGTCGTAGCGAACCCGATGATGACCTTCCAGAATTTTAACATTATTTTCAAATGTAATATTTTTTTGAACTATATAATGATTATTTTATTTTAGTTATGCAATTAAATTTTAAATTAAAAAGTTTAAAAATTAATATAATATAATATTTTAAAATTATTTACATTTTAAAATTATTTAAATAATATTAAAAAAATCATGTTCTCCAAATATGGAGAACATGATTGGAGTTGACTCTCCATGTTCTCCATATTTGGAGAACATAGTACAAGGGTGTACAACCCCGTATTCGCGAATAGTGGGCCCAAAATAAGGTGAGCAAGTTTTTAAGCTTTTTGGGAGTTTTGCACTCCTAGGGGCCAATTTTGGGTGAACATGTAGAACATACTAGTAGAGGGAGAAAATATTTCTCCCCCCAAGGCGCTTTTGGCAAGACGCCCAGGCCGCCAGGCCGCAAGCCGCCTCAGCCAGGCCGCAAGCCGCCCAGGCCGCCTCAGCCAGGCCGCCAGGCCGCAAGCCGCCTCAGCCAGGCCGCAAGCCGCCCAGGCCTCCTCAGCCAGGCCGCCAGGCCGCAAGCCGCCCCAGCTCGCAGGCCGCCCAACTCGCCAGGCCGCAGCTCGCCTTGCCCCGTCTCGCCAGGCCGCCGCCTCGCCCAGGCCGCCGTCTCGCCAAGTAGGCCAGCTCGCAGGCCGCCCAGCTCGCAGGCCGCCCAGCTCGTAGGCCGTCCAGCTCGCAGTCCGCTCCAGCTCGCAGGCCGCCCAGCTCGCAGGCCGCCCAGCTCGCCAGGCCGCAACTCGCCTTGCCCCGCCTCAGCCAGGCCGCAAGCCGCCCAGGCCGCCGTCTCGCCTAGTAGGCCAGCTCGCAGTCCGCCCCAGCTCGCAGGCCGCCCAGCTCGCAGGCCGCCCAGCTCGTCAGGCCGCAGCTCGCCTTGCCCCGTCTCGCCAGGCCGCCGCCTCGCCCAGGCCGCCGTCTCGCCAAGTAGGCCAGCTCGCAGGCCGCCCAGCTCGCAGGCCGCCCAGCTCGTAGGCCGCCCAGCTCGCAGTCCGCCCCAGCTCGCAGGCCGCCCAGCTCGCAGGCCGCCCAGCTCGCCAGGCCGCAGCTCGCCTTGCCCCGCCTCAGCCAGGCCGCAAGCCGCCCAGGCCGCC
The DNA here is from genome assembly GCA_039583875.1 of Platanthera guangdongensis. Taxonomy (NCBI): domain Eukaryota; kingdom Viridiplantae; phylum Streptophyta; class Magnoliopsida; order Asparagales; family Orchidaceae; genus Platanthera; species Platanthera guangdongensis. The sequence goes on from CM077167.1 coordinate 5,913,539, forward strand.
GTCTCGCCTAGTAGGCCAGCTCGCAGTCCGCCCCAGCTCGCAGGCCGCCCAGCTCGCAGGCCGCCCAGCTCGCCAGGCCACAGCTCGCCTTGCCCCGTCTCGCCAGACCGCCGCCTCGCCCAGACCGCCGTCTCGCCAAGTAGGCCAGCTCGCAGGCCGCCCAGCTTGCAGGCCGCCCAGCTCGTAGGCCGCCCAGCTCGCAGGCCGCCCAGCTCGCAGGCCGCCCAGCTCGCAGGCCGCCCAGCTCGCAGGCCGCCCAGCTCGTAGGCCGCCCAGCTCGCAGGCCGCCCAGCTCGCAGGCCGCCCAGCTCGCTTACCCCTTTACCCCCCGGCGTGGCGGTTTCCTATTGGCCCGAGGCCTTTTGGCCGTAGGGGTATTTTGGTCATTTCTGGCCCAGGACTTTTGGAAAACTATAAATAGACCCCCTTGGGTGCCTTTGGAGAGGATCTTTTTTGGCTTCCTCCTCCCTTAGTTCCTCCTTGGTAGAGTAGAGAGGGCTCCTCCAAGGCACCCTAGCTCGAGCATTGGCTAGGGAGGGGAAGTGCTGAGGTAGCCTTCCGGGTGTGAGGTGGGACCTCCGCGCTAGAGCCGAGGGTATGTTCCTAGTTTCCCAAGTCTTCGGTCCGTGACGTTCCTCCGAGTGTAGTAGGTGTGAGGTCACCCCTCTTTTGGGACCCCGAACTCCACGAGAGACCAGGTTTCTGGTTTCAACATTTTGGTGCGGTGAGCGTGGAGAGTGACAAGCACAGAAGATCTTGGGAGAGAGTCATGACTGGAGGTGAGGGAGGTAGTGATGATCTCGGCGAGCTCCCTAGCTCGGGACCCTTTGTGGGGAGGCAAGAGTTCATGACCTCCATCCAGAGCATCATGGAGATGCTGCGAAGCATTGCTCCTCAGAGTGGCAGCTCCACCCCGACCCCCCAAGAGCTAGCTCCCCCCCTCGACGAGTCGACTCCCAGGGGTCTAGGCGAGATGACCCCGGCGGGGGGAGAAGGAAGTGCACCAGGAAGAAGACCAGGGAAGGAGAGAATGGGAGATGGGGTCGAGCGAGACCTCACCGGCCGGGAGCTGTTCTCCAGCTCGGCAAGTGCCAACCTCCCAGGCGAGCAGGTCGCGCGAGTGGAGCAGGCGAGACCCCCCCTTAGGGGGTCACCCTTCAGCGAGCTGATCATCTCAGCTCCCGTTCCCGAGGGGTTCAGAGAGCCAGACATGGCTTACTATACGGGGAAGGATGACCCCGTCCAGCATCTGCAGTGGTTCTAGGATGCGGTCTCCATCAGGCCGATGACGGATGCCTTCAAGTGTCGCCTCTTTGCGATCATGCTGAAGGAGAAGGCAAGGGACTGGTTCCATCAACTCCCTCCGAGGTCGATCTATGGGTTCGAGGACTTGAGCCGAAGCTTCCAGCTCTGCTTCTCCACCTCCAGGAAGCGGAAGAGGAGTCCTGAGTCCATCTTCTTGATAAGGCAGGGGGCCGAGGAGTCGCTGGCCCGCTACGTAGACAGGTTCCAAGAGGAGATCCTGGAGGTCCAGGTGATGCCATGGTATGCTCTCCAGATGGCCTTCACCGTTGGGCTGAAGGAAGGCTTCTTCAAGATGAGCTTGACCCGGAAGGCCCCCCTTTCCTTCGAGGAGCTGATGGAAAGGGCGGCAGAGGAGATTGTCATGGAGGCAGCCAACCCGGCATTTGTCAAGAAGCTGGCAAAGTTGACGGAGGTGGAGTCAAAGGAGCAGGGTGGCTCGAGGCATCAGGAAGGAAGAAGGAGAGAGGAGCAGAGAGCTCAGGGGTTCCAAGGACAGGAGGGTCCGGAACCAGGCTGGAGGCAACAGGGAGGACCTGCCCAAGGTCCAGGAAGAGCTCTCATCCAAGGAGGGGGGAACTTCCACGGGGGCCAAGGGAGGTTCATCTTCCAGAGGCAGGCCCCAAGGCAACTCTTACCCCCGCCACAGCAAGCCTTGGCGATAGGAGGGGGAAGAGGTAACAGGAGAGAGCGTCCAGCCCGTCGAAAGAGGGGAGGAGCGCTACCGTACTGTGACTTCCACCAGGTGGAGGGACACGCCACAACTACCTGCCCCGAGTTCTTGGAAGTGAGGGGCGCGAGAGGCCCTGCGCAGCCGCAGCTGCCGATGCGGGTAGAAGAGGTTCTACCCGGAGAAGGGGGTGATGATATATGCGAGGACCGGGTCGACGTGGGAACCCGAGGTGGTATAGGAGTGATCCACGGTGGAGTGGGGGTTGAGGTCACTCGGAAGGCAAGCCTCCATGTCATGTACCGAAGGAGCGTTGCCTCAACCTCCCAGACCCCGCCCCCAGAAGAAAAGATCACCTTCTCGGTGAAGGACCTGCCGGATCATGAGGATCCGTTCTGCGATGCGCTGGTCATCCAGACGGTCATCGAAGGCTACACCATCTCCCGGATCTTGGTTGACAACGGGAGTTCCGTCAACGTTGTTTTCAAGAAGGCGTTTGACGAGATGAAGGTGGAGCCACGGAGGGTGTTGGCCTCAGACGGACCCCTGTTCGGATTCTCCGGGGAGAGAAAGGAGGTCGAGGGTGGAGTGGGGCTCCAAGTAAAATTGGGAGGAGTCTCAAGGAACTGCCGGTTCGTTATTGTTGACGCTCCAAGCAGCTACAACGCCATCTTCGGAAGACCCCTCATCAGCGCCTTTCGTTGCGTGCCGTCTTCATTCCACCAATGCCTCAAGTTCAGCTCAGGAGGGATCCAGGTCAGAGTCAAGGGAGACTCCAGGATGGCAAGACAGTGCTACGTCACGGCCGTCAACACCATCTCCTGGTGGGCCAAGGCAGAGGAGATGGAGAAGATCATGGAGAGCCTGAGCAGGATGGAAGTGTCCGGCGAGCAGGAAGCGGGCGAGGACCACCGGGCCCAGACCCCCTGAGGAAGCCTCGCCCCGGCAGAGTCCTGTATGCATTTTATCTTGTAATGAGTCTAACCCCCGACCAACTGAGTCGGAGGGATCATGTAACCCATCTATTTTCCCCGTTTGAGGATGTAGGATTTGGTAAGGTCTGGTCGTGGTAGCCCAAGTCCTTTGCTCCGATGACGATTCCGCCGCCAGGCTCCCACTAGCTGGCTGGGTAGGTTGATCTCTCATGGTAGCCCAAGTCCTTTGCTCCGATGACGATTCCGCCGCCAGGCTCCGACTAGTTGGCTGGGTAGGTTGATCTCTCGTGGTAGCCCAAGTCCTTTGCTCCGATGACGATTCCGCCGCCAGGCTCCCACTAGCTGGCTGGGTAGGTTGATCTCTCGTGGTAGCCCAAGTCCTTTGCTCCGATGACGATTCTGCCGCCAGGCTCCCACTAGCTGGCTGGGTAGGTTGATCTCTCGTGGTAGCCCAAGTCCTTTGCTCCGATGACGATTCCGCCGCCAGGCTCCCACTAGCTGGTTGGGTAGGTTGATCTCTCGTGGTAGCCCAAGTCCTTTGCTCCGATGACGATTCCGCCGCCAGGCTCCCACTAGCTGGCTGGGTAGGTTGATCTCTCGTGGTAGCCCAAGTCCTTTGCTCCGATGACGATTCCGTCGTCAGGCTCCCACTAGCTGGCTGGGTAGGTTGATCTCTCGTGGTAGCCCAAGTCCTTTGCTCCGATGACGATTCCGCCGCCAGGCTCCCGCTAGCTGGCTGGGTAGGTTGATCTCTCGTGGTAGCCCAAGTCCTTTGCTCCGATGACGATTCCGCCGCCAGGCTCCCACTAGCTGGCTGGGTAGGTTGATCTCTCGTGGCAGCCCAAGTCCTTTGCTCCGATGACGATTCCGCCGCCAGGCTCCCACTAGCTGGCTGGGTAGGTTGATCTCTCGTGGTAGCCCAAGTCCTTTGCTCCGATGATGATTCAGCCGCCAGACTCCCACTAGCTGGCTGGGTAGGTTGATCTCTCGTGGTAGCCCAAGTCCTTTGCTCCGATGACGATTCCGCCGCCAGGCTCCCACTAGCTGGCTGGGTAGGTTGATCTCTCGTGGTAGCCCAAGTCCTTTGCTCCGATGACGATTCCGCCGCCAGGCTCCCGCTAGCTGGTTGGGTAGGTTGATCTCTCGTGGTAGCCCAAGTCCTTTGCTCCGATGACGATTCCGCCGCCAGGCTCCCACTAGCTGGCTGGGTAGGTTGATCTCTCGTGGTAGCCCAAGTCCCTTTACTCCGAGATGGTCCCGCTGCCAGGCTCCCACTAGCTGACAGGGCCGGTGGTACCTCTCGTGGAGAGTAAGTGTTTGCACCCCGAGGTCGTCTCGTCACCCAGGCTCCCATTAGCTGGCTTGACAGGTTGACCTCTCGGGGAGGCTAAGTGTTTTCACTCAGAGGAGGTCTCGCCACCCAGGCTCCCATAGATGGCATGGCAGGTTGACCCCGAGGGGAAGTTACACTCCGCGAATACGTTGGGTTGGATGTTTCTTTCCGAGCTTGTGCCAACCTCGAAAAGAGCGGGGATTGTGTACAACCCCGTATTCGCGAATAGTGGGCCCAAAACAAGGTGAGCAAGTTTTTAAGCTTTTTGGGAGTTTTGCACTCCTAGGGGCCAATTTTGGGTGAACATGTAGAACATACTAGTAGGGGGAGAAAATATTTCTCCCCCCCCCCAAGGCGCTTTTGGCAAGACGCCCAGGCCGCCAGGCCGCAAGCCGCCTCAGCCAGGCTGCAAGCCGCCCAGGCCGCCTCAGCTAGGCCGCCAGGCCGCAAGCCGCCTCAGCCAGGCCGCAAGCCGCCCAGGCCGCCTCAGCCAGGCCGCCAGGCCGCAAGCCGCCCCAGCTCGCAGGCCGCCCAGCTCGCCAGGCCGCATCTCGCCTTGCCCCGTCTCGCCAGGCCGCCGCCTCGCCCAGGCCGCCGTCTCGCCAAGTAGGCCAGCTCGCAGGCCGCCCAGCTCGCAGGCCGCCTAGCTCGTAGGTCGCCCAGCTCGCAGTCCGCCCCAGCTCGCAGGCTGCCCAGCTCGCAGGCCGCCCAGCTCGCCAGGCCGCAGCTCGCCTTGCCCCGCCTCAGCCAGGCCGCAAGCCGCCCAGGCCGCCGTCTCGCCTAGTAGGCCAGCTCGCAGTCCGCCCCAGCTCGCCAGGCCGCAGCTCGCCTTGCCCCGTCTCGCCAGGCCGCCGCCTCGCCCAGGCCGCCGTCTCGCCAAGTAGGCCAGCTCGCAGGCCGCCCAGCTCATAGGCCGCCCAGCTCGCAGTCCGCCCCAGCTCGCAGGCCGCCCAACTCGCAGGCCGCCCAGCTCGCCAGGCTGCAGCTCGCCTTGCCCCGCCTCAGCCAGGCCGCAAGCCGCCCAGGCCGCCGTCTCGCCTAGTAGGCCAGCTCACAGTCCGCCCCAGCTCGCAGGCCGCCCAGCTCGCAGGCCGCCCAGCTCGCCAGGCTGCAGCTCGCCTTGCCCCGTCTCGCCAGACCGCCGCCTCGCCCAGACCGCCGTCTTGCCAAGTAGGCCAGCTCGCAGGCCGCCCAGCTCGCAGGCCGCCCAGCTCGTAGGCCGCCCAGCTCGCAGGCCGCCCAGCTCGCAGGCCGCCCAGCTCGCAGGCCGCCCAGCTCGCAGGCCGCCCAGCTCGTAGGCCGCCCAGCTCGCAGGCCGTCCAGCTCGTGGGCCGCCCAGCTCGCAGGCCGCCCAGCTCGCCCAGCCTTCTTGCCCTCGGGGGGAGTTACCCCTTTACCCCCCGGCGTGGCGGTTTCCTATTGGCCCGAGGTCTTTTGGCCGTAGGGGTATTTTGGTCATTTCTAGCCCAGGACTTTTGGAAAACTATAAATAGACCCCCTTGGGTGCCTTTGGAGAGGATCTTTTTTGGCTTCCTCCTCCCTTAGTTCCTCCTTGGTAGAGTAGAGAGGGCTCCTCCAAGGCACCCTAGCTCGAGCATTGGCTAGGGAGGGGAAGTGCTCAGGTAGCCTTCCGGGTGTGAGGTGGGACCTCCGCGCTAGAGCCGAGGGTCTGTTCCTAGTTTCCCAAGTCTTCGGTCCGTGACGTTCCTCCGAGTGTAGTAGGTGTGAGGTCACCCCTCTTTTGGGACCCTGAACTCCACGAGAGACCAGGTTTCTGGTTTCAACAAAGGGGATCTCTAAATATAGAGATTCCCATTGGAGTTGCTCTAAGAAAAAAGTATAACTTTGCTTATCTGATTGATTAAGACCATTTAAAATTTATATAAATTATTTTATAAAATTGGAGGAGGATTGGAGGAATCAGGAATGTTTCCTGGAAGATACAATAACTGTGGCAAGATGGATTCGGCTGGAGAGCAAGTCAGACATGTATTTATGTAAAAAAAATAAAAAATGCTATATTTTATTCATATTTTCTTTTTTGCAAAACAAAACAAGAGTAGTGTTAAGTGCAGCCCTATTTTCACTATGTGCAAATCAGTAAAAAAACCACCGTCAAATAAGACAAAAAGCCCTGAACCGTAAGAGAAACCTAAGTGCAGCCCGGTTCATTTTTTACTCCCCTCTGTGCGGTAGTTCGCGTGAAGGGCGAACGGGCGACCAAAACCCTACTCGCCGCTGCAAATCGTCGCCCACTTCCTCCACCTTTCTTGCCAGCAAATGTCACCCCCGCCTCGAGTTCTTGCATCCCCTGCGGACGGTGAATTTTTGTTGGTGGAAATGTTTTGTTTGATCAAAGTCAATGACAGTAGTTGTGACTTATGATTACACACACACACACACGCACGCACGCACGCACGCACGCACGCACGCACGCACGCACGCACGCACGCACGCACGCACGCACGCACGCACGCACGCACGCACGCACGCACGCACGCACGCACGCACGCACGCACGCACGCACGCACGCACGCACGCACGCACGCACGCACGCACGCACGCACGCACGCACGCACGCACGCACGCACGCACGCACGCACGCACGCACGCACGCACGCACGCACGCACGCACGCACGCACGCACGCACGCACGCACGCACGCACGCACGCACGCACGCACGCACGCACGCACGCACGCACGCACGCACGCACGCACGCACGCACGCACGCACGCACGCACGCACGCACGCACGCACGCACGCACGCACGCACGCACGCACGCACGCACGCACACACGCACCCACGCACACACACACACACACACACACACACACACACAAATAAGTATCGTTGATCGTTGCGATAGCACGGTGTAACATCTGAGATCCTTTAAATAAATCTCGATCGTCCGTTTTTTTTAATAATTAGTTTTTTTTATTATTGTTTATTAACTATTTAATTACAAGAATTAATTAAACCATACAATTCGAACAATTAATTAAATGCGGGCGAAATTAATAAAACGAAATTAATTAAAGAATAATTAAACAAAAAAATAAAAAAAAATTCAAAGTCAATGACTGACATTAAAATGGTGTCATCACAAAAAAAATTATATTTATATGAACTGACGCTTATATTTATAAGAGTCGGGGGCGGGCGAAGTCCGCCAGAGACGGTCTTCACTGCCGCGAGGGGCACAAGGGCCACCCGTGCACTGTCACTCGTGTGTATATATATATATATATATATATATATATATATATATATATATATATATATATATATATATATATATATATATATATACATATGAAATGGCGGCAAGCATTAAATGAGGAGACACCTTTATTGGAATCTACGATCGCTTAAGATTCAATCACGTAACCTCCGAATGATGGTATTGAATAGAGCTATCATTGGAGCTAACAATTGGACATGAAAAAGAATGGTTTTGATGTATTAAAATTTTGTATTAAAACTGATTTTATATAATAATTAGTATGGTATTAAATAGTAAAGTGGTATTTGTTAGGGGAATTAATGTTATGTTCGTGCAGGATGAGACCGACTCAGAACGATCCATTGAGTTTCATGTCACTCTAGGACATGACTTTATGCTGGAGATACTATAAATAGTCATTCCACATTCGATGAGCTATTGCGGACTATCTTGAGCGGATCCTCAACATTCTCAAGTTACGAGTTAGGGTTTTTCGCTCCCGATCGTCCGCTTCCGCCGCTGTGTGTTCTCTCGTTCTCGTCTTCTCCCTCACTTGCGGAAAAGCATCGCCTCTCCGGAGTTTCCCGTCGTAGATAAAAAAAATCCTCTAGTTTTTGTTGGTCTTATCGTCGTCATCGGTACTCGAATATCATTAGTAGTCTCATGTACGCTACATGATATACAAGACCAGATATTGTCTTCTCTGTTGTCATGCTGAGCCGCTTTACCAGTAGCCCAGACAAAGAGCATTAAGATGTCATAAACAGTCTGATGAGATACTTGAGAGGTAGTAAAGATAATGCTCTGTACTACACTGGTTACCCTGATACTGCGAATGGATACTCTGATTTCTTGTAGTGTTCAGAAATTTTTAATAGTAAGTTTACCAGTGAATTTATATTCACTATGGGTGGAATTGCTGTTGTTTGAAATTCAAAAGACAGACTTGTATATTTGTATTATCTATAAAAGCTGAGTTGTTTGTCTTAGCTTCGGCTGGTGAAGAGGCGGACTGGATCAGGAATTTGATTCTAGATATTCTCTTATCTATGCTACAAGTCAATTCTTTAAGCATGTACTGTGATAATCAGGCAACAATTCAAGTCGTTAAGAATGTCCTTTTTAATACTAATAGAAAACAAGTACGACTAATACATGCTCTATTGAATTATCTGAAAAAATAATGCATTATCACCTTGATCGATGTGTGATCGAAGGATAACCTGACTGATTCATTGGCAAAAGGAATGCCCAAAGACTGATTAATCAAAACAGTAGGGGAAATGAGATTTCAGGCAACTTAGCTCGGCCTTAGTTCATGGATTTATAGGCTATTCAGTTCAGTATTAGTTCAAATGTTTTGATTCTTTCCACTTTCCTTTGTCAAAGTAAATGTGTTTGTGCTCTGCTGATGTTTGCGGTTGTGAGTATGAATTTGGCGAGTTATTTCATTCCATATCTAATGTTAATAACTTCATTGGGATTCGTCTTTCTTACCTAGAAGGAGAGTGTTATTTCACATTTGATAACACAATTTGACCCTATTTGACCCTTCTTCTGCTTACTAGTTCTATTCATACTTGATGAGTTCCAATTAACTTTAGAAGAACAATAACCATGACATTCCATAATGGGTCACAAATATATCTGCGGTGTCCATAAGTTCATAAGATCGTTTCTTTTAAAACAAATAATGGATTCTAAGGTAGAACCTTTAATACTCTTTGTATGTATCCTCTAAGCTAATTCTAAAGTACCACGTTCCTACAAATAGAACTAGATACATGTAGATTTTTAAAGGTAAGAATTCATTATAATTGAAATTCTCTGTTGGAAAATACAGAAGCTGTTGTTGATGGAGGAACATGTGTAGATTACGATCCTAATAAAGATGATCTGATAGATGATGATTTCTAGAGTATTGCTTTTGTTTTCTTTTGCTCAGAGCACTGTTAGCTCTCTTTTGTTTTTACTTGATTTTGTTTGAACTATTTTGCTCTTTAGTTGATCATGAGACACTATATGTGCTGGTACCTATGCTGTGATTATACTTTTGACTTTGATGTGATGACGTCGAGTTTACAACGGACATAGGAGGAGATTGTTAGGAAATTAATTATATGTCTACGCTTGTCGAGACCAACTCGGAGCGACCCATTGGATTTCATGTCACTTTAGAGCATGACTCTACGTTGACGATACTATAAATAGTTATTCTACATTCGATGAACTATTGTAGACTATCTTGGGTGGAGCCTCAATAATATTTATTTTTTAAATTTTTTTTGTTGATTTGCACATAACAAATTGATTTGCACATAAAGTTTTCTGATTTGCACATAATCATGGTTTGCACGTAGCCAAAATTGATTTGCACATATAATTACTCAAAAGTAATATTTTTTACTATTAATGCAAGTATACCCATCAAGGCAAAGTCTCCACATTTAGGCTCCGTTTGGCACGGTGATGGCGATCGTAAATGCATGGGTTAAACCGACATTCTTTAAGGGTCACCTAACAAATATCATCTGTGTGAACATAAAAGTTTATGAAGTTCCTTAGGTGGACGTTAACGAATGACAATTTAACCTTCAAGTGCATGATCGCCGCCACCATGCCAAATGGATCCTTACTAATTTATTAAACGAATAAATTATAACTATTAATGGTTTTTTCAAGTTCTGATTTTTTTAAACCCTAAATCTTAAACTTTGATTTTAGATTTCGCCTCCAAAATTTCAAATTGTATATAGTTTCTTCTGAAATTTGACTTTTTAAGGTTATTGTTTCATGTTATGGCTCCGCTCAAGATAGTCCACTAAGGCTCATCGGTGTGGAATGACCTTATATAGTATCTTCAGCGTACAGCCGTTACACTCTAGTGACACGAAACCCAAAGAGTCATTCCGAGTCGGTCCTGACACGTGCAGACATATAACCAAATATCTTAACAATCTCCTCCTATGTCTGCGGTGAGACCGACGTCGGAAAAGGGTTGGTGTGTGTAAAGTTCAACCAGAATTCGACTCAATACACAACTGTGTCCACAACATCTGTCAGAATAAATTGGACTTAAGGAAATAGAAATTACTATGCACCCATAAGAATAAACCATAAACTCTACAACAACACATCAAAGTCAAAAGTACAATCAGAGAATCAGGTACTAACACACCTAGTGTCTCATGATCAACTAAAGAGCAGTAGAAATAGTCCAAACAACAAATGAATAGAAAAAAGAGCTAAACAGTGCTCTAAACCAAAGACAAAAAACCAAAACAAACACTCTTGAAGTCAGCATCCAGCAGGTCATCCTCCTCTGGATCTCAACTGGCAAGTGCTCCTCCATCAGCAGCAGCTCCTGTAATTTCCAACAGAGAAGTTCATTCAGAATGAATTCAACCTTGGAAAATGTACAAGTATCTAGTTCTACTTATATGAACGTAGTACAGTATGAGGAAACATGTTCAGAGTATTTATGTTCTACCTCAGAATCCATTATCTATTTTCAAAGAAACGATGTTATGGACTTCTGGACACCGCAGCTGTATCTGTGTTCCTGTGTGGAATGTCACAGTTACTGTTCTTCTAAAGTCAATTGGAACTTATCAAATGTGAAATGGAACCAATAAACAGAAGAAGAGCCAAATCTAGTCAGATTGTGTTATCAAATGTCGAAAAACACTCTCCTCCTAGATAAGGAAGACGAACCCAGAGGAAGTTGTTAACATCAAATGCGGAATGAAACAACTCACTAGATTCGTACTCAGCAACCCCGAACATCAGCGGAGCACAACACGTTTGTTTTGACAAATAAATGTGGAAAAATCAAAATATTTGGACTAAGGCTGAACTAAATCGCTTATCCTTGAACTAAGCCTGAACTTAAATCACCTTGAGTCACATTTCCCCCACTATTTTGATTGATCGATCTTTAGGCATTCCTTTCGTCAGTAGATCAGCCAGATTATCCTTCGATCGCACATCGATCAAAGTGATAATGTCTTATTCTTTTAGATAATTCAGTAGAGCGTGTCTCAGTCGTACATGTCGCCTCTTAGTATTAAAAAGGACATTCTTCACGACTTGAACTGCTGTTTGATTATCACAATACATGCTCAAAGAATTGACTTGAAGTCTAGACAATGGAATGTTTAGAATCAAATTTCTGATCCAATCTGCTTCTTTTCCAGCTGAGGCTAAGGCAAACAACTCGGCTTTCATTGACGACAAAGCTATACAAGTCCGTCTTTTGGATTTTCAAGTGACTGCAGCACCACTCAAAGTGAAAATAAATCCACTAGTGGACTTGTTGTTCCCAACTTCTGAATACCATGAGGCATCAGAGTATCCTTCCGACGTAGGAGGGTAACCAGTGTAGCACAGAGCGTGATCTTTAGTAGCTTTCAAGTACCTCATCAGCCGATCTAAGGCATCTCAATGCTCTTTACCTGGACTACTGGTAAAATGACTCAGCATGCTTACCAAGAAAGCAATATCTGGTCTAGTGCAACTTATGGCATACATGAGACTTCCAATGATCTTTGAGTACTTTACTTGATCAATGCTGGTCCCTTCATTCGGACTCAACTTGACATTTGGATCGATTGGTGTTTCAACAGGCCTACAGTCTTTATAACCGCAGGTAGTAAGGATCTGCTCAATGTAATGAGCTTGACTTAGAGTGACACATCTTTTGTCTACTCTAACTTTCATACCTATTAGGTATCTACAGGACCAAGTTCTTTTATGTCAAATGCTTTCACGAGAGAAGATTTAGTATCCCTCACAGCGACAAGGTCTGACCCTAGAATCAACATGTCATCCACATATAAGCATATGATGACTGTTTGATTTGACATCGAATGGTAGTAGAGGCACTTGTCTGACAGACTGAACTGAAATCTAACGCTTTTTACCACTTGGTCAAATTTAATGTGTCACATCTTAGGTGCTTATTTAAGCCCATAGATCGATTTATTGAGCTTGCATACTTTGACTGTTAGATCCTTATGTACATAACCCACAGGTTGTGTCATGTAGATCTCTTCATCAAGCCCTACATTTAAGAAGGCTATCTTTATATCCATCTGATGAACTATAAAGTTCTTGATAGAAGCTATGACAATAAGAAATCCTAATAGTGGATAAGTGATACACAAGTGAATAGACGTCAAAATAGTCAATTCTCTCATGTTGTTTATAACTCTTAGCTACTAGACGTGCTTTATATCTAGCTATAGACCCATCACTGTGCAATTTCTTCTTCAGTACCCACATGCATCCTAAGACTTTAGCTCCTTTCAGCAGGTCAACTAGATGTCAAGTATTGTTTTGTAGCAGCGAGTTCATCTCATCATTGATGGCTTATGCCCACATTAACGCATCTCTAGATTGCATTGCTTCCTGATAGGAGAATGGATCATCCTCTAAGTGATAAGTGACGAAATTCTCACCAAAATTCTTAGGGATTCTATCTCTTGTAGATACTCTAAGAGGAACAAATTCCACCTCTAGAGGTTGGGGAGCAGTGTCAGAGGGGCCAGCTTCAAGTTCTATAGTAGATTCTGAAATCATGTCAATAGACCCGGAGATGGTCAAGTCATGATCTTTGATAAATTTGTATTCAAAGAAAATAGCATATCTAGACTTTATCACTGTATTAGTGGATAGATCTAGAAACATGTCAGTTATACTATCTTCTGCACTACCTATATAAACACAGGTGGTTGTTATAGGTCCCACCATAGGTCTCTTAAGGTCTTGTAATCTTACATAAGCGATACAACCCCAAGTCTTTAGAGTGTCATATCTACAAGGATGGTCATGTCACAACTCATATGAAGTAGAGTTGAGCTTTGAGTGAGGCGCGCGATTTAAAATTTAATTTGCAGTTAGGACTGCTTCCCCCCAAAAGGAATTAGGCATGCTAGCTGTGAGGAGCATAGAGTTCAACATTTCTGTTAAAGTTCTATTCTTACGCTCAACAACACCATTCGACTAGGGTGAGTAAGGAGTTGTGGTTTCTAAGATTATACACTCAGAGGCACAAAAGTCCTTAAATCCAGTTGTAGTGTACTCTCCTCCTCGATCACTTCTAAGTCTCTTAATCTTTAGATTTAATGGACTTTTTACCCGAGATTTGAAGATCTTAAAGATCTTGATGGTCTCATCTTTCGATTTCAATAGGTAAACATGACAATATCTGGAAAAATCATCGATGAATATAATTAGATATTTACTTCCTTCTCTAGTGGCGTGACTACGAATATCACAGAGGTTGGAATGTATCAACTCCAGAAGTTGTGTGCTCTTAGAAAATGTCTTGTAAGGGTTTCTAGTGATCTTAGTGTAAGCACAAACCTCACACTTATCAAATTGAATAGAAAAATCTAATGTGATGTTTTGACTTTTAGCTAAATCTCGCATTTTCTTATAGTGAATATGTCCAAGTCTATTGTATAATAATTTCAAATCAATCAGAGTTGAATTCACTTGATTTATGCACTCGTTATCCAAGTTAAGTCTATACATACCATTGATCAGGTAAGCGCTACCAAAGTAGTAAGAATTAACAGTTAATGTCATTCTACCGTTGATGGTTGTGAAAGACATTCCAGCTTTATCAATCAAACTCATAGAAATCAAATTTTTAGTTAAATTTGGAACTACTTTAATATGTTGTAAAATTAAAGTTTTACTTGAGGAGAGGACTAGCTTTACAGTCCCAGCATGAGTAACATCAGTCGCTCCTATATTGCAGTTTTCGACTCTGTCCTTCACCGTTGTGACCTTTGAAAGAATACCCATGTCATTTGTGACGTGATAGCTAGCACCACTGTCCAGCCACCACTCAGAAGACGCATTACGGTGACTACTCCCAATCATAGCCACGAAGGACTTAGGATCAGAGTTGTCGACCACCATGTGCGCCACATTTTGTAGGGCTTCCTCTTTTTATTTCTTCGGACCCCTGCATTCAGCGGCCCAGTGACCCCATTTGTCGCGGTTGTCGCATTTGCCCTTCTTCCTTTTGAGAGAAGGCATTTTGACCGACAACCGTGCAGTGGTGTCACCCTTAGGTACTGGGGGCTTCCGAGATGGCTTGCTAGGTCGCGAAACGGAGTTGACAACATGTGAGGGCTGAGCAACTTACTCTAAGTTTTTCCCAGCAATGTTCTGGTCACTCTGAACAGTATAAAAATTTCTTGTTGCTTCATTTCTAGTTGGACTTGAAATTTCCGACTGGGGAAATCAGTGGCATCGAACGACTGCAACTTGACAGTCTCGATCACACTCTTCTTCGGCATTGCACTAGATTTAAACAATAATTAAAATTCTAGAACAAGGTCACCTGAACCGTGTGGAGACGTCAGAAAATTTTCGGATCCAATCAAGAAAAAATAAATTTGCTTCTCCTTCCGGCTGAACGCAGTCACCGGAAACTGAATCTGATCTGCTTCCTCCAATAAAACAGCCAAGAAACCGGAGAAGGCGTCTCCACTAGATCTGATCAACAAGCGATCCTGACCAACTGTGATCCAAAGACCTTCCTCAAAAAAACTGTGAATATCCAGCATGTATGGATTAATAGGGATTATTGCAACAGATCTAGAAATCAGAGGAACTGGAGGTGATAGATCTGGTCTGTGCTGCAGGGCTTGATGTAGAAAACTTGGCACGGAATTGGCCAAGGCTGTCCAGAAGATGCAGAAACTTTTGGATGAAGACCAACTAATGATTATTTTCCTTAATATAATCAGCAACAACAGATCTGTGAAACTGGATCTCTATTCTACCAGCGGCGGAGCAGATCTCAGCCGCGGCAAACTCAAGTCTCCCGGACCACAGATTGACTTCAGAATTTATCACATGCGTCGATCCACAAATCGCGAAATGATAGGGACGACATATCTGAAATCTACTTTACAACGGATCTGGAAGCGGTAGATCTGGAACTAGAAATGGCAGACCTTGGCGGCCAGCACTCCTGAATTGGAGGAGACAACGGGTTGCAATAGCAAGAACGAGAAAAGGAAACTGGTGACCGGATCTGGCAATTTTTTTCTTGACATGCAATCACAGCTGCAGTGGCTTTTCTCCCAAGGATCAACGAAAAAATAACAGCAGAGGGCAAAATCCCGATCAGATATGCGATGGTATGCACACCAAAGAAAGAAAGAACGAGTAGCAAAATCCCAACCAAAATTCAAGGTCTCGATCTGCCAAGTAATCCGGCGGTGAAGAAATCCGGCGGCAAAGAATCACCGACGGAAGAATCTCACATAGAGCGGCGAATCTTGACTAGAGTTCCGACGGAAATCGCTAAACCGAAAAACACCGAACTATTTCCTCCGATTTGAGACAACGACGAACTAGATCTGCGAAGGGTTGCACGCCAGAAGAAAACCCGAGCAACAACAAACCTCCAAAGATCGACGGGAGAAGCGATTCCTTGTCTTGCGAGAACTACGAAATTGTAACACCGATCGATTCCTTCTGTCGCGATGGAGAACGACGACCAAAATCGCCAGCGGCGCTCGGAAAGGACACGAGAGCGCACAGGTGAGCGTGCGGCGGACGGAAGCGGAACCCTAGAAATTATCTTGAAAATGTTATGGCTCCGCTCAAGATACTCCATCAAGGCTCATCGGTGTGGAATGACCTTATATAGTATCTTCAGTGTAGAGTCGTTACACTCTAGTGACACGAAACCCAAAGGGTCATTCCGAGTCAGTCCTGACACGCGCGGACATATAACCAAATATCATAACATTCCATAAGTAACTGTTGTAATGAGTTCAAGAGAGTAAAAAAAAATGATTGTCAATGCGAAAATATTTGCTGGAGCGAATAAATATGGTTCCTAGCGAAAAAATGTGTCACATCTGAATTAATCAATTCTTATATAAATCAATAAAATTAACTTTCATTCAAAATAAATTTTACTAAATACATTAAAATTTTCAATTCCAACAAATAAGCTGCAATGAAACAACAAAATTTGAATTAGACCTTCAGTTGCAATTTCTGAATCTCAATTCCGTTCAAACAGCAGATCCTTATAAACTCATTTTCCACAAATTCCACTCATTCTATTGATTTTCAAGCTAAAATTAACTCTATTATTCAAGTTAGGCTGAGGACTTATTTTCACCGGGCAAGCGGTTACGATCGCATGAATCAGATCTTAATTATGACCTGATTCATGCGGTCGCAACCGCTTGACCGGAAAAAATAAGTCCTCCCAAACATAGCATTAGTTTCCTTACCGCCTTTTGGAAGCTTGATTATTGATGTGAAGTTGACTTTTTGTATTTCTTTTAATGCAAATCCTTGTTTTTAGTGATATGCACGAAAATCGTAACATTGCATCAAAATGTGCCAACTGTGATAGAACTCTGACCACATAAACTTTTTCCTAGCAATTAATTAATGTAATTTAAAATAAACATTTTATTAATTAACTTGAAAATTAATTATACATTATTTTTATATATTTTTTGTTAAAAAAATCTCAACATTATTCATATATTATTACTTTTTATGATTATTTTTTCAAACTAAATTAATTTGTTTCTATCGTTATTTTTCAACTTTAATATTCTAATAGGTATAAGAGTTCTACTGTTTTTAAAATTTTATAATTTTTTATCATTCATTTTAATTTGAGAATAATGTTTTTAATAGATTATGATATACAATGACTATATTTGACGGTTACATAAAAAAAATAAGTGATTGATATTAACACTACAGTTTTGACTAGTCGCCCAACGTTTTTTCCTAATTTCTCGCGTTTTTCGGAAATACGCTTTGTACATGCATTTTTAGGAAAATTGTTCAACACGAAAGTTGTAGATCTTGACGAGATCTACAACTTTCGTGTTGAACACTTTTCCTAAAAATGCATGTACAAGACGTACTTTGAAAATACACCCAGATTTCACGCCTTTTAGAAATAGGCACATGCATTTTTAGGAAAATATTCAACACGAAAGTTGTAGATATCGTCGAGATCTACAACTTTTGTGTTGAATACTTTTCCTAAAAATACATGTACACGGCGTATTTTTAAAAGGCGCGAGAAATTACGAGAAAATGTAGTGCGACTAGCCAAAACTGTAGTGCTAATAACAATCACCAAAAAATAAGACTATATTTGACCATTTGAATATTTCATCAACGATTATTTTTCCTTTTAATATGATAAAGATAATATTTTACCAATTAGAGCGGGCTTCAGGCTTCATTTGGTTTAGCGTTTTCGGGCAGCGTTTGGAGCAAACGCCACCGGACGGAGGGTAACCAAACGAAACTCCGTTTCCGTTTGCTCCGTTTGTACCCGCAGCAAGGAGGAAACGCCCCCCACCGCTCCATTTCGACCCCAACCTTCCCCTCCAATTCAAAAGCTCCGTTTAAAACTGCTTGCTATTCCCACCACCGCTCAATTAAACAAAGTTTTAGTATGAAACCATTTACCCATTAAAGCGGGCTTTATGGCCCATAAGCAGTTATATAACTGGCAACCTTGATGTCCTAAAAAAAATAATGGGCTAGCCCTATAATAAATTAAGTGCATATTATCCAGCCCACAAATTTATTTGTATTTCTGAAGTTGACCTCAGCTAGGGTCTGTTAGGCAGAAAGTTGGTGGTGTGAAATGAATGTGAGGGTTATGAACCGTGGTTGTTCTTGAATGTCCCACCACAGCAAAGGAATTCTACATGCTTTTGGCTCCGTTTGGCGGGACATATTTTCACCGGTCAAGCGGTTACGACCGCATGTATCAGACATTAATTAAGGTCCGGTTCATGTGATCGCAACCGCTTGACCGGTAAAATTTTTATGAACCGTCGTTGTTCTTGATGGGCATAACCACTATCAAGTCAAGCATATATTCTATGACTATAAAGTTTTTGTCCAAACTCACAAGAGCAAAAACATCCTACCAAACAGGGAAAATTTTTAGGTCAGGACTCCTGAGCATAAGCATGATCAGGACAATCAATGAGGGGCCTGAAATGATGAGGGCCCCGCGCAAAAGTGTATGACACAAGCCACAACTGTGTGGGCCCCACCTCTTTTGCAGACTTCTCATTGGTGCAGGACCTTGCAAATGATCAG
This sequence comes from Platanthera guangdongensis, assembly GCA_039583875.1. NCBI lineage: Eukaryota > Viridiplantae > Streptophyta > Magnoliopsida > Asparagales > Orchidaceae > Platanthera > Platanthera guangdongensis. Next base: position 5,932,135 of record CM077167.1, read on the forward strand.
ATGTCCTGACCTAAAAATTAATTTTCAAGAAAAACAAGCAAATGAGAGGTGACTTCCATAGGAATCAGAAAAAGTCGAAAACCTTAACCACCGAGGTCATACTTCAAGGGAAGCTTCCTCTCAAGCTCTAACACGTGTTGAAAGTGAAAATTTTGTAGGGTTTTTAATGAGTAGATATAAATATAAAATTATTTTATAGTTGCTAAATTATGAATATATTTGGGTAAAATATATTCTAAGTTGACTATAAAACCATAAAATGTAAAATTTGCTTAATTTTTCCAAATGAATTCAGTCTATACATTCATTCACTATCAAAATTCCATATATAAACAGTCATTCACTATCACTTTTATTATTGAGACCTGCCATGCTGATCATGAAGTGCTCAACTCTTCGCCTTCATTGCTCGTGTCGCTCGATTGTTTGCCTACTCGGGGATGAAGAGGAAGATCGAGGCCACATGCCTAGCCGGCTAACTGTTCGATGACGACGACGAAGCAAAATAGGGGCAATGGCACCGCACGAACGCATTGGAAGATTAGGGCACAAGCGACAGAATGTCAATCTAGAACGATGCAAAATCAAAGTGGAAAGAGGAATTTAGCGGGTTTCCTCTATTTACACGCCCTGACACGTGCCCGGGCGTATCTTAGCATGGATCTACTCTTTGCCTCTAGGGAGAATTTTTGTGCATACCTACTATCAAAATATAAAATTAGAGGCGAACTTTGTGTAATTCCGAAAGATAGAGAAGTATGTAATTATGTAAATTCCAAGGAGAAATTTGATCAATTAATAATTGTTTATTTATATAAAAAGATGTCATAACTGTTGAAAATTGTGAAGTGAAAGTGGAGGTTGATCGAGCAGACCGCGCGGCCTGGGCGGACTGATGGTGCGGTCTGGGTTAACTGAAGGTGCGGCCTGTAATTGCGACCTGGTGTTGGTGTTCTGTCAATTCGGCCTGTGGTTCTGTCATTGGTTGTTCCTTGAAGTAACCGGGAGGATTGGTGGTGTATCCGCGGGAATGTGGCGGATTCTGTTCGAGTTCGCGGAGTCCGTTGTGGCGGACTGCGTCTGGAGATCACGAGATTGGCATTGGCCCATGCCCTTGATCTCTGGTGGTGTGGTTGGTGATAACCGCATTCTTGGTGGCGGACTGTCAGTGGAGCTGGCGATCTGGCTTCTTGTCTGCCGAGCTCGCGTCAGATGTTTGGTGGGTTGCTGGACTTGGTCATATTTTGTGACAAGTCCGGGGATTCGCAGAGTCCGCAGAGTCCGTTGTTGACCGGGCGATCTGTGCCTGTTGGTCGTGGACTCGTGTGGCGGGCCGGTGCGGTGTTGCGAGCTGTGCGGGATGGTACTGTGTCCGCGTGTAGCGTGCAGACAGATGTTGTGTGTGGGCTGTCAGTGTCCGCGTGCTATGCAGCGTGCAGATTGATGCGGTGTCCGCCGGGTAGCGGACTGGCTTCCTGACTTGGTGCTTGGCGAATGGGCTGATGTCCGGCCATGTCCTTGCGGACTCGGTGGACTGGGTCGTGCTAGCTGCGAGCTGGGGTGGTGTTTCTATCCACTAGGGTGGTGACCACACTCCTCATCCCTCCTATAAATAGGACCCCCCACCCCCCCCCCCCCCCCCCCCCCCCCGTCACTTCAGCAGTAACTGAATGAATAGTAAGTTGAGCGTTAATTAATTGTTGCGGCCTCGGTTTTATAGTCCGCGTGGATTGAGAAGGATTAACTGGTTGTGCGGCTAGCACTGTGAAGCCATAATTCTGGTTCTAATTGCGGTCAGGAAGAAGTGGAGCTTGCGGTTACAATCTGCGGTTTGCAACAGGTCGCACTTTGCGGTCATCCAGTCTTCTCTCTAGCAATTGAAGTTCAAGTTCAATAACCTGTTCGCTGGTCTCGGAGGACTAGCTAGGCGGTCTGTTCTTTCAGTTCAGCGACGGTTTGCAGAGCAGTCATCTCAGCAGAATAACGGGTAGTCCGCGAACTTCCCGGACTTCGTAGATCAATGGTGCAACAGTAGCGGCTTGGCGGTCTCAGCGGACTCGGCGAACTCGGCGGTCTCTGGGGCAGTCCGCCCAGCTTGAAATTTCTTGTTTGCTTGTATGCTTCCCTATTGTACGTGGCGAAATCATGTCTCGCCATGTATACATAGTCTTGTAAAGTTGTTAGTTGATATTACAAGATCTGTGGTTGCTCTCTGTTGTTTCTGATTACCTATCTCAGTTTATGATTTGAGTGTTCCTGCGCCTGGTTTCCGCTTTCCGCTTGATCAAGTGATCAGCTTGATAGCTCTGTAAGTTTTTACTTTATACTAGAACTATCAGTTGATTAGCTTGTGAAATTTCAACAATAACTAAATAAATTTCACTAGCTCAATTTCTTACTTTAATTTATCAAAGATAGAATGATAATTTTTGGTTGATTTTAAAGTCAAAGAGTAGTACATAAGTAAATTTATTAGGCTGCAAATTTAAATTATATTAATATCTATTTAGACTCCGTTTGGGAGGACTTATTTTCACCGGTCAAGCGGTCACGACCGCATGAACCCGGCCTTAATTAAGGTCTGGTTCATGCGGTCGTGACCGCTTGACCGGTGAAAATAAGTCCCCCCAAACGGAGCCTTAATCTTTATGGTAATCAACAGATTCAACACTACATTTTTTATTTGGAAATTGTTGAAAATTGGGACAAGTCACTCTGCACGTGTACGACAAGCCCACATAGTCTCCACTCATGCGCAAGAACCAAATTTGCGACCCAACGGCTGGACTGCAATCCGTGCACTCCAACCATTTATCCTCCCCAATATTGGGTGGTAGGGTGTTGACGTCAATGCTTGAACCGCTGACCTCCTTTATGAGAATGTTAACACCACTCGATCGTCATACTCAACTGAGCTATAACTATGTGGATCTGTCGTACTCGGGCAGAATAATTTGACCCAACTTTCAACTTAAATTTTACCGGCAAGAAGAAAATCAAGCTCAGCATAAGAAACTGTAAGTGTATATTCGGACGAATAACGGGCTTGGGGGCTTTGCGCGTATTAAACCCTAGGTTTAATAATATATATACCTAGCTGGGGACAACGGGGTGTAAGTTCCACTTAGACTTTGCTCCGGATGTTTCGAGCGCCTTCCACATTCTCGAAACAACTCCCTCTGGCGCTCGTTCGCGATTCTAGGGTTCGCCTTTGTTCCCGATAGTTGCCGCCGTTCTTTGACTTTTCACGACTGTTCTTCTCCGCCTCCTTCTTCCTTCGTTGACGGAGAACGAAGGAGTGAAGAACGACATCGTCGCTCTATAAGCCGCCTACAAAGGGTTCGCCGTCGCGTTCGCTTTCGCAGAACAAAGGGTTCGCCGTTCTCTGAATCCTGATCGTTGATCGCTCCTGGGCCTTTCGCGTCCTCTTGAAGCCACCTGCTTGGGCTTGCCGTCGCGTTTGCCACTGCTGAACATAGAGCTCGCTGTCACGTCTTCCACGTCGCGGAACCAGGGTTTGCGTTCGACGATCGCTTAGCAGATCCCGGTCGACGATCGCCCGTTCGACGATCGCTTAGCAGATTCCGTTCGACGATCGCCCGTTTGACGATCGCTTAGCATATTCCGTTCGACGATCGCCCGTTCGACGATCGCTTAGCAAATTCTGTTCGACGATCGCCCGTTCGACGATCGCTTAGCAGATTCCGTTCGACGATCGCCCATTCGACGATCGCTTGGCAGATCCCGGTCGACGCTCGACGTTCAACGATTCCCGGTCGACGATTGGTTTTCCGTTCGACGATCGCCTCTTCCCGATCGTCGATCGCCTATTTTCAGTCGAGGATCGCCGTTCCAGTGGAGCCGATCCAAGGTTGCTGAGCTCGTGTAGCCGTCTCCATTCCGCTCTCTCTTGTGTGCTGGATTCTCTTGGATCCAGTTAGGGTTTGCAAAGCAAGTCAAGATGAGGAACTCCAGCTTCTCCTCTCCAGTGCCCATGAACAAATTGGAGAAGTTCACTGCCACAGAGTTCAATGATTGGAAGTTGAACACCCAGTTCGGGATGAAATACCTGAACGTATTCTACACCATCAAGTCTACTCGTGTTGACGTTGCTGGGACTGAAGATGAGGCGCATTGGGTCGAAGATGAGGACTTCTGCAGGGATTACCTGCTGAACTGCCTCTCCTCCAGCCTAGCCAAGAACTACATCAAGATGCAGTCTGCTAAGGAGATCTGGGAAACACTAGAGGAGCACTTCAAGCAGGAGGAGGACCTCTCCAAGGCTCATCTGGTGGACAAGTTCCACTCCTTCAGCTTCAATGAGGAGAAAGTCATTCTCCCTCAGGTATCCGAATTTGAAAATCTGGTTGATTCTCTGCATAGTGAGTCTATTAGTCTGCCAGATAGTTTTGTTGCGGGCACAATTGTGTATAAGTTGCCCTCCTCGTGGTACAATTTCAAAACGGAGATGTACCGCAAGAAGATGCAGGTTGGTCTGAACGACCTCAAGCGTTTCATATGCATTGAGGATGAGAACAGGACGAAGCACTCCTTGGAAGCTGTTGGCAAGCAGAAGGCTGCTGCCCACATGATTTCAAGCTCTAAGTGTGCTCCTCCCCCTCACAAGATCAAACCGTCTCGTAGTAGCCCTTAGGTTGCAGGACCGAGTAGACCCTCTAAGAAATTTAAGGGTAAATGTTTTAACTACAACAAGTGGGGACACTGTGCATCTGACTGCAAGTTACCGAGGAAGGAAAGAACTAAGGCACCACAAGAGGGCAACCAGACCCATCTGGTTAGTCAAGCTGAGCCATCCGACTTTGTTGTCATGGTCGGACACGAGCAGGCCAGCACGGAGTGGTTCCTGGATTCTGGGGCAACGTGTCACGTTTGCAACAATGTTAATCTCTTGACAGGGCTGAAGAATACAAAGGAATCAGTGACTGTAGCAGATGGAGGAACAGCTGATGTATTGAAGGTGGGGAACGCAACTCTGATGCTCTCCTCAGGTAAGTCTTTACTGTTAAAGAACGTAAAATTTATTCCTTCTTTATCTGTTAACTTAGTGTCTATCAGTTTATTGTGTGATGCTGGTATGTCAATTACCTTCTGTAGCGGTAGAGTGACTATGTCAGTTAACTCTCACTACTTTGGATGTGCTTACGTCCAAAATAGGATGTACCGTCTGAGTCTAGCAAATGAGGTAGTGCAACAAGTTCAATTGAATTTAGTTAGCCCTAGGACTCTACATGAGAGACTAGGACACGTAAACTATAGGAAAATGTTCCAAGTCGCTAGAACTCACAAGATCACATTAGACACTAAGTCTCCTCTTGGAAAATGTGAAGTGTGTGCTCAGACTAAGATCACTAGGAAATCTTTTGGCACGGTTACTAGGAGCACAACACCTCTTGAGCTTATACATTCCGATATTTGTGACTTTAAGAGTTTTGTCACTAGAGGTGGAAGGAAGTATATGATCACGTTCATAGATGACTGCACAAGGTTTTGTCATATTTCGTTGCTTAAAACTAAAGACGAAGCGTTTGAAAAGTTTTGCCTTTTCAAAACCAGGGTAAAAAACCAATTAAGCATGAAAATAAAGAGATTTCGGAGTGATAGAGGAGGAGAATATATGTCCAGTGAGTTCAGATGCTTCCTTGCTTCACAGGGCATCATAGCAGAAACCATTGCTCCTTACTCCCCCCAATCTAACGGCATAGCCGAGCGCAAGAATAGAATGTTAACAGAGATGTTGAACTCTATGCTGCTCACTGTAGGCATGCCTTCCGCTTATTGGGGAGAAGCAGTCTTGACTGTGAATCACATTCTGAATAAAGTTCCTCATGCTAAGTTAGAGGTTACACCCTACGAGCTTTGGTTTAAGCGACCCCCGTCTTTAACTAGACTTAAGACCTGAGGCTGTATAGCCTATGTCAGGGTTCCTGACCCTAGACGGTCTAAGGTTGGACCTATGACCAATACCTGTGTCTACCTAGGTTGTGCTGAAGATAGTGCTGCAGATAGGTTTCTTGATATTTCTCATAATATCATAATAGAATCTAGGGATGCAGTGTTCTTCGAGGATAAATTTCTCAAAGATAAGAACCTCACGATCCCATGTATGCAAGCAACTATTACTGAGGAAGATCCTGAATCAGTATCGAGCACCTCATATTCCGTTCCGGTAGATAACTCTGGCCTAGAGCCTAGGAGGACTTCAGTGAGAGAGAGAACCCCCAGAACCTTCGGTAGTGATTTTGTCACTAACCACGTTGAGAATGATCCATCTACCTTTAAGGAAGTGATGAGATCAAGGGATTCCCTACTCTGGAAAGAAGCTATTGAGGATGAGATGAACTCTCTCCTTCAGAACGACACCTGGACGTTAGTTGATAAGCCAACAGGGACTAAAACTGTAGGGTGCAAGTGGGTTCTGAAAAGGAAGCTAAATCCCGATGGTAGCGTAGCTAAGTATAAAGCACGTCTGGTAGCTAAAGGTTTCACACAAGTAAGCGGAGTAGACTATTTTGATGTCTACTCACCCGTGTGTCACTTAGCAACCATTAGGGTTCTTCTTGCTATTTTGGCCATTGAGAACTTTGTAGTTCATCAAATGGATGTTAAGACTGCGTTCTTGAACGGAGATCTGACCGAAAAGATCTACATGAGTCAACCTGAAGGTTTCATTGTAGACGGTCACGAAAACAAGGTCTGTAAGCTTTTAAAATCACTATACGGATTGAAACAAGCACCGAAATTATGACATGAGAAGTTTGACTATACTGTAAAGAACATGGGATTCCTGTCGAGTCTCTCGGACAAATGTCTTTACATACGTCATAGATCAGACAAAGTCGCCATGATATGTTTGTACGTGGATGATATGCTGATTCTTGGTTCTGATCAATCCGTGGTGGATGACGTTAAGTCAGAACTAATGCAGACGTTTAGCATTAAAGACCTCGATGTAGTTGACACTATACTAGGTATGCAAGTGAGCTTTGGGAAACATGACATTTCCCTAAGTTAAAGCCACTACATCCAGTCCATGTTGGACACGTGGGAATACAGTGAACGTAAAGCGGCTGAGACACCATACGATTATTCTAACCGCTTAAAGCCCAATGATGGGGCTGCGGTTCGACAGTTAGATTATTCTAAACTGCTTGGTAGCCTCATGTACGCTATGGTCTGTACGAGACCTGACATAGCCTTTACGGTCGACATGTTAAGTAGGTTCACTAGCAATCCTAGCCAAGACCATTGGAATGCCCTCGATAGGCTGATGTGATACTTAAAGCACACCCGACAGTATGATTTATGTTATAGTGGTCATCCTCCAGTTCTGGAAGGATATTCTGATGCATCATGGTGGTCAGAAGTAAATAACAGCAAGTCCACTAGTGGATTCCTCTTCACACTAGGAGGAGCAGCTGTAGCCTGGAAGTCCAAGAGACAGTCGTGCATTGCACTCTCATCTATGGAATCCGAACTCTATGCTCTAGCTTCAGCTGGTGAAGAAGCAGAGTGGATAAGAGATTTGGTGATGGACATTCCACTGTCGAGCCTGAAACTGAGTTCTGTTGCAGTTTACTGCGACAATCAGGATACTAAAACAATTGCTACGAACACGTTGTTCAATATCAAAAGAAGGCAATTACGGATGAAACAAGCCTGGTTGACCTCCCTTACGAGTCAAGGGATTGTGAACCTCGTTGATGTGAGGTCAAAAGATAATGTTGCAGACGCCCTTACTAAAGGATTAAATAGAGCTTTCACAATCAAAACATCGGGGGAAATGAGATTAAAGTTCATAGAAGTATGAAACTTTCCTCCAACGTTTATGTTTTGATACGTACGAGTCTATAGCTGTCAACATTCAAGCATCTAAATAGTAACAAACTGAAAACCCCAAATAATTTCTTGATGAAAACCCAAGGTGGTTGGATGCTGGTTATTCCACACTTGATAACCTAACGCCCTCCCATTGTAAGTTGATTCAAGAGTTATTCAACTGAGAATTGAAAGTCGTTGTAAATGTTAATCTAAACATTATTGGTCACAACACATTATTCCACATTTGATAATGTTGCACGTGATGTGTGCCCACATGTGTTGGTGAGGCACATAGTGATCCGTAATGAGTAAGGTAACATGACTAGTCCTAGTTAGACTGGATGAGATGCTGACAGAGTTACTTCACCGTTGCTAGAAGTGCTAAGCTCATTTAGTAAGAGCTAGTTTACTTTAAATGTTACTGCATATGTTTATGAATTCATAGAGTCTGACTCATGAAATTCCTTGCAGGCTACGATGGAGATTTTGGAGGAGCTATAGACCTGGACATACATGACGATGATCTACTAGATGAGTAGAATCATCAAACGTTTAATTCATGTCTTTGTTTTGTAATAATTATTCAGACTTTGTTTTGGACAGCATCTGTGTGTTGGTTTGCCTTTTAGGCAAAACCTTTATTTTGTTTTTATTAGTATGATCTGTCCTGAGTGTTTTTGCTTAGTTTGGATTATTATTTTTTTTCTACACTCCAGCACCCCGAAACGTCACCATTATTTGTCACGAATATATGAGGAGATTGTAAGTGTATATTCGGACGAATAACGGGCTTGGGGGCTTTGCGCGTATTAAACCCTAGGTTTAATAATATATATACCTAGCTGGGGACAACGGGGAGTAAGTTCCACTTAGACTTTCCTCCGGATGTTTCGAGCGCCTTCCACAGCAACTTCCTTTGATCCTTACCCACCATACTAATTAAAGTGATATTGATGTGTATACTCAAGTTCTTGGAGGAAAAGAGTGGCCATTTTAAGGACCCGGACCCTCTTTATTTGACCCTAAGGAGATGTGGACGTCCTTAATTTAAAGGAGGCCAAATAAAAGGGAACCCCACCCTTAATTTTAAGGGGGCTAACCTTATGGATGATATTCCGAGTGTTATATGCAATCAAATACATATAAGTTATGAAAATAATATAGAGTTTAAGCAAATATATTTGAGTATTTCTTGAGTTATGCTAGAGTTGTGAATATAATTGTACGACAACATCCACTTCTATAATCAACAAGCTTCACAACATAAGACATATTACAAGAAAGTGAAAGAGAAGAAAAAAATAATAATATGATACCTGATCAATAAGCTTCACAACGTAAGGCATATTACAATAAGAATTTTTGTGTGCAAATAACAAATATGAGTTTAGGTCTTTAACAAAATATGAAAATGTGTCGTGACCAGCAAAGCGTTGCGGCTAGTCAAAATTATAGTGTCTTTAACAACGGACATATTGTATTCATGCACTATCTAATTTTGATTTTTTATTGATATAATATATGCATTTATATCATCATTTATGAAAATATGTAGATTTAATTTTTAGAATATTTTGTTAGAGAATTAATATATATGTGTGCACGCGTCGAGACCGACTCGAAACTACTCGTTGGGTTTCTTGTCACTATAGGGCATGACTCTACGCTGGAGATATGTTAAATAGACATTCCACACCGATGAGCTATTATGCACTATCTTGAGTGAAGTCAAGCTAACATATTTTATATTAAGCTAGAAGCTGCTATGCACAAATTTATGCCCCACTTCATGATTAATTTTGGGGTTTTTTAACACACACCTACATAAAAGACATCATGCATACATACATGCATATACATATATTCATAAATATCACACATACAAATATCTACAAAACTATTCATAAATATCCCATTGAAATTATATAAATTGAATAACAACACTGTTTGTAGTTTTTTATCGGTCAATTAGGAGTCAATGACTGAATTGTTGGTTTTCTTATTGGTTCGGATCCGGATTCAACCCGGATCTGGACCGTTTGCATTTATGTTTTATATCATTATAAAAACCTAGGTCTCTTGATTCCTCGGGGGGAAAAACAGCCAGTGAGAAAAAGAACCGCTCCGCCTGTGAGAAAGAAGACCACGGCTTGGAGCCGCCTGGAGCATAGGAGGAGTCCGCCGCCTCTCTCTCATCCTTCTCTCTCTCTCGTGCACTCGGAGAGGTCGTTGGTCTTGGGTTTTGTCTCCGGTTTTGGAGGAGGTAACCGCCGGCGTTGTGAGAGGGAGTTGTCGCCGGACTTGTTAGAGTTTGTCGCCGGCGTTGCAGTAGACGTTCTTGGGAGTGGAGAGACGTGGTGTCGACGGCGTGCGTGGGTGTAGTTAGACTCGACGGTGGTTTTCTATCCGGTGGTGGCGTTGTTCTCCGGTGACGACGTTGTTCTCCGGTGGTGGTGCGGTTGAACGTCGGAATTCGACGTTGAAAGTTCGGTAAACCTTGTGCGTCCGCAAGGCGGATTGCAGTCCAGATCTCAGATTCTCGCCGCGGATCGTGCGTGTCTGGTGCACCCTCAGCGTATTCACAGGATGGTATTTTTCTCCAGTTTTTCCTTGTATTTGAATTTATATTTTCATTATATAAATTTTGTGGCTATTTTGTGTTCTTGTAACCTGCAATATTTATAGTTGTGCATGTGTGTGTACCAGATTTTACAACAAGTGGTATCAGTGGGAGGTTCCGAGTAGGTGACTGATTGGACGTTCCGGTTTTAGGTTTGGGTCAACGGTAGGTGACGACATCGGTCTGCTCCCTATCTTCCTAGATCTGATCCGTGAATTAATCAGATTACCTAGAGGTACTGCAGCCAGCTATGACAGGGAAGAACACCGTGTTGGCCAGATATTCGGTGGAGAAGTTTGACGGTAGCGGGAACTTTCGCCTGTGGCTGATTCAGGTCAAGGATATGTTGGTTGAGCAGGGGTTGATCCAAGTATTGCGGGGGCGTGATTCTTTGCCCGCTCCGATGAAGGATTCTGAGTGGACGGAGATGGATGAGCGCGCCACTAGTGCTATCAGGATGTGCATCAACGACAAGGTGTTGTTCAACATCGGTATTGAAGAGTCCGCGGTCACGCTGTGGGAGAAGCTGGAGGGACTCGACATGAGCAAGTCGTTGACCGCGAGCCTGTTACTGAAGCAGAGATTGTACGGCCTGAAGATGCAGAAAGGTGGTAACCTGCAGAAACACTTCAACGTGTTCAATGGACTTCTGAGCCAACTTCATGTGGTTGTTGTGAAGGTGGAGGAAGAAGGCGAAGCCTTATTGCTTCTTACTTCGCTCTCGACGTCATATAAGCACATGCAGACCACTCTACTGTATGGGAAGGATACAATAGACGTGAAGTAGATCACGTCTGCGTTACTGTCCAGTCAGATTCTTTCAGACCCCGCTCCTGAGGGTGAGCATGATTTGGCAGTAGAAGCACGACGAGGGAGGCAGTTCGAGAAGGGGTTTGGAAGTGCACATGCCAAATACACATCGAGAAAGGCAGTGACGTGCTACCATTGCAGGCAGAGTGGCTATATCAGGAGAAATTGTCCGCAGCATGCACAGATTTCTGGGGACGTCCAGGGTGCGGGCATGACAGCGGTAGCTATGACAGATGATAGTGATGTATCTCTCTTCGTCACTGAGAGTCCACGTGACTCAGATAGCTGGATATTGGATTCTAGTGCTTCGCAACACATTTGCTCAGATGCAGGGATGTTCAGTTCACAGAAGGTGGCAACTGGGTCAGTCTTTCTGGGTGACAGCTCAGCATGTGAGGTCACGGGGATAGAGACGGTGGGCATTAGGATACATGGTGGAGCAGTGTGTGGGCTTGAGGGGGCAGTGTGGTAGTCTTTACCGGATGATGGGGACCACGCTTCGAGGTGGTATGCCCATGATTTCTGCGGCTGAAAGAGTTGATGGTTGAGGTGGTGCAGGGGATCGCCCTTCTGGTAGTCTGACTAAGCGAGTCAGATTCAGCGATCCAGTTGCGTCAACATTTAGAGATTGAGCCCGAGCAGGGATGAGTCAACTGGAATAGGTCGGCTGACGCCTCAGGTTCTTGAGGTGGTGCTTCGTGCAGATCGTGCTACGTGCAGTGTTGCTTCGCGCAGTTGATGTCTAGTGCAGATGATTTTTTGTGTAGGGAGTGCTTCGTGCAGGTGGCGGATCCGGATCCCGAATCAAGGTGGTGGATTGTTGGTTTTCCTTATTGGTTTAGATCCGGATCCAACCCAGATCTGGACCCGTTTGCATTTAGGTTTTACATCATTATAAAAACCTAGGTCTCTTGATTCCTTGGGGGGAAAACAGCCCGTGAGAAAAAGAGCTGCTCCACATATGAGAAAGAAGACCACCGCCTGGAGTCGCCCGGAGCATAGGAGGAGTTCGTCGCCTCTCTCTCGTCCTTTTCTCTCTCTCGCGCGTGCACTTGGCGAGATCGTTGGCCTTGAGGGTTGTCGTCGGTTTTGGAGGAGGTAGCCGCCAGCATTGTGAGAGGGAGTTGTCGCCGGACTTGTTAGAGTTTGTCGTCGGCGTTGCAGTGGACGTTCCTTGGATTGGAGAGGTGTGGTGTCGACAGCGTGCGTGAGTGCAGTTAGCCTCGACGTTGGTTTTCTATACGGTGGCGGCGTTGTTCTCCGATGGTGGTGCGGTAGAACGTCAGACTTCGACGTTGAAGGTTCGGTGAATCTTATGCGTCTGCAAGGCAGATTGCAGTCCAGATCTCAGATTCTCGCCACGGATCATGCGTGTCCGGTGCATCCTCGACGTATTTACCGGACGGTCATTTTTCTCATGTTTTTCCTTGTATTTGAATTTATATTTTTATTATATGAATTTTGTGAATATTTTGTGTTCTTATAACCTACAATATCGGATTTTACAACATGAATGAATACATCTATACTACTATATTAAGCGAAGACATCGAATCCCGTCCGTAACTTTGGGATTGACCATTTCACCCTCTGAACCGCACTTACACCCCCCGCTTCCTTCAGTGGTTGGCTTCCCACAAAACCTCCCTGCCCTACTCGCCGTGTGCTGTCGTTACGGCGCCTCGACTCGCTATCGGAGTACTCGCCGCGTGCCGCCGTTACCGCGCCTCGACTCGCTGCCTCCGACGCGTGCCCGTCTGCCTGCCGTGTCCTTCCCCCTCGACTCGCTGCCTCCGACGCGTGCCCCGTCTGCCTGCCGCGTCCTTCTGTGATGGCGCCTCCACTCGCTGCCCCCGCCGTGTGCCCCGTCTGCCTGCCGCGTGCCGCTAACGCACCCTGCTGCATCTGCCATAAACGCTCACTTCTTCTTCCCAGACTCTGCACCCCGATTTCGCTGGCTTCCAATTTCTCTGGCTTCCGACGACTATATTCTGACGAACTACGCTACACATCTCGGTGAGAGCTCCTGCTATTTCTTCTCAAATTTTTTCAGTTCTGTAGCTTTCCTGTCAATTTAGCAAAAGTGGCTATGCCTTCTCTTCTTCTTCTTCTTTTGTGTGAATCAATTCTTGAGGGGGTTTTACTGAATCATTGACAAATCTCATCATTTCTCTGGCTTTCCTCTCATAACCTAGCATAGCATTTGGTTTTGAAAGAGGAGTATACACACCGGGTTGTGCGGAGGGAACTTCCTGTTGTAGCTTCACTGTAATCTCATTCTTCAAGCAATTAAACTCTTTCTCATGTTCATTCTTCTGTTCATGATCGCTACTTCAACGGGCAAGTAACCTCTATCATACCCAATCTGAACATTGCGAGTTGATTTCTCGGCGTAAACACATACTGCAACATGATCATGTGCAGAAATTGGTTCATATGACCGAGACATATATATATATTCTATACTACTATACTACTATATTAAAGGAAGTCATCTAATTCGGTCCGTAACTTTGGAGTTTCCTATTTTGCCCTCTGAATCGTATTTACCCCCCGGTTCCTTCAGTCGTCGGCCCTATTTTGCCCTCCGAATCGTTATCCCGTGTGCCGCTACCGCAGCCCGCTTCATCCACTCGGTTGGATCGCACGAGTCGCTGCCTCCGCCGCGTGCCCCGTCTGCCTCCCGTGTGCCGCTAATGCAGCGTTTTATGTCGTCATGCACACCGGTGATCGCACGGAATAAACGCTCGCGGCTTCCGATCCATCATCCATGGCGTCTGCTTCCCCCTCGCACGCCGCGCTCCTCATCCTCTGCATTTTCCTCTTCATCGCCGCCGCCGCCCGTGGATCCACGGCGGCCGGCGGCCTGCTCCACGACAGCCTCGATTCGTTGAAAATCGTCGGGGGCTGGACCGAAATCCCCGACGTCGGATCCAAAAAAATCGTGAGAGATCTCGGGCGCTACTCTATCAGCGAGTACAACCGCCGGCTCGCCGGCGAGGCCGAAAACCATCTGTCCTTCTCCGGCGTGGTGAGCGCCGACCGGCAGGTCGTTTCCGGTGTCAAGTACCGCATTCGCGTCGCGGCCGTGGATGCGGAGACGGGCGACCGTCTCTCTTTCGTCGCCGTCGTCGTCGTCCGCCCCTGGCTCCGCCAGCGCGATCGTGACCTGGACTCTTTCACCCCTTTTGCAGATCAGCAGGTGCTCTGATTCCCCTCTTTTCGATCTTCCGATGAGTAAGAGACGGCTAGGGCATGACGCCGGCGGAATGATTAAGCACGTTTAGCGATGATGAGTCTGCTGTAAATCGGAAGTTTTTTTAGTAGTAATTAATAATAATCTGCCCAATGTAAGATTTTGCTTGAGAAATTTGTTTTTTTTCTTCTAATTATGCCGAAAAAATAGAATGCTCTTTTTGCTCATTTGAAATTTTGAATAATTCTCTAAAATGTCATTTTGTTCATGATCAATGTTCTGTTTGTCACAAAGATGGCTATTGTAAACACCGTAGTTACGAACCGGAATCGAACCGAATTGCTTCAGCTTTTTTGTTCAAAATAAAATTGTTTTTTTAAAATATTGGTTGCGGGTTTGAGTTTACTTAGGAAAGATATGATGTACTTGGACGTTAGTGTGATTGTAACACAAGATAGGGCACATTGGCGACAAAAGATTCATATTGCCGACCCCACTATAGTGGGATAAACACTTGAATGTTGTTGTTGTATATTTATTGGTTGCAGTCTTTTACTGTTGTCATGCCATATACATATTTTTTGAAGTGGTATTTGGCCAAACTCATCGGAGGAACAATCCCATTGAGGGAGTTCCACTCAAAAATACTGTTCTATCTATATTAATAGAGTAAGGGAAGGCTTCGAACCGTCCGTAACTTTTGAACTGCCGCTTTAATCGATATTATAAACTGAGAGAGAGTGAGAGAGAGAGAGAGAGCGGGGAAGAGAGCCAGGGGAGAAGAGAGCCACCGGGAGCCGGCGACAAAGGAAAAGAGCCTTTCCTGCCTTTCCTGCTGCAGCCATACTTTTTTTTAAAAAAAAACTACTCGCGGTGGTGGCCATGGCCATCAGCGGTGCAGGCGGCGTCCTCAGCGGTCCCCGCTGATGGGGACGCCGGATGCCGGCGACGCCGACGGAGTTAGGCCGGAGGCGGTCCGGAAGGACGGAGTTACGACCGAGGCCGTCAAGAATGCGGCTGTGCCCGAGGCCACCATGAACGAGGATGCTCCCGAGGCCGCCTCCCCCAATGCTTTCGGCGACGTCTTCCAAGCCCAGGCATCCGTCGATGTGACAGAGCTGTGTATGCCATGAAAGAAGGTGGCAGTGGAGGTGTGTTTTGTTGGGAAGCGGTGACGGTGTGTTTTGCTGGGAAGCGGTGACGGTGGCGGGGGTCGCGACAGTGGCGTCAGCGGCGGCGGCTACAGTGTTGTGGAAGCCATGAAGGGAGGTGGTGATGGAGGTGGTCTTTGCTAGCGTTAGGGAGCAGGCGGCGGCGGAAGAGGCGCCACAAATACGCAGCCTGAGCGGCGGTGGTACAGAGGCGGGGAAGAAAAGCGGAGTAGTGTTAATGCTTGATTCAATTATGATGAACAGTGTTATTAATCAAATATTAATATGAAATTATATGAGCTAAATTTAATGTAATATAGTATTAATCAAATAACCGTCAAAAAATAGTTGTTTTTTAATTATTTTTTGTTTGCTACAGTAGAAATGTCAGCCCCTGCGTGATGTTTCTTTCAGCAAAAAAAATCTTAAACTGTCGCCGGCCGCCATCGCTCCCTCTCTCTCTCCCCCTCCCAGCTTCTAGTTTTTATTTGATTTCTACTGTTGGAGATCTGAAAGTTTAATGGCGTAGATGGTGGACGCTGAATTGACCATCGCGGTCACTCTATTCGGAGAAACTTTCTGAACTTTACTTATATATTATAAATTCTAATTACCTAAAAATTGAATAAATTCTAATTACTTAGCCATGGTTACTCAAGTTATAATCTTCATCGAATAAAATGAATGAAATTGGTATTTTCAGAACTTTGGGTGCCTTTTGCTAAATTTCGCATTAATTATGTGTGCATATATTTTGGAACTAATTACTGTTCACCTGTTCTACCAAATCTCAATTCGACTCGGCGCCGCAACCGCCACTCGCGTCCCCGTTTTTCACCGGCTCAGTGCCACAATCGCCACTCGCCGCCCCGCGGCGCGTATGCAAACAATCATTCGTAGGCGCGGAGCCGCGGGTGCCGGTTGCAACGCTGAGCCGCTGAATTGCGTGGAAGTGGGGATCGTTTCTATGCGGCCGAGGGCCGCCCGAAGCTTCAAGCACGGGCGAAGCCCGCCTGATGTGGACAAAGGCCGCCGAGAGCATCGAGCACGGGCGTGCGAAGGCGGGCGAAGCCCGCCTGATGCGGCCGAAGGCCGCCCGAGAGCATCGAGCACGAAGTGGGGATCGTTTCTATGCGGCCGAGGGCTGCCCAAAGCTTCAAGCACGGGCGAAGCCCGCCTGATGTGGACAAAGGCCGCCCGAGAGCATCGAGCATGGGCGTGCGAAGGCGGGCGAAGCCCGCCTGATGCGGCCGAAGGCCGCCCGAGAGCATCGAGCACGGGCGTACCCGTGCAAAGATGCTCGTATATATTAATATAATGCCATTTTCCTTCATTATAATACTATAATAATAATAATAATAATAATAATAATAAATATACTTAGCTTATAAGTCCAAAAGGGCGTCCGAGACTAACTGGCATTTTTGACTTGTTGCAATTCAAGAAGAAAGATTCACATGCATCGCCATAACTGCTTCCATGCATTATATATTAATATCTACTTTATGTCATATGAATTATAAATCTTAGCTGTTATCCGCAAACCAACTTTAACTATACACAAATTATTGTTAATGGCAGACCAATTTTAGATCCGTGAACGGTTGGTCTACCGTAGTCATTTTTCCAATAACATGAGCTGCCAATAGCCACATGTGGTCTGCCATTGAAATTTTCCTTATAAATATATAAGCTTTCAAAACTGAACTGGATCGGCCGGTCAGACCGATTTAACCATCTACCGGCCGCTACCCGGTCCGGCCCAAAATCTTATATTTATCATTCAAATTGAATTTAAATATATGCAAATGATGATATATTACATATATCTATATGTATATACATATATATATATATGTATATATACATATATATATATATATATGTATGTATACATATATACATATGTATACATATATACATATATGTATATATACATACATATATGTATATATACATACATATATGTATATATACATACATATATGTATACATACATATATGTATATATATCTATGTATATGTATATATATATGTATATGTATATATATATATATATCGTATTATATAATAAATACTGAGATCTGCAAATAACATGAGTTCGAAATTGGAAAGAAATTAGGTGGCCGTCGGATTTCAGAGTTTTGATCATGAACCGTTGGATCAAATCAACCATCTCTTCACATTTTACTAGGGATCCTAAAACTACTACTAGGGGATCTTAAAGTTAGGTAAATAACATAAAAAAAAGCCCGCTAAAAGCTCAGATTTAAAACAAGTCCGCAAACCCGCCTATTCATATAATTAAAGATAAGCCCGGCAGCCCACAAGCCCACAAGCCCGCCTAATTTGAAGCATTCATTATGGAATTCTATATTTAAACTCAAAAGCTTCAAACCTACCGGCAGTGTGGGACTAAAGCAAACACAAACTAAAAAAAACAAGTGGCGCGACTTTTTGTGGGTCAAGATAGTCTCAAAATGAAAAGTGATCAACATAAACGTTGTAGATCTCGGCGAGACGAACAACTTTCATGTTGATCACTTTTTGATTTGGAGCCGTCTTGGCTTCCGATTTGGGCCTCGAAATCGGGGGCGGCGATAATGCTACAGTACAGCCTCTCGCCGCATCCGATTTCGAGGCCCAAATTGGAAGCCAAGACGGCTCCAAATCAAAAGCTGATCAACATGAAAGTTAATAGTCTCGCCGAGATCTACAACTTTCATGTTGATCAAGTTTTGATTTAGAGCCGTCTTAGCTTCCGATTTGGGCCTCGAAATCGGGGCGGCGAGAGTGCTACAGTATAGCCTCTCGCCACCCCCGATTTCGAGGCCCAAATCGGAAGTCAAGATGGTTCGAAATCAAAAAGTGATCAACATGAAAGTTGTTCGTATCGCCGAGATCTACAACTTTCATGTTGATCACTTTTTGTTTTGAGGCCATCTTGACCCTCAAAAAGGCTGGGTCGGGCGGGCTGGGGCAAGCTTCGAGCGGGTGGGCGGGCGAAGCCCGCCGTCGCCGGCCGGGTACTGTGGCGCGTGACCATCGGGCCGGAGGTCCGTGCCTGTCACTCGTATATATATATATATATATATATATATATATATATATATATATATATATATATATATATATATATATATATATATATATATATATATATATATATATATATATATATAGGCAAAATTATCAAATTGGTCCATAAACTTGCAGAGGAAAAGTTTCAAGCTTGAATCAGTCCACCCAATTTAACTGATATTAAACCGTTATTTTTAATATATATAGTAGATGCTCAAAAGAAGGCCAAGATAGTAGATGCCAAGGTCATAAACATCTTAGCACAAATTATGTCAGATGACATATTCCAGAAAATGGTTGAGTGCACATCTGCCAAAGTTTAGGGATATTAAAAATAACGGTTTAATATCAGTTAAATTGGGTGGACTGATTCAAGCTTGAAACTTTTCCTCTGCAAGTTTTACCTCCGGTCTGGTTTTCAAAATCTTGACATTCATAGTTACTTTAGGTTGAACTGAATCGTCTTAGCATGAGAGCGAGCCGCTGACCATGTACACAGTCACAGAATAAATCAACATATGATGGCAAGACGTTTTACGTGTAAAAATCCAAAAATGAAAAAAAAAAATCATGAGGTCAGATCTGTGCTGATCGGCCAGATCCACTAGTTTTTAGAGTGTTACAAGTAGTTGTTTCTCGAGGGTGTCAGGTCACCGCTCGTTACGTACAATGAGTTTTTGTGATCACTGGAGTTGTTTGAAGCGGAGTTCGGCGAAGTGAGATCAGGAGCAGTCTGAAATTAAGAGTGAATGCAGCAACGAAGGCTTTGGACTCGAAGCCCGAATCCCAAAGGAGATCTTAAAGTCTGTCTTTAAAGGAGAACTTGACCGCCGAAGGAGATTTTTGAGGGAATCTTCGAACACCGAATGGGGTCTTTGAGCAATCTTCGAGGGAAGACTTGAAAACTCTCCCTGGTGTTGAAGGCATGTAACGTGTCTTCAAATGAGGGTGACTCAGAGCTCTCAGTATAGCTTTTGAAGAGGGTATCCTCGTAATTGCGCCACCCCAACTATTTGACAAGCGAACAGGAGCCCTTGATCAAGGGCACACAAAGTGCTAGTTTTGTTAATATGACAATCCTACCCCGGTAGATTCAAGTAGTTTGTGTTGAAATTGTTGAAGTGGGAGTAAAGCGGAGTTGGGCGGTCTGATTAGGTAGACCGCACAGATCGTCACGGCCTGGCGGATAGCTTTAGCGGAGTGCCTTTGGCGGGTTGTCGGTTATATCTTGCAGTTTGGCTCAGCTAGCATCCTTGGTAAACTGGGCGGTTATGATTTTTAACTGCAGATGTGGCAGAGTCATCTGAGTTCGCCGAGTACGGCATAATTGTTGTTGCAGACTCTTTTGGTGATCGTTGGTGTCCTGCTATCTTCTGTGATTGCGGTCTGGTTGTGAGATCGTGGTGGTCAGTACAGTTGCGCGGACTGGTTTGCCTGGAGGTCGCATTGTCTAATGGGTGCAGTCCGCAATTGTGCGGACTGGTGTTGTTTTCAGCTTATGTGCGATCTTGTTCTAAGGTGGAGCGGTTGTTTGGAGACCGCGAAGTTTGGACTTGGTCCTGTGTGACTAAGTCCAGTTTTATTGTTGAGATCACCTGTGGTGCAGACTGCTTCTTGAGCTCGCCGAGCTCGGCAAATTGGCGGCTAGGTCGTTAAGTCGCGGACCTGTGTTTTTGCGCAGACTGAAGTTGTGTCCGCAAGCCTGACGATCTGGTCGTTTTTACAGACAAAAAATGGTGTCTACGCTTCTGTGCGGATACGTGATGCTAGCTGTACGTTTGACGGATGGTTATCTGATCACTATGAGTGGTGATGACACTACTCATTACACCTATAAATAGGAGTCCTCGACTCGTCATATATAATTGTGAACAGAGAGAACTTGCTCGCGCTTGTACTTTGCGGTTACGGTTTTCTAACCGCTGCGACTAAGAAAATTGATTCTGTATAGCCTGTGCGGCTAGCATCAGGCGGCTAGTCAACTAGTGCAAGTTTGGTGTGGAACAGTTTGCGGATAACAGTCAGCGGATAGCAGCTGGTCGCGATCTTCGCGACTTGATCGCTTCCTTCGAGTTGCGGATAAACAGAGTAGTTCGTCCGGTCTATCTGCGGCTCTGTTTAAGTTCCATATTTCAATAACATACAATCCGCGTAGCTAGTTGCGGTTAGGCGGCATTTGCGGTTTCGGCGGACTCGGCTTGTAGACTGGCGACTAGTGCAGTTACAGCTTGTGGTCCGCACGATTAACTTCTTGCACATTTCTGTTTCCTTTGGTTACATTATAAATCATGTCTTGCAATGTATACTTCGTTTTGTAAAAAAGTTAATTTCAATTGGATACTCTTGTGATGTTTTTACTACTGATCTCTACTTGTCTTTGCTTGTGGTTGAGTGTTCCTGCGACCTCTTGCGGTTTCCCTCATAAATTTTTATAGTTTGGGCAAGGCATGCAGTGATGGTAGTGATAGCAGCAGAGGTTGTGAATGTGTGTTGTGCAATCGGCACCGGATCCGCGACTACGGTGGTTCGCTGCGGATGTGCAAAGGAAGATAATTATTTAAGCAATAAGGCAAACTTGAATCCAAAAGTACAAACACAGATGACAAAATATTTACATGGTTCGGAGATGGGCTCCTACATCCACGGGGAGAGCGTGCCGGTAAAATCCACTAAAAATCACGAGAGTTACAAAATACACCGAGACCGTAATGGTCGTACAGAGAAAAACAAAACAGAAAACACGAGCTGTCGGAGGCGATAGCGCTGTCACCGGGTGACAGCGCTCGTCTTCCTGGTTCCGCCGTCGCCGCGTCTGCACTCCTGAGGACGATCCCGTCTGGATCAACCACCTGCTATCGTCGTCGTCTCTTCAGAAACTCCTGTCGTCTGTTGAAACCGAAAATCGGTCTCATGTGGAGTTCCCCCTTAGGGAAGGGGTGACCGCGCACCTACTGCCCTCAAGCGAACGATCTAGGCACAAGACTAGCTAGGAACACAAGGGACAGACCCAAGGTCTCAGCATGGAGGTCTCGCCGCATACCCGGAAGACTAGCAAACTCTTCCCCTCCCATGCCAAAGGCTGAGCTAAGGCACCTTCGGAGGGCTCTCTTGGCCGACCGGAACCTCTAAGGTGAATCTCAAGACCAACTCTCTCCTGACTAGAGGTGCCTCCTCGGGTCTATGTAAAATGTTCCTCATCCGCCCTACCAATGGGGTAATCTCGCCGAACAGTTCTACTTTATGCAGCTCCAATTGGGCCGCAAACAACGTAACTCCCCTGTCCTGAAAGGCTATGAGCAGACCCTCAAGGGTTTTCCGGTAACTTTACCTCGGGGCCCCCACGGGGCGAGTGGTTCACGAGTACACCACTCGCCTAAGGCAGAAGAGATAGATCACATACACAGAGCGTCACAGATATTTAAATTACAGGAATATAAATTCCATACTTCGGCACGCAGGCCGACAACATAAGCAAAAATAGGTCTTCGAGGGCCGGCACAAACTTGGGCTTAAGCCCGCTATTCCCCGCTTGGTACTGCAACATCTGTATGTCAACGTCCCGCCAAACGGTAGCAAAATAAACATCGGCTCCACCTCTGCCTTGAGGCGGTGATGCTTATCTCCTAAGAGCAAATACTAAACAACTTCCACAGAGTTTTCCCCGGGAACCCCAGAACATCACCAATCCGGCTTACACATCCGGATGGGCTTCGTACAACATGCCTAAATCTGTACTCACGCTTTCGGATACTAAATGCAACCAGCTGTGGGGATGTACACATCAACCCGTCGGATAGCCCGCTTCCCCCCCCCCCCCCCCCACACTTGTTAGTGGAGAGGGGCTTCCATGCAAATATGATAATTGAGGGCTTCACCTGCCCGAGAAGAAACTTCGTTACCCTTAACGCGTGTTTTGGGACATGGCTCTGTCACGAACGATCTTCGTCGCGGCTGTCCACGCAAGGATCTGAGCTCCGAAGGGTATGTTCTTCTTCTGACATCACCAATTGGCCTCTCTCGAAGTGTCCAAGCCCAAACCCCACCCCTCTTGGTCGGCCAAACCTGAGCCCCAAGGCTCTTTCTTTTAGAGGAAGGCTTATGTGCAATTTCATCTTTAACCATATGATTGGGCTTCTCTACATCAGAAGCACCAGCAAGATATCTGCTATATTTCCGTCTTGGAGGGTTTACACTATCTTCTTTCTCCATCTTTGTTGATATATTCTGAGAAGATTTTTGCGATGGTGCAAGAGGATTCTGGGATCCCCTGCTTACTTTCTCGTGTTGCTTCATGAACCATTTACGTATATCCGATGACATTTTGGAGTTTGCACCTCCAGCAACGAGAAGGCAAAAATCTCTCCAAACCCCAGCCGTCGACAAGCCAAATCCTTCACAATCTTACCTATATATTGTTTATTTCATCTGATGCCCGCGCATCTTGACCAAAGCCAGTAGCTTGCGCGCCGTCATGGTTAGCCTTCCTCTCCCCCCGTACTGATGTCACAGATCCGATGTCCAGGTTCCAATAGAGGACGGTGTGCGACGGAGCGATTCTGGCAGCTGGGGACGGTTTCCGGCGACGAAGAGGAAGGTTTGAGCGAACGGAGAGCGGCGGCGTGGGGGAGCGAAAGGGGCTCGGTTTTGTTCGGCTGCCCCGCGCGTGTGGGTTCGGGGAAGGAAACGGGAGCAGGGGAAAGAGCGGGATCCGGAGAAGGAGTGGGAGGATCCGGGGAGGATGAGGCTGGCCTTTCTCTTCCTGAAGAAAACCAGATCTCTCCCTATTTATTTATTTCTCCTTTTCTTTTTGCTGCGCCTATACCCGAGCCTCTCTGTTATGCAATTGGCACCGGCCCGCGTGTATGGAACTCGTTGCGGACAATAGCAACGGAAGCAAAATTTTGAGAAAATAGTGGCGCGCACCAAACAATAATAACAGTACGAGATTCCAAAACACCGCAAACACGAGATTTTTGTGGTTCGGAGTTAAGCTCCTACATCCACGGGGAGAGCGCGTCAGATCTACTAATCAAAAAATATCCGATTACAACACAGACACTCAACGATACTCAGCGGATCAACACTAACCTAGAATAGGAATGAAAGAACAACAAAAAACAAGAGAGAGGGAAGAAAACTCCCCTATGCCAGCCGCAAGAGATGGCCAATCGGAGCCGCCACTGCAGCCCCCTTTTCCTTTGATCGGTGCCGCCGCTGCAGCCCCCCTTTTCTCCCCTAGACACTGCTGCCGTCGGAGCTGTCGTCGGAGAAATCGCTCAAAGGGCCGATCGGCGGAGACCACCGCAGCCTAGATATCACCAGAGGAGAGAGATGAAGCCTCTGCCGATCTTGCCGCCGCCGGATCTCGGAAGTCGCCGGAGAAGAAACCGCCCGCCGCTGATCTTGATGTCGAACGCCGCTGGAGGAGAAGCCCAAGACCGGGCTTGCCTTACGCCGCACGTAGAAGGAGGCCGCTCCCGATCTTGCCGCCGCCGGAGAAGAAAACCTAGACCGGTCTTGCTGCCGCTCCTCTTCCTCCTTGATGTCACCGGAGAATGAAATCTCTATGTCGCGCTCGATCGCTGCTGCTCTTCCTCGATGCCGCCACTCTTCTCCTTTTCTCCCGATGATTAGGTTAGCCTTTTTTAGGTTATCTCTCTTTCTCCCTGTGTAAGTTATATATATATAGCATAAAAACAAGGTTCAGCCCAAGACCAAACCAAAACAACAACCAAACCGGTCCAGCTTGGAGCCATCAAAACAACACCCCTCCTCCCCCCTTCTCCTCTTTCTCTTTTTTATTTCTCCTTTTCTGTGTCTTGCCCCCATGCCCCCGTGTAAGTATATATATATATAATATATATATATATATATATATATATATATATATATATATATATATATATATATATATATATATAATGATATCATTATAATATGATATTTACATATATTCTTAACACATAAAATCTCCGCACGCATGCACCAAATCATCGCCCATAGCATATCCCGGGCCCGCTACCTGAGGAGAATCCCACTCGACCGGATACGGGGTTGTACACCGTCGTTATCCGCCGGGATGAGGCCCGACCGGTGTTGCTCTGGCGAGTACCGCCGCTCTAGAGCTCGGCCCGAAAAAACCCCCGATCCCGCCTGGATCGAAGCTGGATGCCGCCTCTGCTGTGCGCCTGCTGCTGCCGTCGGAAGGGAAAACTCTCACTGATGTGCTGCTGCTCCCCCTCTCTCGGTTTCTCACAAGTAGTTGTACCGGATTCTGAATTCTTGCTGGTAGCTCTTGTTGGCATGGGGAAAGGCAGCCACTATATAAAGGGAAAAACAATACTCCAAAATAGGAGATAAATCTCCTATTAATTTGTTTGCCAAATCATACTCCTAAATATGATTTGTTTGCCGAATAATATTCCTATGATAGGATCTCCCTAAAATAGGATATAATGGCTAATAGGAAACACCCAATTAATTTGACCAGGCCAAATTAAATCTCCCCTATAAAGACATTCCAAAAATTTGGATTAGCCCAATTTGAAATCCTATAGGCACACAGATTGCTGAGGTGGCACAATCTTAACAATTTCCACCTTAACGCCTAACACGAACGTAACTCTGACTATGAACCCCCTCTCCCTGGGGCCTCCCCCGATCAACATGCACCAATATGAGCCAAGTCAAGGCAGTGCTTGAACTTGACTCCCGTCATGGGTTTGGTCAGCATGTCCGCGATATTTTCCTCCGTAGGCACCTTCATTAACTGAATGTCCCCGCTCGCAACGAACTCTCTCAACTTGTGGCAGCGCACATCAATGTGCTTTGTCCTGACATGATAAACCGGGTATTTGGCCAGACAAATCGCACTTTGACTATCACAGTGTAGCTTCACCGCCTCTTGAGAAATCCTGAGCTCTTTGGCGAGGCCTTTGAGCCAGATGGCTTCCTTGGCCGCTTCCACTGCAATGATGTACTCAGCCTCCTTTGTGGATAAAGCCACGATGTCCTGGAGGGTAGCTTTCCAACTGATGGGACCTCCACCTAGAATAAAGACATCAAGTCGTGGATCTTCTTCTATCGTGGTCGCCCGCGTAATACGAATCCACGTAGCCCTCTAACGCCCCCACAACGTCGCTCTTCCTGAAGAGCAAACCGACGTTCGGAGTTCCGCTGAGATATCACAGAATCCACTTGACGGCTTCCTAATGCTGCCGTCCTGGATTTGCCATGTATCTACTCACGACGCTCACCGTCTGAGCGATGTCTGGTCTAGTACAGATCAACGCATACATCAGGCATCCTACCGCACTCGCATACGACACATTAAGCATCTTCTGTCGATCTTTCTCAGTGGTGGGACACTGAAGGGATGATAACCTGATCTGCTGTCCTAACGGGGTTGAGACAGCCTTGGAGTCTGTCATACTGAACTTCTCCAACACCTTCTTGATATACCCAGTCTGGGATAGCCAAATCATATCGCGCTTTCTGTCCTGACGGATCTCCATCCCAAGGATCTTCTGCGCGTGACCGAGATTAGTCATCTCAAACTCTGCACACAGCTTCTCCTTCAATAGAGAGATCTCCTGAGCTGATTTGCACGCAATCAACATATCGTCAACATATAACATCAAGATCATGATGTCCCCATTTGCAAGGAACCTAAAGTAGTTGCAGGTGTCGTACTGACTCCTGATAAACCCTAATGAAGCCATGAATGTGTCGAACCTTCTATTCCACATTCTCGGGAACTGCTTCAAACCATAGAGGGATGCCTGAGCTTGCATACCTTCTTCTCGTTGCCGGGTTTTACAAACCCTTCCGGCTGTAAGATGTATATCACCTCATCCAGGATGTCGTGAAGAAACATTGTCTTTACATCCAACTGTTCCAACTCCATATTATGCAGTACTACTAAGGCGAGTAGTAATCGAATGGAGCAATGCTTCATGACAGGCGGGAATATTTCATCGAAATCGATGCCTTTATTCTGCGCGAAGCCCTTTGCGACGAATCTGGCCTTGTACCTCCAAGGATCCTTCCCAGAAGTGGACTCCTTCTTCCTAAATACCCATTTGGAGCTTATGGCCTTAAATCCCTTTGGTAGATCCACTAGCTCCCAAGTCTTATTCTTGTGAAGGGACTCGATCGCTTCCTCCATAACAGCTATCCACTGCGAGCTTTCCTTGCTCTAGACAGCTTCCCTATAAGACCTAGGGTCCGAGGATATAACCTGGAAAGCATATGCTACAGTGTCCTGTAGCCTGAGAGGTAGTCTAACCTCTCTCTTCGCCCTCTCTCTGGCAATGGAGTATGCCTCCACTCCAGTGGGTTGCTTGAGATCAGCTTCCTCCGTGTCGGAGGAATCACCATGATCGTCAGCCTGGTCACTCCCTTCAAGCTCCATCTCCAGTGGTGTAGCTGGAGTCTTCTCCACCTCCTTAGACTGAGGCCGAGGCTTCTTCAGCATAGAAGCCTCATCGAAGATCACATCGCGTCTGATCTCCACCTTCTCTGAGTCGGAGTTCCATAGCTTGAACGCCTTGGTGTCGGTCTTTCGGCCCAGATAGATGCACCTCTTGGACTTAGTATCGAGCTTCGTCCTCTCTAAGTCCTGTACTAGGGCGTACACGGGGCAACCGAAGATGTAGATATCAGAATAGTCGACCGGTTTGCCTAGCCAAACCTCCTGTGGCAACTTCAAATTTAGTGACATCGATGGGGATCGATTCACTAAGAAACATGTCGTATTGACGGCTTCGGCCCAGGAGGACTTTGGGAGTCCAACGAACAATCGCATGCACCGAGCTCTCTCTAACAACATCATATTCATTCTTTCAGCGACGTCGTTCTGCTGCGGTGTGCCAGGAATAGTGAGGTGGCGAGTGATGTCCTCCTGATCACAGTATGCCTGAAACTCTGCTAAGGTATACTCGTCGCCGTTATCCGATCTCAGATATTTTACCTTCTTGTCAGTCAGCTTCTCCACCTTGGTCTTCCAAATTTTGAATTTCTCAAAGATTTCTGACTTGTTCTTCAGAAAGTAGATCCAGACCTTTCTCGAGAAGTCGTTGACGAAGGTCACAAAGTATTTGGCACCTCCAAGTGAGGGCTGTGGGGCTTGTCCTCACACGTCTGAGTGAATATATTCCATCACCTTCTTGCTGCACTTGCTCGAAGTTGTAAACTCACTACTAAAAAAGCAGACTTTTAGCCACGGCAGATTGTCGTGGCTAAAAGTCAAAAACCGTGGCTAATACTTTTTAGCCATGGCTTACCCACGGCAAATGGGTGTGGGCAATGCGAGCGTGGCTAATAGTATTAGCCACGCTGAATCCGTGGCAAAATGAGTTTTAGCCACGAATTTTAGCCACGGTTTAGAATTGTGGCTAAATGGTCTCTTTTCAGCGATTATTAGACACGGTCTCATTGCCGTGGCTAAAGCTCCTTATTTGCCACAGTTGAATTTCCGTGGCTAAAGGGGTTTGTAACAAACGAAAAAGATTCCGCCGTCGGCGGCGGCCGCCGCGCCGCCCGCCGTCGGCCGCCGCCGGCCGCCCGCCGGCCGCCCGCCGCCTCCCGCCACCCGCGAGCCAGATAATTCAAACATTCATTGCGAAATGTGCTATATAAACCCGAAATTTTTATCAAAATTGGCGGCGTGGGACTAAAAATGTCATGACTTTTTGTCACGGTTCAGGCTTCCGTGGCTAATACTAGCTTATTAGCCACGAAATAGGCAAATCGTGGCAAAAAGTCTTTTTTTTGCCACGGTTTAGTCATCCGTGGCTATTACTAACGTATTTTGCCACGGTTCAAGTGTCGTGGCTAATACTTCATTATTAGCCACGGTTTTTTGCCGTGGCAAAAAAACTGTAGCTAAAAGTCATTTTTCTAGTAGTGACTTCACCCTATGATGCTTCCCAAGAACGCATGTCTCGCAGAAGTCTAACTTGCACGTCTTGACTCCTTTTAGTAGGCCTTTTTTGTGTAGCTCTAGAAGGCCCCTCTTGCTCATGTGGCCAAGTCTGGCATGCCATAGTAGAGATGAGTCCTCGTTAGATGTTGCAGCAACTGCTACATCACCGTCAATCGTGGTGCCGATCAATCTATAGAGCGTTCCAGATCGTTCTCCTTCATAACTACTAGAGCGCCTCTCTTCACCTTCAGATATCCGCCTTTGCCGGTGTAGGAGCAGCCTGTCGCCTCCAAAGTTCCTAGTGATATCAGATTCTTCCTCAGATCAGGCACGTATCTAACGTCAGAGAGAGTCTCGATCATCCCGTCGAACATCTTAATTCTAACGCTCCCAATCCTTAGAGTTTTACACTCTGAGTCGTTTGCCATCAATACTCGACCGCCGTCGCATTCCCTGAATGTGGGGAACCATTCCTTGTGGGGACACATGTGATATGAGCATCCGGTGTCCATGATCCACGCGTCAGTAGTGCTGAGACTGGGTGATACATGTAGGATGTCAGCATCGCTATCTGGGTCTGAAGCAACGACCGCCTGTGGCCACTTTGTCTTTCCCCTTCAGCTTCCTCTTCGGACAGTTGATCTTCCAATGTCCCTCCTCTTTGCAGTAGTGACATTTGTTATCCTTGCTATCCTTGCCGCTTTACTTGGACCTAGGTCGGTTCTCTTTCTTGCTCCTATCCCTCGATCTGACTCGAGCTGGTTTACTAGTCTTGACGAATAAACCCTCACCGGACTTTGACCCAGACTTTCTTCTCGCTTCGTTTGAAAGCAACGTCGTCATCACTTCTTCCATCTTTAGGGTATCTTTCCCATAAAGAATAGTTGTGACCAGATGGTCAAATGCCCTCGGTAGAGAGGATAACAGAAGAAGAGCTTGGTCTTTTTCTTCGACATTTACATCCATACTGCGTAGTTGGGAAATCAGCTTGTTGAACGCATTCATGTGGTCAAGTAGATGGGAGCTCTCCGACATCCTTAAGCTGCAAAGTTGTTTCTTTACGTACAGCTTATTGGTGAGGGATTTGGACATGTAGAGCTCTTCTAGCTTCTTCCATAAATCTGTTGTAGTCTCAGCATCGACTACATTATACATGACATCATCGGTCAGGCATAGTTGAATGGTGTTGATTGCCTTCAAATCCAGCTCATCTCATTCCTCGTCCTTTTCCCAGATTTCTCCTAGCCCAGGAGAGCCTTGTGGAGACCTTGTTGGACGAGTACCGCTTTGGCCCGTTTCTGCCACAGACCAAAGTCAATTTTGTCGTCGTACTTGGGGACTTCAAATTTTGTTGTCATTATTGCTCACCGGGGTTCGAAGGGTTGAACCTGGCTCTGATACCAATTGTTGTGCAATCAGCACCGGATCCGCGACTACGGTGGTTCGCCGCGGAGGTGCAACGGAAGATAATTATTTAAGCAATAAGACAAACTTGAATCCAAAAGTACAAACAAAGACGACAAAATATTTACGTGGTTTGGAGATGAGCTCCTACATACACGGGGAGAGCGCGCCGGTAAAATCCACTAAAAATCACGAGAGTTACAAAATACACCGAGACCGTAATGGTCGTACAGAGAAAAAAAACAGAAAACACGAGCTGTCGGAGGCGATAGCGCTGTCGCCGGGTGACAGCACTCGTCTTTCTGGTTCCGTCGTCGCCGCATCTGCACTCCTGAGGCTGATCCCGTCTGGATCAACCACCTGCTGTCGCCATCGTCTCTTCAGAACCTCATGTCGTCGTCGGCCGCTGGGATGAGGCCCGGCCGATGTTGCTCCGGCGAGTACCGCCGCTCTAGAGCTCGGCCCGAAAAAACCCCCGATCCCGCCTGGATCGAAGCTGGATGCCGCCTCTGCTGCGCGCCTGCTGCTGCTGCCGCCGGAAAGGAAAACTCTCAATGATGTGCTGCTGCTCCCCCTTTCTCAGTTTCTCACAAGTAGCTGTACCAGATTCTGAATTCTTGCTGGTAGCTCTTGTTGGCATGGGGAAAGTCAGCCACTATATAAAGGGAAAAACAATACTCCAAAATAGAAGATAAATCTTCTATTAATTTGTTTGCCAAATCATACTCCTAAATATGATTTATTTGCCAAATCATATTCCTATAATAGGATCTCCCTAAAATAGGATATATTGACTAATAGGAAATACCCAATTAATTTGACCGGACCAAATTAAATCTCCCCTATAAAGACATTCCAAAATTTTGGATTAGCCTAATTTGGAATCCTATAGGCACACAGATTGTTGAGGTGACACAATCTTAACAAATGTGGCGGCGGTGAGCATGATGAGCGTTGTGGCGGGCGACAAGCTGTAGTGAGCACGGCGGCATTGAGCATCACAGAGGCAAGCGGCACCCCTAAGCACCAGAGAGTGCTCCCTCACACAGGCGCGCTCGCGCGCGCGAGAGAGAGAGAGCCATGAGCTCGGTAGCGCTCGGCTGAGCCAGGGGGTGTTATTGTGCGGGGGAGGTTGGTGCTTCCCACTAGGAGGTGTATTTTTGCGGAGAGGGGTGTTATCTTTTATTATCCGCACTCCTATTAACTTATATTTATTTTGGGACCCATCAATAATAATAATTAAATATATATAAATATTACTAAATTATAAATCGTAAAAGTTGACTTAAGTTGGCCATTGGAGTTCAATAATTGAGGCGTGCACTGGACGAAGAAATGGATTGCAAAGAATCAAGCATCAGTAATTCCTCTGCAGTCTGCTCCCAACAGTCAATAATACACTGATTTTATTATAAGCCAGATAAAATAGCATTGATTTAATAAATTAATTTAGCTATTTTCCCGGCTGCCGATTAATTAGGGCCATCGTTGACTGCAGTTCGGTTTTGACTAATCGCACTTCATTGTTAATTGTAATTCAAATATATAATTGTACCTCTCTTTTTTTGCCGCACAATGATATTTTTTTTGACGCACCCAAAAATATCTCCTAGTGGTGTGCGTGAGACAGCTAATAGAGTAGTGTTGGATGATGAATTCCCTCATATATTATACTTTGATTACCCGAAATTATCAGCGTAGAGCAGACATATTTTCTCCATTTATAGAAAATCTGGAACGAAAAACTCATTTGATATATTTTCTCCATTTTTAAGTTTGAGTACCTGAAAGAATCACTGTTAACCGAAGAGCAAGGTAGCGCGAGGAAGATGCAACATGTCGGAGCATCGGTGCTAGTAGGGCAGATGGGATCGGTTCAGCGAAATGGGGGACACTGGCATCAACGGAAGGAGTACGCTGGAAGGAGCGCCGACTTGTTAGCCGGAGAGGAAGATGACGCGAGAAAGATGCCGGAGACGGGAGCAGCTCGGCGAAGAGAAAAACGGGGTGCGGCTTCCGCAAAATGGGGGAGATGGGTGCAAGTTAAGTTTTAGAAAAAAGTTTTTTAAAAATAAATTGGGGTGCGAATAGTCATACGAGAGGTGTTGTTAACGATCGCCTTAATTATTCACCAATAGGTGTGGTTACCGCAATACTTGTGGTCATCATAAGCCTGCCGATCCTGACTAATTCGATTTTTTGTTGTACACACAAACTAATTAATTAGACTCCAAAGTTTTATTTTCATTATAAAGTGTTCATAAAATAAATAAATAAACAAATATTTGGATTGATGTAAATATTGAATACTTATATAATGTAGATGTGAAGAACATAAACTTATATATTCAAGTAGAAGCCTCAATATTGTAGGAAATCCGGGGTGCCGAGAAGCAGAAATCCGAATATCGAATAACAAACACAGAACAAAAAACAGAGCAGTAACAAAAACAAGATGTTACAGAGGTTCACCCAACACCGGGCTACGTCCTCTCTCCCCTTCTTCTTCCTTCTTGTATTCACCAAAAAGAAACAGATTACAAAGGTTGCAAGGATCAAATCCGATCCTACCTCTTCTCCTCTCTTCTGGACAGAAAACCAAAGAGAATACCTTCTGGATCGATCTCAACGAGATACCTCGTATCGCCTCCAAAAGATTACGCCGCCGCAGACTGCAATGAAGTCGTATCCCTAAATCGGAAAAACAACGTATATAAACGTCTGCCGGCCACCACGATCGTCGACCAAGCAAGACCGGTCGACGATCGTCGATCGTCGACCCAAAGGCCGGTCGACGATCGCGACCCCGATCGTCGATCGTCGAACCAAAGGGCCGGTCGACGATCGTCGATCGTCGAACCAAAGGGCCGGTCGACGATCGACGATCGTCGAACCAAAGGGCCGGTCGACGATCGTCGATCGTCGAACCACAGCGTTCGACGATCGCCGATCCAAAAATTCACATCAGAAAAATTTTGTCCGGGGGCGTTGCCCCGAGCCCCCACCGGGGACGCTGTCCCTGGACCCCCTGCCCGCTGTCCGGTCAGCGGGACCTCCGCCGGGGGCTGCCGCCCCGGACCCCCGCTGTCGTGGGTCCCAGAGATGTCGAGGGGGGATCACACTTCGATTCCTCTAAGCTCACGTGGGCGAACCCGTGTGAGAAACAAGAGGACCGAAGTGTTCCACAACCCCAACAAATATTGACGGGGATGGGATCCCTCTTAAAAAATGAGTGTGCACATAACCACTCCCCATGATCTTCATAAAAAATTAGTGGGATTATGAGTTTGATCGCACGCGCGATCACCGCGCCCGATCCCCCCGCACTCCGATCCCATCACGCGAGACGTCAGAACCGTCGCGGGCGTCGCCTCGCCGACGTCGGGTGGCCGACATCATCCCCGGACGTCGACTGCCCCCTTCTTTCAACGTCGTCGGCCGCCCCTCCTTTCACTGTTGTCGGCCGCCGCCTTTTCTCGGCTGACGGCACGTGACCGTGACGACGTATAGGCCGGCCGCCCATCCTCGGTCGTTGGCGCACGGCCAAGGGAGTGGCTGAGTCAGCCACCCATCCTCGGTCCCCGTTGTGCGGCCGGGCCCGCCGCCCCTCCACGGCCGTCGGGGCGTGGCGGCGCCGGCCGACCCTCCTCGGCCGCCGCTGAAGGTCTCTCTCCTCGCCGGCGAGTCCGGTGGCAAGTTCGCCAACCGCCTGTGAGAGTCTGTCCCTGTCGTCCGATCGTTCCAGATCATTCTCCATCATCTGATTCGCGTGTAACCATCCACTAACGGTCTGGTTAGTGGAGGAATTTTATTATTGATTTAATTAGTGTGCAAATAACGGAATTTATTATCATAATATGAGCCCCTAAACTTTAGCAAAAATATTTATAATGATGGTTTTGGTGTGCGGATAGACGCGTAACCACCATAATCATCGTCTAGAGGCTATAAAAGGAGTCTCAGGCCTCCTCATTTCTGATCTTTTTTTTTCTCCAAGCCTTCTTTTTTCTCAGGTCAAAACTCTGCCGAATTTCTCCTACGAGCAACATTTGAGTCGCACCGGAGCCACGTTCAAACCACCTAACGAAGCTCAATCTCTCAGTTTCCAGAGACCTTCGCAATCACAAACTCAAGTGCTTTGTTCCTGCGTTCAGCGCCAGCGTGACGCCCAATAAAGTCTATCGTCGCGAAGTGCAATTTGTAACAAATGTCAGACGTGACGGTCTGTCGTCCGCAGCGTGCTAAGTGTTCTCTCAACTCAAAATTGTAACGAGAAGCGGTCTATCGACCTCGATTCAACAAACAAACTGTAACAACAAGGAAATGGTAGACTTTGACCGACACAGATCCGATCACATTATTTTTTTACCCGGTTGAGAGATTTTTCCACGTAAAAACTGTGTGTGTACGATCAACTCATCGCATTGACTATGTGCGCGCTCAACTATTCCGAGAGTTAAGATGATCCAAGTATTCCGGTCCGACCAAAACGTCGAGTTAGATTGCAACAAATATAATTTTTTTATCGAATTTGATATTTGTTGTATATATATATAAATATTTTTGCATCTCTTTAGTTTATTAGAGATTTAAGCTCCGTCTGGCATGATGGTGGTGGACGTAAACGCATGGATTAAACTGTCATCTGTTAAGGATCACCTAACAAACATTATCTATTTGAACATAAAAGTGGATGAAATTTGTTAAATGGGCATTAAGAATGACAATTTAACTCCCATGTTCATGACCGCCACAACCATGCCAAACGGAACCTTCGAGGTCTGTCATTCTAAAAGTATATTTGGAACAACAATTCTCTCATTTTCTCTGTCTGAAATATATTGTCTATCCTTATTAGTCTACACCCATCGGAATCGGTTTGTTATGTTGAGCTAGGTATATTGTTATAATGGTAACGAGTTCTTATTGGGTTTTGATTAGGATCCGATAGAAATCCAATAACTCGTTGGGGATTACGCCTATAAATATCCCTTCTGGGGGCAACGTGGAGGTCGTTTCAAACTTGACGGTCACACGGGATGTTTCAAGCGCAATAACATTCTCGAAGGTTTTCGTTTCGTGCGCCCTAGCCCCCATCTCCCGTGTTCCCCGCCACTCTCATTTTTTGTGAACATCTTTTGCTCTCGTTTTGCTCAGAAAATCGGTGCCGCCGGGAGAGTTCCTGGATTTCGCGAATCCACCCTTGTCGTTGATCGTGATTTCTTCATCCTGTCGTCGTTCTGAGGTTCTTAGGTGGGCGTTAACAAATGACATCTTAATCCCCATCTTTTTCCTGTCGCCGCTGATCATGATTTCGTGTCGCCTGAAGAGTTCTGCAAGGCCCTGTTGGCAACTCCTGGAGGCAGATTTCAAATGACTGCTAAATCATAATCAGAATGAAGAGGTTAATTAAATCTCTGATATCTTGAATCTCTACTTGTGGTGAGATTGTCGTCGCCGGTGTTCCAGATCTTAGCTCTTCTTTTGTTCGAGGATCTAATATAAGCTGAAGGAGGAAGTTTGAGAAAAGCCTTTTGTAAATCCGTGGATCTATTTTCTTGAAAGAAGGGGCGAATTCTGTGGATTGTTTGCTAATCAGATTCAGTTTTCGGCGACTGTGTTCAGCCGAAGAGGACCAAATTATTATTACTAGATTGAATCTGAAGACATTGTCATCTACGCACGGATCAGATGACTTTGTTTTAGTTTTTTTTATTTTAAATCCAAATGGAGATGTATCAGAAGAAGACATTGGTCAGTCTTAAAGATCTCAAACGTTTCATTTGCATTGAGGATGAGAACCGAACTTGTCACGCCTTAGAGACGGTTAGTAAGCAGAACTTTGCTGCTAACATGGTCACGCTTTCTAAGCATAAGCCTAGGCCTGGGGAGACTAGATCGCCAACCAGTGCACCTATAGTTGCTAACACCAGCAAGAAATTAAAAAATTTAAAGGCAAGTGCTACAACTAAAATAAGTGGGGTCACTGTGCTTCTTAGTACTAGTAACCTAAAAGAGGTGAATTCAGCACACCAAAGACTGATAACAAAGCAAACATGCTTTATCACATTGCGTCTGCCAACTTTGTGTTAGAGGATTTGTTCAAGGCTCAAGATAGTACACATCACCCTATCAAGTTTGGAATATGGATTATATGATATTTCCAGCGTAGAGCCTAACCCTAAGACGACATGAACCCAATAACCTGTTCCGAGTCGGTCTCGACATGTGCAGACATATTAAAATATATTCAACAATCTCCTCCTATGTCCGTCGTAAATCCGACATCGGAAAGGAGA
The DNA here is from genome assembly GCA_039583875.1 of Platanthera guangdongensis. Classification (NCBI taxonomy): domain Eukaryota; kingdom Viridiplantae; phylum Streptophyta; class Magnoliopsida; order Asparagales; family Orchidaceae; genus Platanthera; species Platanthera guangdongensis. Next base: position 5,968,460 of record CM077167.1, read on the forward strand.
GTGGTTTGTGCAATGTTCAGCCAAACGTGAATCATTTACAAACGTGTTCAGCACCTGTTTAAACATATTAGACTTAACCAGAAAAATAGTATGCATGCAGAAACAGAAAGAAAGTTTAGCCACATCACAACATGCCTCAGGTACAATCAGGGCACAGGCCCTATACGCCTAGCATCCCAAATCAAACAGAGAACAACAAATAGTCCAAACAAACATGTGAAAATAAAGAGCTAAATAGTGCTCTGAAATAGAGATACCAAAAAGAAATCAACTAATACTCTAACTGTCAATATCTAGAAGATCATCATGATCAGGATCCCAGTCTACCAGTGCTCCTCCTATATCAGCAGTCCCTGTAATTTCCAACAGAGAATTTCATTTTAGACTGAATTCAATCATTTTGAAAATATACAAATATCTAGGTTTACCGTGAGAATGTAGTATTTAAATATTATTAGCAGGAGGACACCATCACGGAGTATTATAGATTGACCTCAAAATCCGTTATATGTTTCCAAATGAAACGATTTATGGACTTATGGATACCACAGCTATATCTGTGTTCCTATATAGAATGTCACGGTTACTGCCCTTCTAAGGTTAACTGGAACTCATCAAATTTGGAATGGAACCAATTAATATGAGAAAAGTCAAAACAAGCCGGATCGTGTTATCAAGTTTGGAATAACACTCTCCTCTAAGGCAAGATAACCAAATCCAGGTGAAGTTGTTAGCATCAAATTTGGAATGAAACAACTTACCAGATCCATACTCAGCAATCAAGAGCATCAACGGAGCACAACATGCTTTCTTTAACAACGGAAATCTGAAAAATCAAAACAAATGGACTAAGGCTGAACTGAATCGCCTAACCTTGAACTAAGGCCGAGCTAAATCTTCTTTAGTCTCATTTCCCCCACTATTTTGATTAATCTGTCGTTGAGCATTCATTTCGTCAATGGATCAGCCAGGTTATCCTTTGAACGCACATCGATCGAAGTGATAATTTCTTGTTCTTTTAGATAATTCAACAAAGCATATCTCAGTCGTACATATCTCCTCTTAGTGTTATAGAGTGCATTCTTTACAACTTGAGTTGCTGCTTGATTATCACAATACAAGCTCAACGAGTTGACTTGTAACCTAGATAGGGGTATGTCTAAAATCAGGTTCTTGATCCAATCTACCTCTTCACTAGCCGAAGCTAAGGAAAACAACTTGCCTTTCACGGATGACAAAACTATACAAGTCTGTCTTTTGGATTTCCAATTAATAGCAGCTCCACCCAAAGTGAATATATATTCACAGATAGACTTGTTGTTCCCAACTTCTGAACACCACGAGGCATCAGAGAATTCATCCACAGTAGGAGGATAACCAGTGTAGCACAAGACATGATCTTCAGTACCTCTCAGGTATCTCATCAGCCTATCTAGGACATCTCAATGCTCTTTGCATGTACTACTGGTAAAGCGGCTCAGCATGCCAACCGTGAAGGCAATGTCTGGTCTAGTACCACTTGTGGTGTATATGAGACTACCAATTATTTTAGAATATTTTAATTGATCAATGTTGGTCCATTCTTTAGAACACAACTTAACATTGTGATCAAACGTGTACAACCTCGTATCCGGCGAGTGGGGTCGCCAGGAACCAGACCGGCCGGCGCCCTTTTCCTGAGTCTCGGGCGAGCCCCATGGGGGCCAGAGCTCGGCAGCCTCCAGCTCGCCTGTGCGAGCCCGGCTAGTGGCGCGCGAGTAAAGCCAGCAGGGCTCGCACTCGCCCGGGAGTGAGTAGAAGCGGCGAGTACCGCCCAGTTCGCTCAGTTCATCAAACGGAGCTCGGCATTCATCGAATGGAGCTCGGCGTTCGACGAACTGAGCTCGGCATTCGTCGAACGGAACTCGGAGTTCGTCTATCTCTGGGCCTTTCGTCGATTCTGAGGCCGCTCGTCGAGTCCTTACTGCTAAGCGAACTCGCAAAATGCGAGCAGGGCAGCCCAGACCAGTGCTCGCTGCCCTTGCCGAGCAGAGGTTGTTGAGCGCTACTTGCCTATTGATCTGTGAGGTATTTTTTATCATTTTGCCCCCGCTGGCCTGCCCATAGCCTTTCAGAACAGCGGAGTTTTGCTGTTGGCAGGCCAACCTGGACTGCACATAGCTGTTTGGAACAGCGGAGGTTGGCTATTTGCAAGCCGTTTTCAGAAATCTATAAATAAGAACCAAGGGGCACCTCATAAAGCACGCTTCTTATGCTCAATTGTTACTTAATCTTTTAGCGCTTTCTGAGGTAGCATTATCTCGGCCTTTAGCTAAGGAGGGGAAGCGCTCTAAGATCTTGCGGGTGTGTGGTGGGTCCTCCACGTCGAGTCCTTGGGTCAGTTTTTCTTTGTCATTTGGATTGCAGGAGAGAAGTAGGTGTGCGATCACCCCTTCCCCAAGGGTGAACTCTCCAAGACCGAGTTTTTTGTTTCAATATTTTGATGCAGTGAGCGTGGAGAGTGGTCAACCCAAAAAATCTTCAGCAGGCTCTATGACGGGAGGACAAGGCTCAGACAGGTCCGACTCACCGCCCCCACCACCTCTGGCCACAGTGGGGATGTTTGAAGACTTCAGGCATGAGGTACTCAGCCTCGTAAAGTTCGCACTCGGCGTGCGGGCCGAGTGCTCGACTCCAGCTGCCCAAATCGTTGACGCCCCGTATTTATGAGAGGAAGCTCCCGACAAACGAGCTGGGAAGGAGGTTGTCAAGGAAGGAAGGGGATGCGAGCTCCCTAGGCGCGAGCTCTTCCCCGGCTCGGCAAGTGGAGGCCGCATCGGCGAGATGGGTGCGCGAGACGCTCCAGCTCGCCCGGCAGGGGGAGGCAGCCCCTTCAGCGAGTTGATTTCCTCTGCCCCAATTCCAGAGGGGTTCATAGAGCCAGAGATGTCCTACTACACTGGGAAGGGGGACCCGGTCCAGGACGTCCAGTGGTTCAAGGATGTGATTTCGATCCGGCAGATGTCGGATGGCTTCAAGTGCCGGCTCTTCGCCATCACCCTCAAGGAAAAGGCGAGAGAGTGGGTTCCACCGGCTGCCGGCCAGCTCCATTTACTACTTCGAGGACCTGTGTCGGGGATTCATGTCGAGGTTCACCACCTCCAAGAGGAGGAAGGAGTCGGAGTCCCTGTTCCACATCAAGCAGGGGGTGAACGAGACCTTGGGAGCTATGTTGACCGGTTCCAGGAGGAGGTCACTCAGGTCCAGCAGATGTCAGGCCATAGTTTGATGATAACTTTCACCCTGGGGCAGTAACATGGTTTCTTCAGGATGGAGCTGAAGAGAGTGTCGTCCCTCTCCTACGAGGAGCTGATGGAGAGGGCGGCAAGAGAAGTCGACGGGGAAGCGTCGAATCCGGAGTTTGCTCGAAAGTTGGCCAGGTGGGCCACAGAGGAAGAGAAGGAGCCGCGAGGCAGCAGGGGGTAGGAGGAGAGGAGAACCGAACCCCGGCAGAGGGAGCAGAGGTAACTTCAGGGGCATCAGCAGCCTAGGTGGGGGCGTCAGGATCCGGACCGTCGATTGTGCTGGAGGCCCGAGTGGCAAGACCAGGGGCCATAGAGAGGACACCGGGGAAGGGACCAGCAAGGGGCCAGGATCAGTTCCACCCCCCAGGATGGAGGCAGGCGCAAAGACCTCCACTCCCCAATCAAGATTAGGCTATGGTCATAGCCATGGGGGAGAGGAGGAGAGCGGCGCGCAGGAGGAGAAGGGAAGTCAGGTTGGAGTTGCCCTACTGCGACTTCCACCAAGAGGAAGGGCACGCTACGGCCACGTGCCCGGAGTTTCTCGAGATGAGAGGAAATAGGGAGCAGCATCAGCAACAGGGGCGCTAGGAGGTGAGAATCGAGGAGGTCTTGCCTCGAGCGAAGGAGGATCGATGTGAAGACCGGACGGACGTCGGGACCCGGGGAGGGATCAGATTGATCCATGGGGGGAGGGGGTCGGGGTTGAGGCCTCTCGGAAGGCGAACCTCCACAACATGTACCGTCGGAGCATTGGCTCCACATCCCAGACCCCACCCCCGGAAGAGAAGATTACCTTCTCGAGTAATGATATGTCGGATCATGAGGATCCCTTCTGTGATGCACTGGTTATCCAGACGGTTATCGAGAATTTCACCGTCTCTCGGATCATCATTTATAATGGAAGCTCCGTCAACGTCATTTTCAAGAAGGCGTTCAACGCAATGAAGGTGGAGGCGAAGAGGGTGCTGACTTCAAATGTCCCCTTGTTTGGGTTTCCCTTGCACCATTAATTCCTCTTAATGGTGCAAGGGAAAAAAAACGATTACAGTTGCCGATTTTAATTAGTCTTTTTTGGAACAGTAATCCAACATTAATTCTCATAATTAACTCTGCTTTGTTATGACACATAAGTTATGACAGGAACGACATGATTTATTCCCTTTAGATGATTAAGGTTCTGTTTGGGGGGACTTATTTTCACCGGTCAAGCGGTTACAACTGCATGAACCGGGTCTTAATTATGATCCGGTTCATGCACTTGTAAACGCTTGACCGGTGAAAATAAGCTTCCCCAAACAAAGCCTAAGTGCACACCTAAATCTATAAATGGGTTTCATCCCCATCAAAAATAATATTATATAATTTTATAAAATTTGTGGCATTCTCATTCTATTTTCTTAAAATTGAGTAATAATTAAATTTCTTGAACCATACTGAACTGTGAATTTATCTCAGCTCCCCAAGAAATCCTTTTTTTTTCTTTATAATTAATGAAGCGATTTTATATTAATTATTAATTAGATGTTTGTAGGATTCTAAAAATTAAAATAAATATTATTGGCATGGAATATTAAACCCAATAATTTCACGGATTGAGTAGCAGCGTGCTGATCTCTTCTCTATATATATATGCAGGATGATATCCTCCATATTCGGCCATGGCCACACACCAGCCTCTGCCTCTACTCTCTCCATTTTTCACCTCAAATCCCACCTAGCTTCTTCACTTTCTCACTCTACAGATCAGAGCTTAATTAGTTTCTCACTCTAGAGAGATATATAGGAGAGCGCGCAGAAACATACATACATACTTCCCATGCGGTATAGATTGACAGACAAACAAGATCCAGATGGGTGAAGATAACAGCAGAGAACCCAAAGTTGTCTCTGAGTCACCGGCGACACCTCGCCGGAGCAACAGATACGCAACCGCCTGCACCGTCCTGGCCTCCATGTCCTCCGTACTCCTAGGCTATGGTATTTTATCTTCTCTCCCCTACTTCCTCGTTTCTTTTTCTCCCTAAAACAAAACTCTATACTTAAGTAGTTAAGTGTACTTGGTTCCTTGTCAAAAGTAGCCTGCGACCTCCAACAATCCGTTTATGGATGAAGAGGGGTTGAGGTGTATTATCTGCATATTGGTTGAAGTTGAACCCTTTCGAACTGAATGCTAGGACTGCGTCCTTTTGAGCTATCAGGATTCTCTTCATTTCACTTGAAATGGAGGGGATTTATTTCCGGATCCAGATAAAATGGGGGAGGATTTGACGAGTTCAGTTTTTTCAGACTTTTATAATTTCCTTTTAAGCAAAAAATGTAAGTCATTACATATATTGCACTTTAATTTTATTCACTGTATCTTGAAATTAAATGGATCCGGAGGGGATCCAGATCCCCTTTTGAGTTGTGTATTGAGGAGGCGGTTACAAAAAATTTTAACTCCAAAATATTTGTGACAATATTTTAGGTCACTAAATATGGCTACTCAAATCATGGTCTTAATTTTCAGATATCGGCGTGATGAGCGGAGCGGCGCTGTTCATCAAAAAGGACCTGAAGATCAGCGACACCCAAATAGAGATCCTCTTAGGCATCCTGAACCTCTACTCTCTCGTCGGCTCCCTCGCCGCCGGCCGTACCTCGGACTGGATCGGGAGGAGATACACCATAGTCCTCGCCGCCGGCATCTTCTTCGCCGGCGCCATACTGATGGGATCTGCCACCAACTATGCCTTCTTGATGTGTGGCCGCTTCGTCGCGGGGATCGGGATTGGTTACGCGCTCATGATAGCCCCGGTATACACCGCCGAGGTGTCGCCGGCGACCTCCCGCGGTTTCCTTTCGTCCTTCCCGGAGATATTTATCAACACCGGCATCCTCCTCGGCTACGTCTCCAACTTCGCCTTCTCCCACCTGCCCCTCCACCTCGGCTGGAGACTCATGCTCGGCGTTGGCGCCGTTCCTTCCGTCTTTCTCGCCGTCGGCGTCCTCGCCATGCCGGAGTCACCTCGTTGGCTAGTTCTTCAGGTAGCTCTCACAAGTAAATACCAAGGTTTTGAAAATCGGCCGAGATGAAATCGGTCTTAGGAGAGGTTCACGGTTCAACCGGTTGGATCAGTTGAACCGGGTTTGAACCGCATTGAACCATTTAGACAAAAATTACTAATATTATTTCATAATATATGTGATATGGATATAAATATATCAAAAATAAAACAACTAATGTAATATATGATAAATAAAGTCATTATCTCGCTTGTCTACGTGAGGAAGAAGACCATATATCTTCGTTCTGAACGCTCGCCTCCCCGTCGAAATCGTCGGCGTGAGGAAGAACTTTTTTCTCGGCTCTACGCCGTCTGAATGGAGCGGAATAGCAGATGCAAAATTAAAAAAGTAAAGATTTAAGTGTTTAACCTAAGGCTAAAACAATCGCAACTGTCCGATACCAAATCAGTGGTGAAATTTGCCTACTTTGATGAACCCTCCGGTTCCCTAAAAACAGGTCCAGGTTCCGGTTAACCGGTTCTGAGCCGGTTTTAAGCAGGAGCGGTTTTAGGGAACAGACCGGACCGTCCGGGGAACCGGTCGGCGGTCCGATCGGTCGAACCGGCCTGTCTGATTCGATTTTTAAAACATTGGTAAATACGCAAGTTTTATATATATATATATGAACATTATTTCATAATTGTTAACCTATACATAATTCTCATAATTATAATTGAATTTATTTATAAAAAATATGTGCTTATTTTTTCAACATTTAATGTGATTTAAACGTGAAATCAGATAGAAAAAATAGATTTTAATAAATTAGCATTATTTACTGATATTATCACAGTTTATTTTTTTTTGGTAAGATTGGACAAAAATATCATTGTCATATCAAAAACTTATCCCTCAAATATCAATGTTACTGGAGCAAGTAATTTAGGATAAATCGCACCAAACCCAGACTTAAAAAAAAGATATTTAATTTATCGACAACAATTATGTTATCTTAATTTTAAATTTCAAAAGATTTACATTTTTATCATATCTTCTGGGAAGAAATGCCAAAGTTTGCCGTTGAATGATTCTGTTATTCAAAATCCAAAATCTTTATGCATTTTAATAAACTCTTTTCGTTTTCATAATATATATTATTATATAAAATATAATATTTTAATCGCATAATCAAACAAGCAATCGAATTTAAATACGACGTCACATTTTATAACTTTTATTTTATCACTAATAAAATAAATGAACATAATATCTATGCTATTATATAGGCGTGCACAGAAAAAAAATGGTCCTAACTGGTTCGGTTGGGACCGGTCCCAGGAGGTCCAATGGGTCCCTCTTTTTTCTTCAAAAACCGGTTCCGGATCGGCAATGGTAAAAGACAGGTCCGGATCAGGATCAGTAAAAGACCGGTCTTTGATAAAATACCAATCATTTTAGTTTTCACGCAACATTGTTGAGGTTGTAGGTGACCTTCAATGCCTTGAACTGTCTGAAAAAAGACTGATCAAAGACCGGTTCTCCGGTCCCAGTCGGTCCTCCTCAAGAGAAGGAAAACCGATCCCGGACCGGGACCGTTTTCAGCGGGACCGGTCTAAGATTAGTAGGCCAAAATAAAAACCGATATTTTAAAGGACTGGTCCCGAACCGGCGGTCCTAATGTGCGCAACTACTATTATATAAACAAAAAAATATATGGAAAAAATATTTTTATATATTTTTATTCTTTTTATATCAAATTTTACAATTAATTTTTATTATTTTATTATTAATTTATTGTATTTGTGAACAAAATTACTTTGAGTTGGGCATTGAATTGTGTACGTACATGAGCAAAATATGGGAGTTGCGGAGATGAGAATGCTTAGGTGGATGTGTGGACACACGAGACTAGATAAAATTAGGAATGAATATATCAAAGATAGACATGAGTATCACCAATTGCAGAGAAAATGGCTCAACTAAGATGGTTAGGACATGTACAAATGAGACCATTAAAGGCACTTGTTAGGCATTGTGAGAGTCTAATCACTAGGCATGTTAAACGAGGGCAGGGTAGACCAATAAAGTCTTTGAATGAAACTATAAGGAAAGACATTATGTACTTAGCATTAGTGAGATTATGACAAAAGATAGGACACAATGACGACAAATGATCCATATAGCCGACCTCACTATAGTGAGATAAAAGCTTGAGTGTTGTTGTTGTGAACAAAATTGATTTGTCTTATTTTTTGAAATAATGAATAAGTATCATCAAGAATGAGGTTTGACCCAATTGAGTAAATTGAGGCATCATAACAGAGATTCAAGGGTTTGATTCTCACCGTGTGCTAAATTTGTCTACTTATTTAATAATTTATTATTGAATTGATTGTTATTTAATGATATGATTATTAATATTTAATTATTTCAATATAATAATACTTATACATTTATTGCTAATTTATATTTTAACCTGTAGGGCCGCCTCGCCGACGCCGCACATGTTCTAGATAGAATTTCCGACACACCAGAAGAAGCTCACCTTCGACTAGCGGAGATGAAAACCGCCGCCGGAATACCCGCCGACGCTATAGGCATTGTCTCCGTGCCAGACCGCAATCACGGGGCCGGCGTGTGGAAGGAGCTCTTCCTCCACCCGACTCCGGCGGTCCGCCGCGTTCTCCTATCCGGCGTCGGAATCCACTTCTTCCAGCAGGCCTCCGGCATCGACTCCGTCGTCCTCTACAGCCCCCACATCTTCGAAAAGGCCGGCATCAAAGGCGACAACGCCCAGCTCGGCATGACCGTCGCCGTCGGCTTCACCAAGACCGCCTTCATCCTCGTCGCCACCGTCCTCCTCGACCGAATCGGCCGCCGGTCTCTCCTCCTCGCAAGCGCCGGCGGGATGGTGGCCTCGCTCCTAACACTGGGGGTCGGGCTGACGGTGGCGGATCATCACGGCGGAGGAAAGGTGATGTGGGCCATCGTGCTCTGCATTGTGTCGGTTCTGGCTTACGTGGCGTTCTTCTCGATAGGGCTGGGGCCGGTGACGTGGGTGTATAGTTCTGAGATATTTCCGATGAGGTTGCGGGCGCAGGGGTGCGGCGGGGGTGGTGGTGAACAGGGTGACGAGCGGCGTCATAACGATGACGTTTTTATCGCTTTATAAGGCGATAAGTATTGGAGGGAGCTTCTTTTTGTACGGCGGGGTGGCGGCGGTGGCGTGGGTGTTCTTCTATTGCTGTGTGAGGGAGACGAGGGGGAGATCGCTGGAGGACATGGGGATGCTGTTTGGGTTTAGTGATCAGGAGAAGAAGGCCGATGAGGAGGAGGGGAAGAAGAAGGAGGAGGAGGTTGCCGAGGATGGGAAAGGTACGTCTCCGCGCCGGCTGCTCTGCAATGAATGTATTTGGAGGGAATATTTTCTAATTTTAGGGGTATTTTAGTCTTTTTTTTTTAGCAAATATGAAATTTGGTTATATATAATTATTAATGTTTTTCTTGTCAAATTTTGCAATCCGGGGTATAAAATTCTATGCGATATATATGATATATGGGCCATATGGCTATATGCTATGCATATATTCTTACAACATGAGATTAATTTAAGTCAAAATTGTTATTATAATTGTTGCGGGTTGCCCAGTTTTTTTCCGGTCCGGAAAATAGGACCGTTTTAGCGAGACCCCTTCACTAAGTCTTCAAAGTCATTCCTTCGATCCCGGACCTCGCCATGAAATTCTCCACTAGTGGGGGGACATGAGTTGTGCATGGGAACTAAGAAGTTGTCAAGACGTGTTACTCTAAGCAAGCACAGCCAAACAAAGTCGTAGCCCTGAATATCAGTGACTCTTTATTTTGAACTTCCCCAAAAATATTTTTATCATATTTGAACTCTATGACAAGTAAGAACCGCAAGACCGGACGCGTATAGACAATCAGTTATTCAAACATTATGTTTTCTTTTTAACAATGTCCAATTAGTTTAAGATAAGACTAAGGCGCAAGCGATCCTAGTGTGAACTAAGCCGCGGGCGATCCCCGTGCGAACTAAGCTGCAAGCGATGCTCGTGCGAACTAAGCCGCGAGCGATGCTCGTGCGAAAGATAAACTGTGCATGCAGTTTGAATACAAAAGCTACTCATCGAACATGCCTTTCTACGTCAGGACGTCGTCAGGGTCTGCCCCCCTCACGACCAAGCCTCGAGTGATTCTCATGCGAACTAAACTGCGAGCGATCCTCGTGCAAATTAAGCCGCGGGCGATCCCCGTGCGAATTAAACCACGAGCGATCCTCATGCGAACTAAGTCGCGAGCGATGCTCGTGCGAACTAAGCCTCGAGTGATTCTCGTGTGAATTAAGCCACGAGCGATCATCGTGCGAACTAGATTGCTAACCAACTACAAGCACAATGACAGCCCCCACAAAGCAAAGCCAAACTATGCTCAACCAAGAAAAGGGAAAAAAGACACAATCATCACTACAACAACATACAAATACATGCGCAACACATCAGTCAACAACCGTCAAACAACAAGGACGACCTACTGGAAAATTAGGAAAACATGCAAACGCACACTAATACAAGAAAACAGCGCCGCTACGCGTCGACCGCATCAACATCAGAACCCTCGTCGCCAGAGATATCATCAAAGCTAAGGCTGGATATATCACATCCCAAGCTCCTACCAACAAGACGAAAAGCCTTTGAGACTCCACGTCTGAGAGCCAACTCTCGAACGTCTTCCATCAGAGGTTCCGCCTCCTTGCTCCAGATCTCCTCGCGAACTTCCTCACTGATCAAGCACCGATCCAGCATATAATCCCGAGACTCCATATACTCTGCAGGGCCAACAACCTTCAACTCTGACACACGACTATCAGAAGACAACGCCTCCACTTGGGCCTTTGCCGCACCAAGCTCTGTCTCCAAACGAGAAGTCTCCTCTTGAGCGCGCTTCAGCATCGGCATAGTCCTCTCCACCAAAGACTTCTCCACCTCTAGAGAAGCCCGAGTCTCCACCAACACCGCGTTCAGCTCCGATCCAATCCAGCAAAATCGAGAAACATCCCGGCATGATCATCATTCAAGGCGACAAGAGAACCTGTCGTGCCTTGAAACTTCTCCTAAAGGGCCAGATATTCATCCTTCAAGCTCACATAATGATCATTCGAGGTAACAACAATCTGAACCTGGACCTCAATCTGCAAAAAAAAGAAGGGTGAAAAAAAGTTAGCACAATACAACAATAAAGAAGAGCCAAAAATGATCGAGTTCATTTACCACTTCATTGATCGCTTTCAAAGAAGAAGATAGCCTTGAAGTCGCTGCATCCGTGGGGAAAGACTGGGGGGCAGACGAGACATGCACCTGTACCTCGGGAGGCGAACCGCCGCGGTCACCAGAAGGGGAGTCATCACTCGAAGAAGACAAACAAGCCGCCGAGCTACCACCACCTCGAGAAATTACAACGGCCTTCCGTTTTCGGCTACAACCCAAAGACGTCTCAGCGGTCCGCCCAGAGACTGAAGAAATGTCACACCGCAACAAACGTTTCTCTTCCACGAACAAAGAAAAGCATAACAGACAATTCGCCAACTCACGAGACTCTGAAAATCCAAGTATTGGAGAGAACTCCCACTCCTTTCCATTTTGGCAACGACAACGGTCAGGCAATGTGTTCCACAGCTCTGGCAGGCCCCAAGAATTCCTGACATAACCAAACAAAGTATTTCTATGGCAGCGGTCCGTCTGAATCTCAAAATCAAGCCAACTTTTGTTGATGTAAATCTCCACCCGCTCGCCACCATCAGAGCGAACATCGCACCAGTCCCGAAAGCATCCAAAGAAAATTTCTCGTCATGCTTGCGAAAGAAGACAACCAACCCCATAAGGCGTACCACTCCCAAGGGAGTAAACTGGGAAATCGACACGCCGAACAACTTCAGAATCTTGACCGCTTCCTCGCACGGGGGGAACTGAAATCTCAATCTCAAGGTAGTCTCGCAGAGCGTCAACCAGCCGCGAGGAGGATTTTGCACCCCCTCCTCAGCATGTGATATCCTCACTTCAAAGTCGGCAGGAAGGCCGAACCTCCTCCTCCAAATTGTAACTTGATCCTCAGTAAGAGAGGAGTGAAGACGCATCGGCCGAGCAGTACGTTTTGAGCCTGTCACAGAAATAAAAAATTAGACTAAAAAGTCTAGTCAAAAATTATCCACCCTCGTCATGCACAAAAAGTCCGCTACACGCCCAAACGCATACACGTGCCCCGACACACACAGAAATCCCATGCACAAACATCCGCACATGTCAAGAACTTGAGCGCAAGCCCGCACGCGCACAGACGGGTGCACCAGGACGCACGTGATCGGGCACGCAAAGCTAGGACCGCGAGAGTCCAGGTCCGCGCGCGGCCTCGCCCATGCACAGCCAGTCCCCCGCGCGGCCTGGCCTGCACATGGCCAGGCGCGCGCATTCGGGCGCGCAACCGCGCGCGGGATCGATGGCGCGCCCGCGCGGGAGCACACTCGCACGCTCCTGCGCGCTCCTGCACGCAGCCCCGCGCACCCACGCGGCGGACTGGCACGTGCTTGCATGCACGACCAGCCGTACACGCTCCAGCGCGGACGCATCCGCCCTCACCTCCGCAGGTACGCCGACATGCTCCCTTTCACGAGTCCACGCACGCATGCTCACGCACGCCCATGTGCGACCTCGCGCACCATCATGACTACGGGAGCAATAGCTTCCTCCCCCATGCACGAGCATCACCTCTCATATACCATAATATATGCTAACATTTTTTACCCGAGTTTGAAGGGCGCAACCACTCGCCGGCGCAAGTCCGTCACCATTGGCCACCGTCACCGCCATTAAAAGGAGCAGAGAAAGATCCTTATTTTTCTTCGTCGGAAGCGGTCTCGTGCAACAAGGATCTGAGGGGAATTTGTCGGTATGAACCCCATTTTATATGAAAATAAGTGTGCATATATCCACACCCCAATGATCTCCACCCAAAAGCAGTGGGATCATGGGTTTGACCACGCACATGATCCCCCGCGCGCCTATCCCAATACACATGATGGGGGAACCGCCGCACCTCGCCTTCGGCGGGTGGTCGGTCTCCTCCCCGACGTCGGCCGCTCGCCCCCGTTCACCGCCCGGCCGCCCCCTAGCTCGTTTGGCCGCCGGGGCAGCCGAGGGGACGCCTTCCCGGGCCGCCCCCGGCTCGGCCGAGGGGACGGTCGCCCAGGCCTCCCCCCAGCTCAGCCGCCAGGGCGGCCGAGGGGGCGGCTTCCCGGGCCGCCCTCTTGCTCGTCTGCCGGCACGGCCGAGGATGGCGGCCTCCTGGGCCTCCCCTTTCTTGGCCGCCCGCGCGGTCAAGTGGGGCGGCCGACCAGGCCGCCCCCATCCTTGGCCGTTGGTGGCCAAATGGGAGTCCACCCCGGCCGCCCCCTCTCAAAGTAAACTATGTAACAGTATACCCATATAACAGTACAATTAAACATACTGTGAAACAGTGTATCTATATAATAATGTATCTATATATCATTTCAGCATAGTCGAGAGAAGAAAAATAGTATGAGCGCATTTGTATATGTATAATTCAACAATGTATCAATTCTCATGTTTATACTGTAAGTAATTGAGTTTAGCAATGTATCAGTAAACAATGGTCAATATCACAATATCAATTCTTTCATTATCTTTTTATCTTTTTGCGTTGGGTAATGTTAAGGGTAACTGTTCCAGTATCAGTATCCATATTTCAGTATTTCACTCTTTGGGCCTGACCTCTCGGGGTCTATAGTGTCCAAATCAGTACGTTCAACACGCGTCTATGCCTTGCGGCCGACTGATTTGGCAAACGATCAGTATTATTTATGTGCATTTACTTTCAGTTATACCCTTAACATTTTCATGCATCGATGCACTTTCATTTATGTTCGTTATATGCAATGCTTTAATATACTTAGGGTTTGCTTATTTATTAATCCCCTCAGAAGCTGATCGTCTGTTTGCCTTTGTACAATGTCATACATACTAGCGATAATCATTATCGGTGATATAAAATTATTCCACGCTAACATCTGCAAATAACCATGTATTTAACATTCTAATAGTAAGAATGCACATAACGAAAAAGAGAGCAATAAAACATAAAATTAAACAGGTAGCTCTCGCCATCAGTTATTCTTCCTTTTATAGCATTTCATGTCATCGTCGCTCCTATTTTGAGAAGCCATCTTTCACTGTATAGTGAATCTAAAAGGAATAGAGCACCTATTCAGCACAAAATCCACGAGCCTGACAAAGCTCAATTCGTGTAAAGACTTTCCAACTTCTGCTTTCAGCAACAACTAATAGATCCTGTATAATTTCATGAATTGAAGAGTAGAAGATGAGGAGAAGAGCGGAGAAGAAGATGAAAGCTCAGCGAACCCTAGTGCCAACCTCGCCCGTCTCCCTTTCAGGCGGCGAAACACATATCAAATGAATAATGGGGAAAAGAACAAAGATCAGCATCTATTAATAACACCGACTCAAATAAGCCACCGCCTCACTTAATTGGGAATTAACTTGTGCTAAACTCTTCATGAAACCAACTCAAAGTCAATTAATTTCAGTTCACATGAAAGCAGCAGTACAGCCGATCCACATACTTAGCCGCTCAACTCAATGTATATGAGAATACATAAAAATATCTATATAACCAAATTTTTCAGCATATAAAGATAGCAAACATAACATTCCCTCAAGACTCGAGTGTCGCTAAACTTTGAAAGCGACGCCGAGTCAACACTGATTATCTCGGCCCATAAGTAATAATACAGTCATCCTGCATCAGAACGCAGCCCAAACCAACTCCAGAAGCATCATTGTAGACTGAAAAGTCCAACCCATCTGACAGAAGAGCTAGCACTGGCGCAGAACATAGTCGCTGCTGCAGCTCAGAAAAGGCCCGCTCACACTGATCTGACCACTCAAACCTTGCATGCTTTTGAGTTAGCCTTGTTAGAGGAGGGACAAGGGAGGAGAAACCCTTGACGAAGGGCCGGTAATAACCAGCCAACCCAGGGAAACTGTCGATCTCAATAGGAGTGGAAGGCCGCTTCAAATCCATCACTGCGGAGACTTTGGCCAGGTCAACGGATACCCTATCCCCTGAAATGACATGCCCCAAGAAGGCAACACGATCCAGCCAGAACTCGCACTTCGTCAGGGCAGCGACACTTGGAATTAACGTGGATTTTCCTCCGTGGCCTCGTCCAGGGCAGCGACTCTTCTCCGACAACCCTAACTCTCTGTTTCGGCTGGTGGATCTCTAGAGGAACTCCTAGGGTTTCGCCCGAAACCCCACTTCGTGGATTTCTTATCCCAGATCTGGTCTCTTTGGGTAAGGAACCCCACCTAACTCTCATTTTTAGTTTTGTCCTAATTTATTTGTGAGGATTTCCGCCCTCCGATCGACGTAATTTCGCTGTTCCCTCTTGTGTTTGTCGTAAATTCGACTAATTTCATTTATGTTTGTGTTTTTGGTACCGCTCATCAAATCTAACGGTGGAATTCGCTCTGAACCCTCTCGAATTTAGGGTTTCTGACGCCTAGAGCCGCCAAATTCTCGATCTTTGTGGTAACTCCTCTTCTCTTACTCTCGAGGGAGGTAATTTCCTTAAAACCATCTTTTATGTGAGTTTTTTTATTATATTTATTATTATTATTTATTATATAGAGGAAAAAAAACTATTAGGATGTGACACCTCACGCATGGACTCGGACCGTCTGGATCGCGCCACGTCCGCGATCCATGGCCACCTCTTATTATGGGAATTTCAATTAAATGGGATGACTAATTTTTTGGGAGGGATTAAGGGTTATTCCTATCCAAGCCTATCGTTTAATTGGAAATCCATTCAGTTTTGGCAAGGGCCATTAAGGGTCGGCTGGCCTCCTTACTCATCTGGTCGGCGCCATCAATGGAAACCATTGATGACCCTATTCTTCCTAGTTAGGAGAGGGGGTGCTTCTCCTATATATATGTTTGGGAGGGGTTGCTTCAAATAAGAGTACAATCAAGCAAGAAATCGAGAGAGTGGATCCAGGCTCGTCACACCAATAAGAGTACAATCACGAACACACCGCTCGCCCAAGACAGGGTGAGTAAACTACATTCACAGAGCATCAGAGATATAAAAGAATATTACAGGAATATAATTCATACTCGGCACGCAGGCCGGAAAATATAAACAAAAGCCTCTCGAGGGCCACCAAGTTTGGGCTTAAGCCCGCTACTCCCCGCCTGGTAACTGCAACACCTGTACGCCAACGTCTCGACGACGGCGCCAACTAGTCATCGGTCGGCTAATTTAAGCGGGCCAACATATTGCGCACACCCCCCTTTTATGGGGCTACGGAGCGCATTCCCTGCAAGCGGCTAAATACCAACTTCCTCGGAGTCTTCTCCGGAACCCCATAAATCACCAATCTGCTCACACGTTCCGAATGGCCTTCACACAGCATGCCTAAACCGTACTCACGCTTCCGGTACTAATGCAATTAACTGCGGGGACGTACACTCAACCCGTCGGGGAGCTCCCTTCCCCCACCCGTTGGTGGAGAAGGGTTCCGTGCAAATATGAAAACTGAGGGCTTCACATGCCCAAGTTGAACATCGTTACCCTTGGCGCGTGCTTGGCGGCGGGCCGGAGAGGAGCTCCGAGTCGATCTCACTGCACAGGCCGCGTCGGCGTTCGATCCCCACTCTAGGCCGAGCCTTGCTCCAGGCCGAGTCTTGCTCCAGGCCGAGCCTCGCTCCAGGCCGAGCCTCGCTCCAGGCCGAGCCTCGCTCCCAGCCGAGCCTCGCTCCAGCCGAGCCTCGCTCCAGGCCGAGCCTCGCTCCTGGCCGAGCCTCGCTCCGACTGAGCTTGCTGCCGGGAGAGGGGATCGAGTGTGCTGCTCCCGGCCGAGAAAAGAGAGGGATGCGCGGGGTTCGGGCTGCAACTACTGTAGGCCGGACGGCGAGAGAGAGGAGGTGGGAGCCCGGGTGCCACTACAGCGGCGGCGGCGGCGAGAGAGAGGAGGTTCAACCCGTCGTGCCCTAGCTT
Source organism: Platanthera guangdongensis (assembly GCA_039583875.1). Taxonomy (NCBI): domain Eukaryota; kingdom Viridiplantae; phylum Streptophyta; class Magnoliopsida; order Asparagales; family Orchidaceae; genus Platanthera; species Platanthera guangdongensis. The sequence goes on from CM077167.1 coordinate 5,985,845, forward strand.
GGCGGTGGCCGGAGAAAGATAGAGGGGGCGCGGCCCCTTGCTGCTCCAAGCCGAGAGTGAGAGAGGGAGGGGGCGGCGGCGGTGGTTGTCTTGCCGGCGACGGGGAGAGCGGGAAATGGGGGCGCCGGGCGGAGGTCAGCCTTGCTTTGCAGAGGGATGAGAGAGGGAGGGCGCGGGCGGCTGCTACTCCAGGCCGACGGGAGAGAGAGGGAGGAGCGGCTTCGGGTGGCCACTGCGCAGGCGGCGGCTGGGCTCCGATCCGGGCTAGGGCTTCCCGCATTTTCTCCCTGCATCTATTTCTTTCTCCTTCTGCTTGCCGCTGTCCCCCCGCTTTCTCTCTCTACTTTTTCTTTTTTTCTTTTCTTTGTTTTTTTTCCTTCCTGTTTTACCCGAGCCCCACGTAAAGCCATCGCCCCCTGCGAAACCTGCTGCCCCTGCTGACCCCCTCCTCCTCTTTGTCCTATCCCATCCTTCTTATATATAAACAATATCTATATATTATATAATATTATATATTAATATATATATAAACTCTAAGCACGAGCACTAAAACCTCTGCACTCAGCACGAGGATCCACACGTCTCCGAACGGGGTCGCACAACTCGTCGCCCATAACACGCCCCTAGGCTGACATTGGGGAGGCCCACTCGCCCGCTACGGGGTTGTACGAGGCGGCTCTGTCCAGCGGCGGCAGACAGCTCCAGGCGGCGACAACAGGTGCAGGAACGGCGGATCCATCGGGAGAAGAACAGAGGTTGTCACCCGGCGACATCGATACCGCCCAGCGATATCGGTTCTTTAGGATTTGGGTTCTTTTGTCTTTCCTTTGTTGTTCGACCATATTTGTTTGGTCTCTGGTTGTATCTGTGTAACCTCATCAGTGGTTTAGTGGATCTTTCTGGCGCACTCTCCCCGTGGAGTAGGAGTCCCAACTCCGAACCACGTATATATTTTGTAGTCTGTTGTTTTGCTTGATTTTGGATTTAATTTTGTCTTATTACTGCTCAGCTAGCTTATGTTGCTAGATTCGCGGCGAACCACCGTAGTCGCGGATCCGGTCCCAATTTCTCAACAATTGGTATCAGAGCCAGGTTCGACCCTTCGGACCCCAGTGAGCAATAATGACAGCGAAATTTGAAGTACCCAAGTACGACGACAAAATTGACTTTGGTCTGTGGCAGAAACGGGCCAAAGCGGTTCTCGTCCAGCAAGGTCTTCATAAGGCTCTACTTGGAAAGGAGAAGTCCGGGAATAAGGACGACGAGTGGGATGAGATAGATCTGAAGGCCATCAGCACAATCCAGTTGTGCTTGGCCGATGAGGTCATGAGAGGCACGCAGGTAGTCATGGTAGGAGAGCGTTACGGTACTCTCTACAGACTGATTGGCATCACGATTGCCAGGGGAAATGCGAGGAGAGAGGTCAGACCGTCTCTCGAGCTACAGGATATGGTAGCATATGCATTCAGGCGATCTCCTCAGATCGCGATTCCTTCGATAGAGCTTTAGAGAGCAGAGACCGTTCTCAGCGAAAGCTAGGAAGGACCAGCGGAGGAGCGGGGCAGGATTCGTGGCAAGGGCGGTGTGCTCGAGAGAGGACCTTGGCGGAGGTAAATCTTCGCAGCCGTAGAGGAGACTGGTAGAGAGTCATCTCAGGAGTACCCAGACACCGCGAAAGGAGCCATCAGGCTCAAGGTCTCACCAAGAACTCAGGATCACTCAGGAGAAGATGGAGTTGCACAGTGAGAGGTCGAGTGCGAGTCATCTTGCAATAGACCCGTTCTATCGTGCAAGAATACTGCACAGTGGTGTGCACCACCAGGAGTCGAGGGAGTTCCTAGGGTAGAGACATAGTTTTGCGGAAGGTCCTCTACGGAGTATATCGGTGCGAACATGCGGAGAAATCAGTGACATGAGTCAAGTTCAAGAACGGTCTTGACTTGACTCATTCTGATGCATGATCGAGAGTTGGCCCCAGGGAGAGGGGGCTTGTAGTCGCCAGTAGGGGAGATCCAGTTGGAGGTTCAATACTTTGTTTGACTTCGAGGTGGAGTTCGGTTGTACATGAGGCGTCAAGGTGGAGATTGTTAGGATTGTGACACCTCACGCATGGACTCGGACCGTCCGGATCGCGCCACGTCCACGATCCATGGCCACCTCTTATTATGGAATTTCAATTAAATGGGATGGCTGATTTTTTGGGAGGGATTAAGGGTTATTCCTATCCAAGCCTATCGTTTAATTGGAAATCATTTAGTTTTGGCAAGGCCATTAAGGGCCAGCTGGCCTCCTTCCTCATCTGGCAGGCGCCACAATGGAAACCATTGATGACCCTCTTCTTCCTAGTTAGGAGAGGGGGGTGTTCTCCTATATAATGTTTGGGAGGGCTGCTTCAAATAAGAGTAAATCAAGCAAGAACCGAGAGAGTGGATCCAGGCTCGGCCACCGGTAAGGAGCTTTCCGAGAGTGTGAGGAGCAAGGTTCTTATGATAGTTTCTCTTTCCCGGGGCAGCGGCAATGAACGGAACCTCGCCGGTGCAGAGGATCCGAGGCGCGGCAACGGGTTGCAGCGGCGATCTCCAGACGCATCGAGAGTGTTTCAGCGGCGGCAGTGGCGACAGCTCCAGTTCAGACCAGGCGCGGCGGCGGCGGCAGCAGCGTGCTGCGGCGGAGGCGGCGCATCGGGCTTAACTCAGGCAGAGGAGGCTTTGTCCAGCGGCGGCAGGCAGCTCCAGGAGGCGGTAGTAGCAGAGGATTCAGGTGGAGGCGGCTCTGTCCAGCGGCGGCAGACAGCTCCAGGCGGCGACAACAAGTGCAGGAACGGCGGATCCATTGGGGAAGAAGAACAGGGGTTGTCGCCCGGCGACATCGATACCACCCGCCGCGATATCAGTTCTTCAGGATTTGGGTTCTTTTGTCTTTCCTTTTTGTTCGCCATATTTGTTTGGTCTCTGGTGTATCTGTGTAACCTCATCAGTGGTTTAGTGGATCTTTCTGGCGCGCTGTCCCCGTGGAGTAGGAGTCCACAACTCCGAACCACGTATATATTTTGTCGTCCGTGATTTTGCTTGGTTTTGGATTTAATTTTGTTTTATTACTACTCAGCTAGCTTCCGTTGCTAGATTCGCGGATCCGTTCCCAATTTCATAACAGAAAACCGGATTGTTACAAGTGTCATACATTTTTTACCCACGGTCCAAATTTTTTGGAAAAAGCATGTGACCTTAAAGGAACATTCGTAGGCCCATTAAGAATAATATAAAGGTACAAAATAATTTAAATATATGAGACAAGTTGATCACATATTTCAGGTTTGTTATCTACTACGGTATCATTACTCTGATTCCTATCCTTTCTGGTTACATTCTTTGAACTAGGATTGAAGATCAAAGATCGATCTGATTATTTGACTGTGAATGAATGTATTTAAGATGAGAGCAAATCATCGTGTTGAATGTTGTCAACTATGAAGAGCGTCACATGACGAGGAAGGATATCAATTATATATGTAAAAAAACATTATAAATACTCTCATCTTTAAACAAATCCCAAGGGATACCAATCCTACGAAATGTGGACGACTACGTACGAAGATTTGTTGAATGGAATATCAACAATCATGTGGTCGACACCACTACTAAACAAGTCGTCGTTTGCACAAAACATTCGAATAAACAAGTCGTCGTTGTTTTTGATGAAAATTGGTTAGGTCAAGTGTAGAGAAGGAACAATTGTTTCTTATCAGATTAATGAATTCCAAGGAATTATATACCTTCTTTTTCCCTCATCTTCTGGGATGTTCTTCCTTCCTCTTGTTCGGCATTATGACGGTCTGAAGCCAACCAGTGCGTGAAAAAGGAGTCCTAATTCGTTTCTACTTTTTACGTTGTGAGGTGTTCCAGGCCGACCCGTGAGAAAGCTCGGGTTGATTGTGTGCTGCGTCGTTCCCAGAATCGACGAGGGAGATCGAGTGTGTGAGTGTGCGCGTCGAACCATGAAAAACAGAATCGGAACCCAACGGTTCAAATTTGGAGCGGTTCAGTTGATTTTCAAAAAAAATTTATGTAGACCCCACTCCTATCTATTCCCAAAAAATTAACGGCTATTATTTGCCTTTTCGATCGGTCCAAACAATGGGACCCGCAGTCAGCCATATCAGTTGTGAAGTAAAATGTTGAGCGACTTTGACGTATTCGGGGGAGGTAGAATGCCCTAAAGTGCGGGCATCGACCAGCGTGAATGCTTGCACACATCTCCAAGTAAATACTTCTTAATTCATTATGAGATGTGTGTGGACAT
>CM077167.1:5990643-6241947 GCA_039583875.1 Platanthera guangdongensis
GTAAGTAAGGTAGTGCTGTAGCAAGACAGCAGAGTAGCAGACAGACAGGAATACAGCAGTTCGGGCAGCAAGGAAGTAATAGAGGAGAGGGAGAGCAGGTGGATGAGAAGAGGCAAATTTCCCCCAGTATTTAAAGAGAGTAGGGCGGTGAGAGGCAAGAAGAAGCCAAACTAGTTTTATTAATTCAGCTAGGTGTCATGCTATCCATTAAACCAACCGCCAAGTGTCCAACTTCAAGCCAAATGTAAACCTCAAATGTCAACATACACAAGCCAAATTTCAGCCAGCAAACTAACTTCAGCCAGCACAGCCAGCTCACACCTCAGCCAGCCTTATCCACTTTTCCATATCCAATATCCAGCAAAACAGCAGCCCATTCTTAAGGCAGCAAGCCGGACCCAGCCCATATAAGGATATAAGCTTACTAACATGTCAACCAACAAGTAGCCCGGCCCACATAAACCAGAAAATCAAATTGAAATAAGTGAAACGGAAAAAATGTTATTGGCCACTCCACAAATCAAATCAATGAAAGGCAGAAAAAATCTTGAGAAAAAATAAAGTATTGTACTGCCTTTACATTATCATCATTGTGGATTGTAAAAATTATAATATGCAGTGCGGCATATTTGGTTCGTCACATCCCGCACTCAGCTCGACACTGAATACTTAGAAATTACTGTAAACAACCGATGGTGTTAAAAATGTTGAAGTGTGAATGGGGGTTTGGATGTGCAGACCGCACAAACCGCGGGAGACCGCACAGGTCATGCGGTTTGATTTTTAGATCATGTGGTTTGTTCCTAGGTCATCTGAAGTCCACGCGGTCTGACTCGGCAGTCCGCACAGCTGTGCGGCTTGATGTTGCTAACTGTCCGCGCGGTCTGGTTTCTGGCAGACGCTTGTTCGGTTAGAGTTTTCTATCCATCTTTCTGTTGACAGTTTTCCTATCCTCTTCAGTGGTAACCCATCCTCTGCCCGCCTATAATTGTGGGTCCTGGCCTCGTCATTCCTAAAAAAAAACGGAATTGTGAGAACTGTATCTGGGTTAAGTTTGCGGTTAAGTTTTTCCTAACCACACGATAAAGAGAAGTAACTTGTGTTGTTGTGTTGCAGGTTGTGCGGCTAACATTGATCGACTAGGTGGTGACTAGTACTGGTGATTAGTCAGTGGAGACTCAGTGTTGATCAAACAGATAATAGTTGGAGGTTAAGCAACAGGTCGCGGGTTGTGCGACTAGATAAGTCTTCTTCTTTGGTAGTTCACTAGCAGTTTTCAATAAATGTCAGTTCGTCGGTCTATGCGGATTGGCTGCTTTCCAGTTCAGTAGAGCAGTGTCAGTTCGCACGACTTATGCGGTTAGTTGATCTCAGCGGTCAGGCCGACCAGAAGTGCGGAAAAGTAACAATTCTTCAGCAATTCAATAAGATGTTTGCGCGACCTCACGGTTAGGGTGTGGCCTGACGGCTAGGCGGTTCTCAGTGTTCAGTCCTTCAGTTTTGTACTTGTCTACTTTCTTTGATCTTCATTGGGTGCATTGTAAAATCATGGTTGACAATGTATGTTTTGTCTTGTGAATAAGTTAACAATACAAGTATTGTTATTGCATCTTCTATTTGCTAGTAGTTTACTTAGTTGAATGAGACTGGTCCTCCGTTTATAAAAATTTTCAGATGGTCTGTCACCCTCTCAAAAGCTAATCTCTGTAATCGGTTGCTACTAGTGTGATTTCATCAAGCTAGGTCCAACCCAGTGTTTTTTTTTTCTTTTTTTGCATTTCACGTAAACTTCAATGTCTGCTGTCAATTCTCTATTTTGATTGTTTGCATTCAACTTACTCTTGAGCTAAGACAACCCGACTTGGCCGGTTCGTAAATGCATTGAACGACCTACGACATGAATTATTACCTAAACTCTCTCGAGTTAGAACAATTACAGGTTGCAGCCATTGTATTTTTGAAATTACAAACATACCCTGTAAGTTAACATTTTATAAACCTTCATGCACATGCACAGAATACCTCATTACAGAAAAATTTCAGGAGAACCTTTTTGGCATGAATTTTATGAAATGTTCACTTACGAAAGGTTTCTATAGTTTCAATGTAAGACGGGGTGCAATATGTAATTTGTGAACATAGAGGGGAGGTCCGGTAAATTCCCCTAATACTTAATGGCAGACCTAAATGCATGAGTTAAGTCGTCGTTCGTTAAGGATCACCTAACAAATATTATCTATTTGAACATATTAGTGGATGAAGTTTCATAGGTGAGGCTTTACAAATAACAATTTAACCCCCATGTTTATAACCGAACACTGTGTCAAATGGTTCGAGCCTTTGCTTCAATGTAACATGAATGTTCGCAAGTATTAAAAAACAATTGCTACGAAAAGGGCCAATTTGAAGTTTTTGAACAATGAAATTGAGAATTAGAGTTTAACAAACAAGTTTAATATAAGGCTCCGTTCGTTTGGTAGGTTTTAGAGGGAAGGATTTGAATTGAGCATCACAATTTTCATTTTTTGTGTTCGTTGTTTGACACTTTTTAGGAAGGAATTGACATTCACCGAAAACCTATGGGTTTTGGAGGAAGGTGTTTGATCAAAACCAATCTAGTGTTCGTTTGCTTAATTTAAATGAGGGAATTGGTTTTGGCTCAAACCCATAGGTTTTGCTCTTTGAAAAATCCTTGTATACCAAAACCTACCTATTTAGATGGATTTTGGGACAGTTTTCACACTGTTCGTCGTCATTTTGACCGAAGTGTTGGCATGTTCATTATCGTTTTGCCGGAACTTTCAGATGCAGCTCAACGGTTCAAGGCAGCAGCTCAGCGGAACATCCAGCAAAAAACATCATCGTTTTGGCAGCAGATCCAGCGGAACCTCCAGCAACAGCTCCAACGGTTGAAGGCAGCAGCTCCGGCGGAAACCTCCAGCAACAGCTCTAGCAGTTGAGGGCAGCAGCTCCAGCGGAACTTCCAGCAGCAGCATCAGTCTTGGCAGCAGCTCCGGCGGAACCTCCAGCAACAGCTCCAGCGGTGGATGTGATGAAGATGAACAGTGCCTAAACTTGGAGAAGATCGGGCAGCAGCTGGGAGACAGATGATGAACAGGGATCGGGTGGCAGCTTCAACTTAGAATTCTTTTCTCTCAAATTCTTGTCCAAACGAACACAACAATATATTTTTTGCCCATTTCCAAAACCTCTGCGCTATAGGTTTTCGGCCAAAACCAATTCCTACCTCTCAAAACCTACCAAACGGACGCCAGCCTAAGGGAATTGTTATTGGTACCTCGTAAATGGATATTCACACCGAAATTTTTTTAAAAATTAGCCTTTTTATTTTAAAAACAAACGGATATTTGTACCCAAAAATCATTCGTCTCTTCATCCTAACCCCGATCCCGCAGCGTAAACCCGTGCCGCTTCTTCGCTTGCAGACTCTCGCCGTCGTTCGCTCGCAGATGCTCGTCGGCGTTCCTTTCCCCCCCCCCCCCCTCGCCAGCCGACGTCCCCTCTATTCGGTCGCCGATTTAAACTGTAATTTTTGTGATGATTTATGGGTTCTGCCGCCGATTTATGTTGTGATTGGTGGTGTCACAGGGATTTGTATTCAGCAACATAGTTCCAGACCATTATACACATATGAGATCAAAAAATTATTTTTCTTATGAATTATTATATATAGGTACAAATATCAAGAATGAGTTCAAATATTACATTTGGATATAAATATCATTGAGTTACAAATATCCCTTAAATAAGTGGCGACATTCCCCTAGAAGAGCTTCAACTCTCAAACATAAGAAAAAACATTGGGTCCGCTCAACCAATGAAAATTACTTTGCATCACTGATCTCATAAAAATTACAAGTTCTAGTGTTTATAATTGGGGGGGACTAAAGAAAGCAACGGACCTTATTTTTAGGTCATTGTTATTAGCACTCTTTTGGATATTCGCACAACGTTTACTCCTAATTTTTCGCGCCTTTTGAAAATACTCCTTGTACATGCATTTTTAGGAAAAGTATTCAACACGAAAGTTTTAGATCACGACGAGATCTACAAACTTTTGTGCTGAACATTTTTCCTATAAATGCATGTATAAGACGTATTTGTAAAAGTTGCGAAATCTGAGTGTATTTTCTAATGTACGTCTTGTACATGCATTTTTAGGAAAAGTGTTCAACACGAAAGTTGTAGATATCGTCGAGATCTAAACTTTCGTGTTGAACACTTTTCCTAAAAATGAATGTATAAGGAGTATTTTCAAAAGGCGTAGAAAATTAAGAGTAAAAATTGTGCGAATATCCAAAAGTATAGTGCTAATAACAGTCGCCTATTTTTACTCAGCACGAAGAGAGGCAGCCGGTTTGACCCAGTATTCCGAAGAACCGGCACTCAAGACGAGCCGGTCCCATTCCAGGCCTCGAACAGCGGTCCAATTTCGAGTCTGTCGTCATATCGCACGTCGCCTCTGCTCAGACCGGGGGGTTACAGAGTAATTGTCTGCTTTCGTTCCGGTTCGTCCGACTTGACGCGCGACGACAGATGACTTGCTTGCGTCCCAATTAATCAATTATCGTGATCAAGGAGGGGTGTTTTCGGAAGTTCCGGTTTGGACTTTACCGTCTTGACCTCCGCCGATGCCCCCTGACGGCTACAACATTATAACAAACATTTTTTTCTTTTCATTTAGTAGTAGGATTGTATATTTATTATTTTATATCAGCATTTTGATAAAGAGTACATAAATTTAGAAATAATAATAATAATAATAATGATAAGAGCATTGTTAAGAGCCAAATCAAGATTTTGAAAACCGGATCGGGCATTGAACGGCAGAGGGAGAGGTTCAAGGTTGAACCGGTCCAGACGGTTTAAACCGTGGATGAACCGTTATATATATAATATATCAGAATATGGAAATACGCGTAATGCGTATTTCAAAATATACGCGCGAGGCTCGCCGGTCATGAAATAAATAAATAATAGTAATTGTTAGTTTGTACGGAAAAATATAATTGAAAAAGGAATAAAATGAGAGAAATTTGTTTTCATAATATTTGATAAATTATGACCGTCACACGTTTGACTTGATTGTCAATTATACATTTATATGCATGTGTTTTTATTATATAGATTATTTTTTATAAATATGTATTAATTTATATGTATATAATATATTTTAAAAGCATTCATCAATAATTAATTGTCTGAGTGGCTTGTTTCCTTGCTTGATTTTGAATTTGTATGAGTTCAAATCTGCCGCACCCTCATTTTCGGTATTTAATTTTTGGGCTCCATGCCCCGTCCGGTCTTAGGAAAAACGGCCCGGTTTACGGTTGGGTGGTTCAACCGGCCGGTTTTCCGGGTTTTACCCGGTTTGAGCGGGGGCCGGTTTTAGAGGCTGACTGAATCGGACACGGGGCCGGTTCATGGTACGACCGATCGGACGGGCGGTCGGTACAGCTATGAAAACGCTAAGCCAAACTCACTTTTCGCTATGTGCCCCTGGGATGGAAGAACGAGAGAAAGGCACGCCTGAAAACCATCGTCGTCGTCGAGAAAGCCACGATCATGATAATTTACTACGAGGAGCAGTAAAGAGAGTGGGCATGTTCCCTGCTGTAATTCAAGTTAGTAGGCTTAATTTAGGGCGCTGCTATCAGCATCGTAGTTTTGGGTATTTGCAGCGCACTTTCTCCTAATTTTTCGTGTCTTTTGAAAATACGCTTTGTACGTGCATTTTTTAGGAAAAGTGTTCACACGAAAGTTGTACATCTCGACGATATCTACAACTTTCGTGTTGAACACTTTTCTAAAAATGGATGTACAAAGTGTATTCCAAAAGATGTGAAACCGGAACGTATTTCCCAAGTACGTTTTGTACATGCATTTTTAGGAAAAGTGTTCAACAAGAAAGTTGTAGATATCGTCGAGATCTACACTTTCGTGTTAAACACTTTTTCTAAAAAAAAAACATGTACAAGACATATTTTCAAAAGACACAAAATTAAGAGAGTGCACTGCGAATAGCCCAAAATTACGGTGCCGATAGCAGCGCCTTAATTTATCAAGAGAAAGGGGAGAGAAGGAGAGCGAGCTAATTTCATACAAGTGTTACATATAAATTAGAAAATGCATTAGGGGTGGTATTATGATAAATAAAAATAATTGGGCCGGCCTGGGTCAGCTTCACATATTATATATATCGGGAACTCAAATTTTTTGGATTTTTTTCTTGGGCCCATCTATTCGTCCACGCGATGCCATTTTACTATTATCATAGGAATATTTTATTTAACCTAAAAATGATTATTTTTCATTAATTTTATATATATATAAAGAGAGAGAAAACTTAATGCATTTTAGATTGTTTAGAAAGATCACTATGTAAAATAGATGAGAGATGATGCTATAAATAGTCATAGGAAGTTTAATGTGAAATTCTAGAAAAATTCAAGTTTGAGGTTTTGTTTGGGATAACAGGGCTATTGTAAAATGAGATACTAAATTTTGGTTGTGTTTGACAACCCGACGGGGCGTCGTTCCGGCAGGGCTGATCGGGAGGAGAGGCGTTTGGAAAAACCAATGGGAGCTCCAGTTCAGAGAAAGGACGGCATAAAAGGGAGAAAAATGATCGTTTTGAGGCTAGTAGGTTGAGCACAAGACGCTTCCTCCGTTCGCCGTTTTCAGGTGTTCTCTCTCTTCTGGAATTCGCGGGTGAGGAAAAAGCTTCGCAGCCGTTGTTAATGGCAGGAAGAAATCCGGTGCCCTAAAACATCATCGGGAAGGAAACCATTAATAGCGTCTGCAGTTAATCAAGATTGATTTGCTAGTAGTAAATTTTGGGAAGAGAAAAAAAGTGCAAAAAAATGATTGAATCTATTTTTACTGATTTATTAGTACAAAAGTGAGTTTGATAATAACAACACCATAAATAAAATAATTTGTATTTTATAAAATTATTTAATATAACCAACACAATATATTACCAAATGCCTCACCGTATCTTCTTCTTCCTCAATAAATTAATACGCTCGCAATCTTCCTCTGCTCTCCCATCTCAAAAGCGGAAGCGGCGACACAATGGGAGAAGCCGTGGCAGACACTGCAGACCACGATAAGCCCTGCGGGTACAACACATAACGACAACGCGACCTGCTGGCCGAAAATCCTAGCCCGCCTCGACGGCCGCTCCCTCGCCGCCGCCGCCTGCGTCTGCAGCCTCTGGGCTCGCGGTGTCCCGCAGGGACGCCGTATGGGGAAGCTCTCTGCAACCGCCACGTGTACGCCGCTGCCTCGTTTCCGGCACCCGCGCCGTCGTCGCGGCCCTCGGGGGATACCGTGGCTCTACCGCCGCTGCGTGGGACCCATTCTCGACCGCCTCGCCGCCGCCGCAGGAGACCATGGGCCCCAATCGTCGGAGGCGGCGCTGGCGGCGGCGCAGCGTCCTCTCATGTCGCTCTTCTCGATAGATTGCTACGAGCGGCTGAGCGTCGGCGGCGGCAGCGGCCGTCGTCTCTGCTTTTTCTGAGGAGTCCCGTCGATGTAATCCTGAAGGACAGGATAAAAGTTTAACGTCCTCCGCGGCGAGAGTACCCCACACCTGGGAATGTTTTGAGCTACTTGTATTGCTATGATTAATGTTAAATCCCCTTGCCAATGAACTGAACAAGTAGCTTTTTTTCTTGGCTGAAATTAAAATCCCCTTTCATTCTATTTGCATGCTCTTTTTCTCTCTCTCCCCCTCCTCTTTCTAACATCTCTCTTTTTCTAGAATTTCTAAATATGCATAAAATATAGCCCCTTTTCTCTCTCTAGGTTATACTAAGGCTATTTTTGACGGGACTATTTTTTCACGATCAAGCCGTCCACGACCGCATGAATCGGACCTTAATTATGATCTGATTCATGCGGTCGTAATCACTTGACTGTGAAAATAAGTCCCCCAAACGGTGCACAAGGCTCTTTTGGGGGTTTATTTTCACTGGTCAACGGTTACCCTTAAGGTCTAATTCCTCGCGATGGAACCGCTTGATAGGTGAAAATTAAAGTACCCAAACGGAGACCTAAGTAGGCACAGGATAAATATTTACTCTCAAAACTTATGTCCGATCAGCGGACCATTCTCTTGGTTCGGAACCAATCAGGACCTGAAAATGAGGTGGGGTCGGCACAGTTTTGCTTCTATAGCCCATTTTCTCTCTCTAGGTTATACTTAAGGCTCCTGTGGCAGGACTTATTTTCACCGATAAAGCAGTTACGACCGCATGAATCGGACCTTAATTATGATCTGATCATGCAGTCGTAACTGACCGTGTTATAAGTCCCACAAACAGGCCTAAGCTAAATGGGGGATCTAATTTTGGGGCCAAGGATTCATTATGACTATGAAGCGTTTACGGTACGCGGGCGTTCGTAACCGCTTGACAGGTGAAAATAAGTACCTCAAACGGAGCCTAACTAGGCACAGGATATAACATTTACTCTCTCAAAACTTTGGGCCGATCAGCGGACCATTCTCATGGACCGGAATCAATCAGGACCTTGAAAATGTGGGGGGGGCCACCACAATTTTGACTTCTGACAACACTTTGCCCCCGCCCACAGTTTAGGCCGTTGATTGGATCAACGGAACCAATTTTTGTGCCTCTCTCAAGATGTACAGTGATGATATTTGAAAATGGAGAAACGAGTTGTTAGAAAAATTTAGGCTTCGTTTTGTTTCGGCGGCGGTTCGATGCGGGTCGGATCCGGACGCGGGTGGAAAAACGGAAACGGAGGGGGGGGTGGCTCTCCAAACACTGCGCTTTTTTTGGGGCATTTCTCAAGGCGGGCGGCGCGGGTGGAAACGCGAGCAAACGCCGCCCGAGGTTCATTTGTTTACCGCCTTCGGCGGGATTTGCCCAAAACGGAGCTCCCGCAAGCCGCTAAACAAATCGAGCCATTAGTATAGTAACATGGTTTGTAACTAAAGTGGATGGAGTGATGGACTTACAAAACCCATATTGAAAGATGTGATGTTATTGCTAGTATAAACAAATCCATACAAACGTATTATGTAATTTTTTTTGTACATTCCAAAATCCCTTCAGCTATGGAGTCAATCTGTGCCATTTAACAAACCCTTATTCTCATTTTTCTGATTCCACTATTTCTCAGTTTGATTAACCCCTTCATTCTTATGATTTTTCTTTGTTTCTTTGTAGATTTTTTTTTATTATTTTTTTTACACCATCGTACCTGCCCCGCCACCAAGTGGCGCCCCCACATGCCGCCCACCGCCCCGTCCCCATTTTTGCCGCCCGGCCAATGCCGCCTCCCCCACCACCCCCCCCCCGCCACCCATGTTGCCACCCCCGTCAAATGTGCGCCCCTCCGACAATTGTCGCCGCGCCCCAAACCAATGTCGCCCGACCCGACTTCAGGGGAAGCCACCTACGACAATTGTAAGACCAACAATTAAACCCCCGAAAATATTTGAGGCTTGTTTTGAATAGAAATCAAAATTTTTTTTTGTATCGCATGTGAAATATCTTTTTTATTATCCATCCTAATCTGCAGAGTCATCAGCTATGTCTTTACGCATTAAAGTTGCAATACATTTGAAGGAATAGTGGGATGGAAGAATTCATCCATGAGGGATGTGTTCTTCTCAAAACGAAGCTTGGTAACGCTTTAATTGTTTGCTAGATTTCTTCTTAGATGTCTGGGAGAATTAGCTGTGCTTTCTTCTTAGATGTCCTGAATTTTTTTTTATTACAATTGAGACTTAGGCTTTTCTTTGGGGCGTTTTATTTGCTCAGATGATTTGATAAAAACGTCATTATCATATATATATGTTTGGTAAGGTAAAGCTATGACCATTACCAGAAAAATAAACTAATTTTGAGCATAAATGCATGAATTTTTTAAGCTGAGGTCGGGAGCTCACAGATGACGCTTCATGACCGCCACACCGGGCCAAACGAACCTTTAGACTTAGTGTTTGCGGTGGAAGTAAAGATCGAGAACACTATAGTTATGAACTGTCATTCGTGGACGCCTGACTTCACCTATGAGGAAACCTCATCCACTTCTATGTTCAAAATTAGTTTTTTATTTGATGGCGGTCATAGCCTATGTATATGTCAAACACATTTAGGTCCATTTGTTTCTGCATCGAAGCTTCGGTGCGGAGCAAACTCCGCCGCAAGACGGAAAAACAAACGGCGCCTCACATGGGAGGCGGCGTTTGCTCCACATCTCGATGAGATCTACAACTTTTATGTTGATCACTTTTTGAAATAACATATATTTGGGGGGTCAATCTCGCGATTCTCTGTGTAAGGTTCACAGACCAGTTCTCTATGTATAATACTACTATATTAAATGTTTAACATTTAAAAAATTGCAAAAAATCACACGAATTGCAAAATAACGAAATTAAAATGCAATAAATATGTAAATGATTCGAGACCGATAGAGCGTTTCGGTCGTGCACGACGTCAGGCATTTTTGCATCAATCTGATCTGAGCTAGTCTCCACCGGTGATTGAATAAATCATCTGCTATCCCTTGTGAATCAAAGACACAATCTCAAACTCCAAATAGAGTTTTTAATCAATCTTCATTTACCTATATTATCAACCATTTTATTAATAAAAATTAATTTGTAATATAAAAACATGAGCCTATTTTAGATGAGCTCAAAAGTCAAAATAACAAAACAAAATCATCATTCCATTAGGAAAGATCATATTCAAATGTATTTTTATATGTTTAGGACTATATAATTGATTAATTTCCCCGCTTTATTATATAAATTATATATATATGTCATGAAAAAAATGAAGAAATATATTTGACAGATCACAGATTTTTTAAAAATTTAAACTAGACCACAAGAAATATATTATTATTACTCTGCAAATAAAATCAACCACAATCTCACTCAAAGATGAATTTCTATGTAAAACAACAAAGATGGTTCCAAAGCCAACCATCACAATATCACCACCATATTTGTAGCTCTAAGACGCTGACCCATGGGTGCGCCGTCCATTCGGCTGCCACGCCTCGGATTTTGGCGCAACATTGTACACATTCTTCAGCAATTCCTGAATTTGGCTCAGCATTCTGGGCGGGATCGCTGGCGCTGCTGCTTCCGGGTGATGCTCCTCTGGCTTTCCTGGAGCTTGATCTTTTCGAAAAGGTACTGCTTCTCCGCTTCCGCCTCGTTCTAGACGCCGCTTGAGATACTACTCGCGTAATCTTGCTCGGCCTTCTCGGATTTGGCGGAGGCAATGCTCTGTAGCCGCTCGGCCTCCTGCCTGGCCTCAGTGGCCTTGAGCTGGAACATCTCGGCCTCCGCTTGCTTGAGCCTGACGATGCTCTCGAGCTCGTCCACCTGCTGCTTCTTCACTCTGCCTCTCCATTTTGAGCTCCGCAACTTCCTTGGCCTTGTCTCGAGCTCGTGGTCGCAGGCCTCAACCGCAAGGCGAGCTCGTTTGAGCGTTCGTAGCTTCTCCTCGGCGACCATCTCCATCTTCTTCACGGCATCTGAACGACCTCGCTATCTGGTTGCAGGCTTCCTTCGGAGAGATGGTACGCCCGGGGTCCTCATTTCCATGATTCTTTGGGGATTCTATCTCAAGATCTTTATGATAGAAAGCATTAGCAATTGAATTTGTAAATACATCATCATTTATTAAACAAGCAAAAGAATTTCCGGCAGAAAATGTAGGAACTTAGGCATTAAGCACCTCTAATTATGAGATTTTTGCACATTCCATCCTAAATATTTAATTTTGACACTTTGCCCCCCCCCCCCCCCCCCCCCCCCCCCCCTCCCAAATTAAAGGCTTTAATATTGGCATTTTGCGTCCTCCCAATTGAATAGGAGGGTGCAAAATGTCAATATTAAAGACTTTGAGTGTGTAAAATGTTAAAATTAAATATTTAGGGTGCAATATTCAAAAACTTCATAGTTGAAGGATGCTTAGTGTCAAAAGTCTGAAAATGTAGTAAGAAAGAATGAATATATATCCGATTAGCATTAAAATCTATTAAATGCACATGGAAAATAGAATATGTTAGAATTCATGCATCTAATTTAGAACCAAATGATATTTGGTGGAGGAGCTCAGGATCTAAGTTAAAAATACATGAGTTTCTCAATGTGGGACTAAATTCTCAACAGTTAACCTCTGTGAAGGATCTTTATCCTCTAGCATGCCAGCCTAAAACAAATTATGTGTTTTCCCTGTTGGACAAAAATCTCAATAAAATATGAATTAGGACGCTTACAGATTTCAATATTTTGGCCACCAAAATGTTTAAAGAGTATGCATCAAATATCATTATCACTATATTCAATTAAATAATTATGGAAAAGAAGAATATGCATCATCATGTTCAATACAATTCCAATATATTATCCACCAATTATCACTATACTCAACTAAATGAACATTGGGAAGTAGAATATGCATCCAAGTTACACAGGACTTCAATCATCAGAAACACATTATGCTAAATCAAGGAAACATGATTAGTACAAAATGCTGTGCAATTCAATGGGATTTCAACATTTCAACCAATTATAAAAAACTTAAATTAAATGAACATGGAATGTAGAATCATAATGTTCAAAATGATTTTCATTTTTCTATTATAAAAGAATCTCACCATCAAATTCTTGAGTATTCTTCAATCAATAGGCAAAAAGGTGTATGGTATGAAAGAGCGGATAAAAAAATACAGTGAAAGTTGACTTACGTGGTGTGCCCTTTCTATCTGTCTTTGCAAAAGAAAAGCGAAACACGGTGGCGGTCGTGAACACGGTGGTTATGAACTGTCCTTCATGAGCGCCTGACCTCACCTAAGTAAGGAACTTCATCCACTTCTATGTTCAAAATTAGTTTTCTTTTCTTGGTAGTGGTCATAACCGTTGTCATCCCAAACATACATTCCATGATAATGGCGTTTTTGTACAAATTTACAGGCGAAAAAACGTCACGCCAAACGTAGTCGAAGCCCTCGAAAAGAACAGCTACATGATTACAAGAAACATTCACATTAAATAATTAATGTCATCATCTTAGTCATTATCCGAACTATTTGGAATTTAGTTTATAAATCCTCATTTTTTTTCATTTGTACTTGCAACTCATATGAATAATTTTTATTCAAATTACCTTAAATGTAACCCCATCTCCATGCTATTCCGCCGATTCTACTCTTTAGTTACTCATCTCATCATGAGCGTCATCAATAGCCCTAAATTTATTTCAATTAATTTATCGTCGACGGGAAGGGGAGCCTTGGCGCAACGGTTGAGGTGTTGTCATATGACCTTGAGGTCATGGGTTCCAGTCCTGGAAGCAACCTCTTGCAAAAATACAGGATAAGGTTTATCTACATTTCACCATTGTGGTGGGGCCATTCCCCAGACTTTGTTGTGCGGGGATGCTTTGTGCACCGGACTGCCCTAATTTTTCGTTGATAGATATCCTTCAAATTGTTCCCTTGTGTTTTACGAAATTTAATGTATTCTTACGAGTTTTTTCCATGCATTCATATTAATATCTCAGTTGTGTCAGATTCCACTTAGATTGAAAGAAACACTTACATGGAAAAGATAGATTATAGTCAGTAGAAAATTTACAAAGCTCATCAGGTGAATGATCCAAAGCACGATTACACGGAATAGATAGATTATAATCAGTAGAAAATTCACTAAGCTCGTTAAGGGAACAATTCTTGGCAAATTTTGAATGCCAAAGTAACAAAATTAGAAATTAAGAAGCAATAAGGAAATATGATACCACTTTTTAAAAAAATAGGAAATAAGTATCCGAGTGTAGTATTCATACGGCTGAACGATGGTGCATGTCTCATATGTCTGAAACAAAAATGGAATGATAGGAGAAATATAAGTAACAATTTGAGTGGTATGAAAATAAATCAGCAGGAAAAATGGAAAGCAAAGTAAAAAAAGAGGAAACATCTTCATATTTTTATAGTGAGACAACTCTGCGAAGATGACAAAGCTTTGGACAATACAAATAAAGTATATTAATTATTAACAGAAAATGACAGCAATTGAGGATATTAAAGTAGAGAAAATACATATCTAAGGTAGAAAAACTACAACTTTTAAAAAAGTAATAAATCTTCTCTTATTATTTTCTCTCCCTGGCATTAATTGGTATTGTAATTCTGTCTCCACACTCTATTTTGTATTCTTTCAAGCATGGTCATGCATCCCAAGAATCATCCAACAATTCTCAATACTCACTTTTTGGAATTGAGTGATTCAAATTATATGCTTCCATGACAAACTTGTCCACAACTTTTGTGTTCTGTTCTCGGACTGAATCATAAGAAATATCACCTACATTGACTTTATAAACTGATGCCTCCATTTCATCCATTAGATCACAATTGTAAATATTATCTACTTAGAAGTATTTATAAGCCTTTATCTTAAGTTTTTTAACAAGAAAATCTACGTTTTCTTTTCATGCATTATATAGTTTCTGAGAATACCTAAACTCTACATAAAATCTATGTCTTACCAGTGCTATAATCCATAAGCATAAAGGTAGCAGGAATAACGGGACGAGGGAAGGACGGCGGGAGAGGAGGCGGGGGGGAAGCAGGAGGAGAGGGAGCAGGACACTTCGCGTCCCTCTGATCAGGTAACACCCCCCACTGCCCATCCTCTGGAGGCCTACGTCTCTCTTCATCGCCTCTCTCCCCCTCTGCACACCTTTGCTACTTCTCTTTCTTCGGTTTCTGTTCCTAACTCTGTACAGGAGGCGCTTCAACACCCGGGCTGGCGGGCCGCCATGGAAGAGGAGATGTCTGCTCTCTGGGCTAACCAGACATGGTCCGTTGTTCCCCTCCCTCCGGGTCAGCACCCGGTCGGGTGCAAGTGGGTCTTTGTCATCAAACATGCTGCTGATGGGACGATCGACCGTCTGAAAGCTCGCCTTGTCGCTCGCGGATTCACTCAACAACAGGGGCTCGACTATGAGGAAACCTTTTCTCCGGTCGCCAAGCTCAATACCGTTCGGGTCCTCCTCTCTGTCGTTGTTCATCGCCAGTGGCCTCTCTTTCAGCTGGATGTTAAGAATGCTTTCTTGAATGGGGATCTCCAGGAAACGGTCTACATGCAACAACCGCCCGGGTTTGAGACCACGGGGGAGTCTCCGGTTTGCCGCCTTCACAAGGCTCTGTATGGTCTCAAACAATCTCCCCGGGCCTGGTTTGAGAAATTCAGTAAAGTACTTCGAGCTGTCGGCTTTAGCCGAAGCTCGGCTGACTTCTCGCTCTTCACTCGTCACCGACCATCAGGGACGGTCCTTCTATTAGTTTATGTTGATGACATCATCATCACAGGAGATGACTCACAAGGGATACATGCAGTCAAAGCTCATCTGAACTCGGTCTTTCAGACAAAGGACCTGGGGACTCTGCGATATTTTCTGGGTCTTGAGGTTGCCAGGCGACCGGACGGCCTTATTCTCTCTCAACGGAAATACTGTACTGATCTTCTTCATGATGCTGGCCTCTTAGGGTGTAAGCCATGTGATACCCCTATGGATGTAAACCACAAGTTGTGTGCTCAGGCTTCTGACTCGGATCTTCTTCTCCAGAACCCTGAATATTATCGACGACTTGTTGGAAAGTTGATCTATCTTACTGTTACCCGACCAGATATTTCCTTTGCTGTTGGTCTTGTCAGTCGATACATGCACTCTCCTCGCAAGTCTCATCTTCTGGCGGTTGAACGCATTCTGAGGTACTTAAAAACAGCCCGGGTCAAGGACTTGTGTACCGGACTTCCTCATCTGCTCCTACCTTAGTGGCATACTCTGATGCGGACTATGCGGGCTCTCTTGATGACCGGCGGTCTACTAGTGGTTTCTGCACATACTTTGGGGGACATTTGGTCACATGGAGAAGTAAGAAACAAGCGGTCGTTGCTCGCTCATCGGCTGAGGCAGAATATCGCGCAATGGCTTCTGTTGTATCTGAACTCACATGGCTTGAAAGTCTGCTCACTGATCTGGGTATAAAATTACCTTCTCCTGCTCTACTTCTTTGTGATAGCCAAGCGGCTATACATATCGCCAAGAACCCAGTCTTCCACGAAAGAACAAAGCACATTGAAGTCGATTGTCACTTCGTTCGAGAGAAAGTTCAAATGAAGAA
Source organism: Platanthera guangdongensis (assembly GCA_039583875.1). NCBI lineage: Eukaryota > Viridiplantae > Streptophyta > Magnoliopsida > Asparagales > Orchidaceae > Platanthera > Platanthera guangdongensis. The sequence goes on from CM077167.1 coordinate 6,006,859, forward strand.
GCTCGTTTTAAAGCATGTTCCAGGGACGGAACAAGTTGCTGATGTCCTCACAAAGGCTCTTCCCAAAGCATCCTTCTATCAATGCCTGTCCAAGCTTGGTGCATACGATTTGTACGCTCCAGCTTGCGGGGGAGTGTTAGAATAACTTTTGTATTAGGCCCATATATTGTTGGCTTTATGCTTCTTCCTCTTTAGTCCCACATCTTGTATAGGATTTGTTTCCTCTCTTTCTCTCCTATATATTTGTATACCCTCCTTGTATTTAGATACTCAAGATCAATACATAAGTTTCTGGCTTTTTCTACAGGTATCAATGCCTTTGTTCAACCCATAGGACTTTCACATTGCCATAATTTGTATTAAACGAGTCGAACCTTGACAAAAAATTAATGGACTCGAAATCACATGCATCAAATTCACTCATCCTAAAGAAAAGGACGATGAAGTTTAAAGAGTGGGGAAGATAATAATTATTATATACTTCAAAAAAGGATGAACTTTTTTGTACTTAATCCAATTATGCAAGTGTAGCAGACAATTTATATGGTGCATAAGCTATGATTTCAATCAAAGTTGATCATTTTTTGGTCCATCACACAAACAATTTTGTTCGAAGATTGGGGATTGTGCATATGACCTATTCGGTATATCTTCTATGTCAGTCTTATTAGGTGACCTTCAACAAATACTTTTTTTTATTAAGCCAATTTCTTTTAGAGGTCGGGGATCATACAATATGTTTTACAAGATGTGCCAATCACATAAGGAGTTTGATCATCATATAAAGGAGTTTTGTTTAGGAAAATTTTGAAAAACAATTCTATCAGCACTGTATATTACAAAATGTATTTGTCACATAAAATGGGTAAATTATCTAGTTTGAGTAAAAATCTTATTTACTTAAAGAGTAAATTGTTGATAATCCTCTTATCTTTTTCACCATGGTCAATAACCCTCCTAATCTTCATAAATAGGTGTATAACCCCCCTAATCTTTAAAAATAGGAGTATAACCACACTAATCTTTAGAGATAGGTGCATAAACCCCCTTATCTTTTTCACTATAATCCATACCCCCCAGTCTTTAGAAATAAGTGTATAACACCCTTTATCTTTTCACCATAGTCAATAACCCCTTAATCTTTAGAAAAAGGTGTATAACCATCCTTATCTTTACTTGTTGAAACCTATAGGGGGGTAACTGAATCTGAGTTAAGCGAATATAATTATTTTGGCATAGAAAAAGAACCTACAGTTGATGGCTTGCAACAATGAAATATTTGGTGGGCTCCTTTTTCTAAATTCGCCGGATCAGCTACAACTCAATCTAATGTAAAAGGGGTCAACATCATTAGTCAAATGTTGACTTCGCCTTTAAATATTATGTATCATCTGGTTTACTGCATTTGTAAGAAGGTCCCCCGGTTAAAAAAGGTTTGGAGCCAAAAGACCTAACCCAATCATTTAGAAAAAAAGGAGAATTCATGAAACACAATTTTCAACAGCAGCGCCGAATTGAAAATATACAAACAAAATCTATTCTATACAATTGTACTTTCACTAGGATTCAATGAGAATCATAATTTAGTATTACAAATACCAAAAGTCAAAAGACCATAGTCAACCGCAGTAACCCCATTGCTCCTATGTTTTAAAGCTATCCGAAATGAAAACAATCATGTTAACAATCCTGGCAGTGTTAACAAATGAGCTTCAAAACATACATCATTCATGTGCAGCACTTACTTCGAAACATAAATGTACAAGTAATAGCCAAGAAGATTGAATAAGTAATGTAGTTTTGTTATTGTAACATAATGTTCAAATTTGTCATATGGCATGCATGTTCACAGCTAATGCACCAACAAATAAAGTTTACTACTAAGAATTCTACACAAGCTGAGGGCAAAGAAGAAGAAGAAGAAGAAGAAACTACCTTGAAACACCAGCATCAACATCCTGCATGCCATAGACTCTGTAGTACCACCCCTCATCTTTTCTACAATATCAATGCACTTCCTATACAATTTCCTCCCCCTCGGATCCTCGCTGAGATGAAAAATCTTGCCCACAAACTCAAGTTCCCTCAACAGCGCCTCTCGATCCCATCCAGGAGCACAATGTTGGAACACATCTTTAACCCAACCCAGCAACTCAGATGTCCTGTTGCAAGCAAGGCACCTAAAATGCATCTCACCCTCCCCAAACCCGTTCTTCGTCGATGCCCCCATTCCGATCTGACCAACGTGCATAGCACAGTCCGAGTGCGTCCAATGCGCGCAGAAATCGCACCCGATCCATCGGTAGGTATTGACCTCGAAGTCGAACTTGTTGCAGATCACACACATGCATAGATTGCAGAAGCCATTTCTACGAGCACAAATCTCACAGGAGCAGTCATCCGCAGGAATAGGATTCTGGCAAGCAATGTTCCTACATCTCTTGTACAAGAAGATCTCGATGAGTTGACTTTGAGAAAGGCTCACATTTGGATGCAGGAAAGCGAGAATTCCCGTGTTGATCGAAACTAGAATCTCCAGCTGCACCCTATGAGCCCTAACAAGAGTTTTAGCAGTCAGATCCTCTCTTCCTAGCAGGAACTGTTGAAGCCTCAAGAACTCCTCCCTGTAATGGGGTCCTCCAGTTCCTTCCAGAATTGCTCGAAGATCAGATTTGAGCTCTTCCAGAAGTTCGTTCGGCATAACAACCATTCTTTGGGCAATCGCATCGACTCTCTCCCGAGCAACTTCACGGAGAGACAGCTTATCAGCAATGGAAGTCCTGCGGATCACCTGCGGACCGGAGAAATCGTTCTCTCCCTCCTTCTCTTTTATGGTGAGGGAAACTGAGCGGCCGGTCTCGACCGGCCAGGTTTCCCTGGAGCTCGTGCTATCGGAGGGGGAGTCTTCGTGAGCATGTTCGGAGTTGGAGAGCTGCTCTTGCATGTCATGTGATCCATTGGCATCGGAAGATGCAAGGGATAAGGATGTTTGCAGCCCTAAAGACCTAGGATTTTGGCGTGGAGGCAGCATTTTGGGGGATGGCTGGTGATCAAAATTTGCACCAGAAGAAATGCCCATTCCAGTTATAGTTTCCCCAATTGAATCCCTCGCGCCTTTCACCGTCGGTAAAAGGGTTTTCATTCACCTTGTTTGGAAACAAAAAAAAAACTAACTTCTTCAATCAAATACATGGACGGAAGTGAAGAAAAGGTTACAGTCTCTGAAGACGGAGAATAGAAACCCTAATACCAGTACCAATAACATCTGCGTATAGCTAAAACTAAAATCAGGCACGCAAATTATTCGATTCACACAAGATCAAATGTTCGAGACCGAAAAGAAAGAGCAAATAGAGGGCGGATCGCATACCTGAGAGCAAGATGAAGGGGCGAAAGAACGCAACAGGAGGAAGGGAAGAGGAGAAACCCTGGAGACGAGCTCGGATTTTGTGAAATAAAAATAAAAAAGCCTTCAATTGCTGTTTCCTTGAACTCTCACGTCGCACGCACTGTGGAAGACGGAGACTCATTGACCGGCATAGCCGGTGGCTGACATGGGTTGACGGGTTAGACGCGGTCGAGCTTTTCTACCGCAACCAAAATGCTAACGCGTTACTGTTTGGAACAAATGTGACGTTTTGACTGGCGGCTGTGTGAACCGTTATTTTAAACACAAAAGCCACTGTGACCGCGTCCGCATGAAAATTCCACTACATCGGAAGGCTTGATCCTCATTTAGGATCCGTTTGGGAGGACTTATTTTCAGGAGTCAAGCAGTTACGACCGCATGAACCGGACCAACATGATTGATCCTCATTTAGGTATGGTTCAAGCGGTCATAACCGCTTGACCCGTGAAAATATGTCCTCTCAAACGGAGCCTTAGAGAAAATTGGTAATTCATGTGATTTGAACGGAACAACGTCATTTGTCAAATGAAGACTCAGGTTTCATTCAGTTCGGCATTTTGCCCCCTCCGTTTGGAGCAAACGTTACCAGACGACGGGTAAACAAACGGTCATCGGCGGCGTTTGCTCTGTTTGCACCCGCAGTAATGAGGAAATGACGTTGATCTGCTCTGTTTCGACCCCCACCTCTCCCCCTCTTGTTCTAAAGTGGCGTTTCGACCCACCGGATACACTCGTCACCGTAGAACCAAATATGGCCTCAGTCGGGCGCAATTACTAACGCGTCTATTTATAAAGCTATAAAAAGGCTCTCGACCTTCATTTGAAGATAAGCAACTAGAGAGACAATAGAGCTCTAAAGGTTTTTTCTGACGAGAATGTGAGACTTAGATTGTTCCTTCACTCAGGATAGATTCACTCTGCTCCCTCTCAGGTTAGCTCGACGTTGAACGTACACTGGACGCTTTAGTGAGCTCAGGAGAAGACATTGGGGAACGCTCTCGTGGATGCTCTCGTGGACTCTTCGCAGAAACTCCATGGATTTAGCTTTTCCCTCTTTCTTTGTACTTAAAGTTTATAACATCTCCTCTGTAATGATCATATAATATGGGTCCGGCCGGACCCATATTATACTGTCGCTATAGGTGAGGTGTTACAATTTGGTATCAGAGGGAGGTTAGTGACCAAGGTAAGGTTTCGTGATCGAATGTCAAAATCGGATCATGTTAAGAAGTTATCCATGTTGAAACCGGAAATTCGGTCTCCTGTGAAGTTCGACCCTTGGGAAAGGGGTGGTCTCGCGCCTACTTCACTCTTGCAAGAAAAACAACAAAGAAGACAAGGAGAAACCGACCCAAGGGCTCGGCGGGGAGGTCCCACCACAAATCCGGAAGATCTCAGAGCGCTTCCCCTCCTTAGCCAGAAGCCGAACTAAGGTACCCTCAGAAAGCACTTGAGAACTGGAGCAGGGAGGCACAAGAAGCATGCTCTCTGGGGTACTCCTTGGGTCCTATTTATAGTTTTTAGAATCTGTACTGCCAATAACCAAAAGAACTGACCTGAAATTACCAGAAAATCCTTGGTTGGGTCTGCCAACAGCCAAACTCTGCTGTTTTGAAGGGCTATGGGCAGACCAGCGGGGGCAAAACAGTAAAAAGTAACTCATTCATCCAGGCGAGCTGGGGAGCTTTGACCACGTCGGCAGGTCCTGCTCGCCTACTGTTGTCGAGTTCCACTGCGAGGGTACGAGCTGGGACTAGCTCGGCGGATGCCGAGCTCGGGGTCGGCGAATACCGATCTCCGGTCGACGATCGCCGATCTCTGGTCGACGAATGCCAAGCTCGGGCTCGGCTCCCCTGCTGCCGAGCTCGCCTACTGCCTCCAGCCCGATCTGTCAGGTTCCTGACAGCCTTGCTCGCCGAACACGGGGTTGTACACAATCCCCGCTCTTTTTGAGCTTGCCAAAGCTCGGAAAGAAACATCCAACCACAGGTGTGCGGCGAACGCGGGTTGGCGAGTTGGAGGGAATCTTCGGGTGGGGTCCACCTGCGGCTATATATATGTGCACCTGCTCACCTGCCTGACTCTTGTCATTCCCCTTTGCTCTAACCCTGCCAAGATGCCTCTTCCCAAGGAGATCCAAGAGCGCATAGACCGAGCTCGCCAAGCTTCCGCAGCTCGCGTAGCCGCCCTAACGGCGGTCCCTGCCAAAGCTCCTCAAATTGATTCTGCCATTCCCTCAGGCGACCGAGCCTATTTACCACGACCTGAGGGCCACCCTGGAGCGCGAGACCGGCTCTTCCACCCGAACAATTCTTGAGAATGATAGAGAGGTTGTTGTAGTCGGTGACGACCCGGACGGTCAACCAGACGGCGGGGGCGTCGCGTCGCGAGAGCCTACACCGCGAGACGAGACGACTCTCGCGGACTCACGATTTACGGCACCGGACAACCGTCCCCAGGACCCGCCTCTTCTCTTTGGGATCCTGTCTGTGAGCTCGCAGAGGTCGAACTCGCTAGTGCGCGCCTCCCCTCCTCGCCAAACTGACGTGGTCGCGGGGGCGGGTCTGGGAATGATCCCCACCCCGGGATTCGAGCTCCTCTCGTCAGGGGCTCGCGGCCCAGGTCGCGGTAAGGATCTGAGGTTTATCCCTCCCCACATCTCCTTTGAGCTGCCGAGCTCGTCAGGTCAATCTTGCTTGACTTCTTGCCCCATGAGTTTTTTCTGCGTTTCTCTTTTTGCTGACACTTGTCTTCATAGCTCTTCCCAGCCAATCCGCCGCCGAGGAATCCTCACGGGCAGCCCACTATTCTCCCCTCCCTTCCCCAAGCTCGCTACACTCTTACCTGGGTCCTGAGGTGGATCAAGGCGAGCTGACGAGGAGGGAGGTCAAACTCCTCAAGAAGCTGGTGTGCGGGCTGTGCGAGGTGCAGGGGGTCAACGAGACGCTCCAACGCGACTACGCGCGTCTCGCCGACGAGGTGCGAAGTGGCCAGGCTGGGGAGCTGATGTCCCCCTCCCGGCTCCTGGATGAGATAGATGACGGTCTCTCGGTGGCGCAGAGGAATTCGGGAAGGATCCGCGAGCTGCTTCGCGCGCGGCAGTCTGGGGGCGGGGGTCGCGAGGTCGGGGTAGGTAAGTGAGCGGCTCCTTTGTCGAGCCGACCGGTACTCGCATCCCGATGCTCCCTCTGCTCGCGCGCTCCGTCCTTTGGTTCCTGAACTTTGTTTCTGTAATAAGTAGCTTTTTTAGAATATTCTTGGACATGTTATTCAAATAATGTATTGCAATGTTTGACTTAGCCTTGGTTGGGATACGCCGGAAGTCGGCGAGCTGGGGTGGCGAGCTGGGGTGGCGAGCTGAGCCGATTGGACGGCCTGCCCCAGATTTCTTTTCCTATAAATAGCCCCCCCCCCCCCCCCCTCTCCTACCCCGTACTGTGCCTTTATTACTTTCTTTCCCTCTCTATGTGCTTCTTTCTCTTCCTGCTCGCGCTACACGCGTTCCGCCGCGATCATGGGCAAGACCAACCCAGATGCCGACGGCCGCTCCAAGTGCCCGCAGCACTTCACGGATTATTGCTTCTTCGATGGGCACACCAGCGAGGAGGAGCTCGCGGAATTCAAGGCCGCGTATGTGCCACCGGGTTTCGAGGCGCGCGGGCCGGGGGAGGGGGAGGCTATCAACACGTTCTACGAGGACGAGCTCGCCTTCCCCATCTCGCATTTCGAGGTGGGGTTGTGCCTCCCCCTCTGGCCGGAGATCCGGCAAATCTTGAAATACTACGGCACGGTACCCGCCCAGCTGAACTCCAACGCCGTCGCAATGATGGTGGCGTTCGTGAGCTATCTCCGGCGGGAGAAGATCGAGTTCAACCTGACAGTGTTCAGGAAGCTGTTCTCCTACAAGGCGACGCCGGATGGGGTCGCCTACTTCGGCGGCTCGCTGATCAAGGTTCGCGAGATCGCGAACAAGCATCACACCTGGATGACCAAGATCGCCTTCATCAAGGGCGACCTCGACAACATCCCCTACTCGCCCCAGCAAAAAGGCGAGGAGGTCTACCGCCCCCCTGCCGTGTCCGGCAACGACGCCGAGTTCCACAAGTACTTCCTCCACAGACTTTGAGGTCGCCTTCCTTCGGAGAGGCCTCGACGCGCTTCCCCCTGTTCTACCCGGTGAAGGTACTATTCTCTCCTCATCTTGCCGAGCTTGCCCGATCGTCGAGCTCGTCATATTGTTGCTGAACCAATTCTAATTTTTCTCCAAGTATTTTCCTTGCAGGGGAGCGGATTATTCCTGCGAACCCGCCATTTGCGGATCCAGGGTCGCACCCGAACCCCTTTGCCCGCAAGAAGGCGGCAGCGGCGGCCTGCCGAGATGAGGCGGCCCTCTCTCAACCCTCTTCCAGCAAGAGGCGACCTGAGGACGCGGGGTAGAACCCGCCACACCGCCAACGACCTCTAAAGTAGATGCGGAGGGCCCTGTTGGCTCCGCGGGGGCAACAACAACAACAACATCAACGGCCCAGCCCCAAATACATCAGCTCGTCGGAGACCCCTCCCGACGCGTCGTCGGAGAGCCCGCTGAAGGAGATTACCAGCAAGGGCCGGAAAAGTGGCGAGGGCCCCTCCTCCACGGCGGCGATCTCCCCTCCTCCATCGGCGAAGAGGGCGGCCCGCGAGCGCGCGGCGCCGAAGCAACACCCCCTCTTCAACTTCGGCGGGCGGTGGAAGGACTCGGAGGGCGAGCACATGCTGCAGTGGGATGAGCTCGCTCATCGAGTCTCCATCTCCACCCTGCACCCCTCCTGGCATGACCGCGAGCCTGCCACCGGCCATTCCTATGCCCTTAGCTTCGGCCTTTATGGCCGCGAGGATGCCGAGGCCTACAAGCACATGACCCTCCGGCAGCTCAGCCACGAGGGTCTGCAGGCCCATCTCCGGACCCTGGAGCTCCACCATATACTGGCACGCCGCAGCTTTGCCCTCAGCCATCAATTCCAAAAGGCTGAGCAGGCTCGCGACATCGCCAAGGATAAGGTCGCTGACCAGGCGAGGCAGCTCGGCATAGCGGAGGGTCTACTCGCCCAAGCCGCTGGCGGGCTGGTAAGTGCCAAGGACTACTCTTCTCTTTTACTTAGAACATTTTGTGCTGATACCAGACTGAATTTTCTCTTTACCAGGATGCCAAGGCTGCAGGGGAGCTTCAGGCTCATAATGCCGAGCAGGGGGAGGAGATCAGCCAGCTGCGCGCATGCCTCGCCGAGCTGGAGGGCGCGGACACGAAGCTGAAGGAGGAGAAACAGTACCTCCTCAGCGAGGTCCGCCGCCAGGCGGAGATCTTCTTGTCGCCCTACGACATCGACCCTACCCTCCCCTACAAGAGCCCGCGGATCTTTGGCGAGGCCGACCTCGCCGAGAGACTGCGGATCAACTCCATCCAAGCCGCCGAGTGCACCCTCCAAATGATGAAGGACTCGGGGGTGCTGGTGGAGGGATGCGAGGGGATCTCGGCCCAGGACCTGATGCCGAGCCTATTCACGGCAACGCCGCCCAGTGAGAAGGAAGATAGCTCTGATGTGATGTTCGGGAAGAGCTTCCAGGATCCGTCGGGTGAAGGCGAGGACCAGTCCGGCGAGGGGGGGGGCAAGGCCTGAGGATAGCTTGTACTTTCTCCCTTTTCCTTTTTTGTTTACTCGCCGAAGCGAGCCCCCTGTAACTATTTTTGTAAACACTTGCTTAATGAAAGAAAGTTTTTGATCATACCCGTGCCACTTTTCTTTTCCCTTTTTCTTTTTACTTTGTTCGTTATGCTCTGAATACCCGCGATTGCTTCCCCACGCGACCTCGCCGAGACAGGTTCCGCGAGTAGGGTAGTCATGAGTGCGCGCCCGCGAGTGGGTACGTTTTGAGTGCTCGCCGAGCCCCAAGCGATTCGGGAGCAGGGTGCTCCCCGCCCTTGTCATGCCACTTTAACTCGCCCGCGAGCCATCCGAGTTGAAAACAAGAGAATCTTCTAAGGAAAACATGCAAAGGGGTGAAGTGCCCCGTCATTGCTCACCTTCCTTCAGCGAGGCCCGGGCTCGCCGCCACTTTGCGGATGCCGAGCTGGGGTCGGCGAGTCCAAACTCGCCTGTGCAGAATCCTCTTGCTGATACCGAGCTGGGTTGGGCGAATCCCAACTCGCCTATACAGAACCTCTCCCCTTTTTCCCTGGCATTCGGAACTTCTTGATCTTTATCTGGCGATTTTGAGGCCGACACCATCGAGTGACTTTCTGCCCTGCCAGCGAGGTGAGAGCCTGACAGCGGGATCTGCTCGAGGCCAGGGATAACATCGAGTGACCTCCTGCCCTGCCAGCTAGGTGAGAGCCTGGCAGCGGGATCTGCTCGGGGTCCAAACACATTCCATCGAGTGACTTCCGGCCCTGTCAGCTAGGTGAGAGCCTGACAGCGGGATCTGCTCGAGGCCAAGGATGACACCGAGTGACTTCCGGCCCTGTCAGCTAGGTGAGAGTCTGGCAGCGGGATCTGCTCGGGGTCCAAACACATTCCATCGAGTGACTTCCGGCCCTGTCAGCTAGGTGAGAGCCTGACAGCGAGATCTGCTCGGGGTCCAAACACATTCCATCGAGTGACTTCAGGCCTTGTCAGCTAGGTGAGAGCCTGACAGCGGGATCTGCTCGAGGCCAAGGATGACACCGAGTGACTTCCAGCTCTGCCAGCTAGGTGAGAGCCTGGCAGTGGGATCTGCTCGGGGTCCAAACACATTCCATCGAGTGACTTCCGGCCCTGTCAGCTAGGTGAGAGCCTGACAGCGGGATCTGCTCGAGGCCAAGGATGACACCGAGTGACTTCCGGCCTTGCCAGCTAGGTGAGAGCCTGGCAACGGGATCTGCTCGGGGTCCAAACACATTCCATCGAGTGACTTCCGGCCCTGTCAGCTAGGTGAGAGTCTGACAGCAGGATCTGCTCGAGGTCCAAACGCATTCTATTTCTCTATGCAGGCTAGCTATGACAGTACTGAAGTGTTGAAGAAATTTATTATAGTCAAAGTATCGCTTACATGTTTCAGGGGAAAAATGTTTTAAGTCGTCACCACTCCAGGTGAGACTCAGGGTCTCGTCATCTACATTTTGGAGTCGATAGCCTCCTGACTTCAAAGCTTCCTTTACAATAAACGGTCCCTCCCAACTGGGGTTGAGCTTCCCTACGGATGCCGACCTCCCTGCTGCATCCACCTTCTTCAGCACCAAGTCCCCTTCCACGAACTGCTTGACCCTGACATGCTTGTCAAAGTACTTGTCCATTCTTCTTTTCACCTCCTCCTGTCGGATAGCGGAAAGGTCCCTCAACTCTTCCACCATGTCAAGGGAGAGCCTCAGCTTCTCCTCGTTCTCTGTTTGTCATTCCTCTCGGCCCTCTTTGGCCGCAACGACTCGAGGTGTTTGGACTTCAAATTCCACGGGGAGCACTGCCTCGCACCCATGGGAGAGCTTGAAGGGGGTCTCTCCAGTAGCCGTGTTGGGGGTGGTTCTTAGGGCCCAAAGAACCGCGGGAAGCTGCTCCACCCAGCTCCTCTTCAAATTCTCCACTTTCTTCTTGAGGAGATTGACGATGATCTTGTTCGCGGCCTCCACCTGCCCGTTGCTCCTGGGGTGATGGACCGAGGCAAACCTGAGGTCGATTCCAAGCTGCTCGCAAAAGCTAGTGAACTCGGCGCTGGCGAACTGGGGCCCGTTGTCCGTGACGATGGCCTGGGGTAGCCCATGGAGGCAGATGATCTCCCCCCAAACAAAGTTCCTGATAACTTGGGAAGTCACTTTGGCCAGCGCCTTCACCTCCAACCACTTGGAGAAGTAGTCGATCATTACCAGGAGGAACCTCCTCTGCCCGCTGGCCTGGGGGAATGGTCCAACCAAATCCATTCCCCAAATGGCAAAGGGCCAGGGGGCCGTGATACTTTTGAGTCGCTGGGTCGGCTGTAGCTGGAGGGGGGCAAACAGCTGGCACTTAAGACATCTCTTTGCGAACTCCGTGGTGTCTTGGCTTAGGGTGGGCCAGAAGTACCCCTGTCTGACTATTCTTCCTTCCAGGGTCCGACTCCGGGAGTGGCTCCCACACTCTCCGGAGTGGACTTCCTCCAAGATCCTTTGTACCTCCTCCTCGGCCACACAATGGGCCAACATCCCCGAGAGTGTCTTTCTGTACAGCTGCCCGTCCTGGAGGAGGTAATACGCTGACTTGTGTCTTAGCTTCTTCTTATCTGCCCCCTCCGGATACTCTCCCATGGAGAGGAAAGTCGCAACTGGGTCCATCCACGAAGTTTGTTGATCAATTTCCATGAGCTCCCCCTCTTCGACGGAGGGGCGGAACAGGTCGGTGATGGTACCCCCCACCTGGGGACCATGCTTTGCTAGTTGGTCGACTTGTTTATTTTCTTCCCTGGGCACGTGTCGGATGGAGAAGGTTTGGAAAGTGTCTATGACCCCCTTCACTTTGTCTAAGTATAATCGCATGGTGGGCTCCCTTACCTCGAACTCCCCGTTGAATTGAGAGGCTACCACCATGGAGTCGGTAAGGACCTCCACGTCCAACACCCCCAGCTCACTGGCCAGCCGCAGCCCTGCTATCACGGCCTCATACTCGGCTTGATTGTTGGTGATGGGAAAGTGCACCACCACCGTCTGCTCAATTCTAGTTCCTTGGGGACTCTCTAAGATCAACCCCACTCATAGGGAGTGCCTCCCCGAGCCGCCGTCTACCTTCACCTTCCAAGGAGCCGGACGGGTGAGCTCTTCCTCTGTGTAACGCCCTGAAACTCAAAAGAGCGACGAGGGACGTTTTGGGCCAGTTTTGGGTTCTGGCTGCAGGCACACGGCCTGGGACACGGGCGTGTCCCGGGGCGTGTCAAGCTTGTGTCGACACTCAGCCGGGAAGTCAACATTTTGGTCTCGACATTGTGTCGAGACTGGGCACACGGCCTGCGACACGGGCGTGTCTCAGGGCGTGTCGACCCGTGTCGACACTTAGCCCGCGAAGTCGACACTCTGCGCTCGACGAAGTGTCGAGACATGGCACACGGCCTGCGATACGGGCGTGTCGCAGGGCGTGTCGACCCGTGTCGACACTCGTCCCGGAAGTCGACATTTTGCTCGACGATGTGTCGAGACAAGGCACACGGCCTAGGACACGGGCGTGTCTAAGGCCGTGTCGTCAGGTCGACGATCTTCGCTCGACAAAGTGTCGAGTGTCGAGACCGTGTACACGGCCTGGAGCCCAGGCGTGTTGAGGTGACACGTGCAAGGACACGGGCATGTCCTAGAACCCGTGCAGTGCTCGGGTTATTTTCGGGGAAAATCGATGGGGGTACACGGCCGGCCACACGGCTGTGTCAGGTGGAACACGGGCGTGTCAGGTCGAACATGGGCGGGTTCGATGCCCGTGTGTTGTTCCAGACGCGTCGATTTTGACGGCGAATGAGGCACACGACCCTGGACACGGGCGTGTGCCAGGCCGTGTGCGATCCAGATTGGGCATTTCAGTCCCGAATCAAAGCCGTTCGTTTCTTTAATTGATGATCCAACGGCTGGGGGTTGTTCCTGATGGGATATACCCGGGATTGGGCCTTAGAAACCCTCACTTTTCATGAGTTCTTATCTTTCTAAAGCTTAGAGAAAGAGGAGAGCCAAGGAAGGGAGAAGAAGCTAGATCCGGCCATTGGAGGAGCTTCGAAGCTCCAAATTGCGAGCCGACTCCGGATCCACGGAGGCGAAGAGAGTGTGGTGCTTTTCATCCGCTTACTTTTCCATGGCGCCGAAGAATAACGCAAGGATAACGATTCTCATCTTGACCATGAGTAGCTCTCCTTCTTTGCATAGGAAGCCCGCTCTCGCGAGTTTGCGGTGAGTTGGAGGCGTTCCTTCGGGTAGATATGTGAAGTCCCTGTTGTTTAGAGTCCGTAAGCGAGAACAGACATAGTCATGATGTGTGAAGCCTACCCGGACATGTTGGTCTGGATCGGTGATGTTGCATTGCATAAATGCCGGAGAAGACTCCGTGCTATTGGTTGTTTTTCGGGTTTTCTACACGGTAGATTGCAACAGGGAGCCTTGGGGATTAACCCTAAGGTGCACCCGGAAAACTGGACTGATGCGTGATCTTGCCAACATGGAGGCCAGAGAGTCAACTTGAACATAACCGAGTTATGTGAAATTGTGTGATGAAAATGGGACTCGGGAGAAGTTTGACCTGCGCATATGGCTTAAATTGTCGTTGCGACGTGAGCACGGGTTAGATGGAGCCGTACACATATCTATGTCGTTCGGGTTAAAGAGACCTAAGGTTACGTGGCACTTATCGTTGGCATAGATGAGAGTCTTCGGCGGTCTATGACTTAAATTATCGTGACCCATGCCGGGAAGACAAATTGCTCATATGTTTGGCCGTCAAAGTGGCGGTGGTGGGTCCGGAATGTTTATGACTTTAACTGACGTGACACCGACCGGTTCACCGAGAATGTGTCCTGAGTGCACGGGGTGTGTGGTCGTTTGAGCCTATGCCTGTGATATAATGAATATTATTATATTGCTCGCTTGTGCTACTAAAATTGCAGGGAAGGAGCATCGCCGCCCCGAGTCGGGGGCGGGATCGTTATAATTTGGTCAGCATTGCTGACCGTTGCCTTTTTGTTTGCCACCGTGCGGTGGTTATGTTGCTTGCAGGTGCTACTGGACCAAGCGGTCAATAGCGGGCTAAAGCCCAAATTGCGAAGCCGGCCCTTGAAGGCCTATTTGTAGTGTTTACTGCTTTATTCATGTATGACCGGCCTGCGTGCCGTGGTTTGAAAATCATGTAACATTAAGTGAACCATTTTGTAAGGCCTTAAGGCCAGTACTGGTGTATGTACTTCATTCCTGGTTGGCTATTCTAGTGGACATTCATGCTTTAGTGCTGGGTTCTTTATTTCAACTTATAAATTGCTTCCGCTAGAATGCTCTGTGTAGGACGTTATGATTAGTTTGATGGTTTCCATTGAGTAACCACCCAGTCTGTCTGTAGTATATGGCGTCGGGCCCCGGCCGGACCTACTGCTATATGTTATGCGACGGATAGGGGGTGTTACAATTTGGTATCAGACTACTGGTTTTGGTCGGGTTTAAAATGAATTCGTGGACGAATTCTTTTTAAGGAGTGGTGAGCACATTGTGCGCGTCATCGTTATAACAGTAAAAGAACCCATGAATGTCCACTTAGGAATGAAAATACACGTGTTTGAGGAACCTGTGTGTTACTATAATTGCTATTTGCAATTTTATTTGGTCGCTTAACGGTGTTTTGTACCACTATAGGTGACCAGAAGCGGCGCTGGACCGCCAGAATGTCCGGTTTCTGAGGAGTATAGTGTGCCCGTTGAGGTGTTTGAGACTTCTCCTTCGTATGAAACCGTTAGAAGGATCGTTGAAGCGGTGTTCGCTGTGACGGGTGCACAGCTTGGAGGAAATGTATAACCCTGCGCCCCTATTGTGGCTTCAACGCCGGTTGGCGTGATGGAGCAGATGACCTTTGGTAGACCATCGGGGCAGCAGCTGAATATGTATTTAATGCAAGGAGCGCACACAGTTGAGGAATACTTGCAAGCATTTCTTATGATAAGTCGCTACACATGCTTCGAGTTGGATAACGAGCAAGCTACAGTCGATAGATTTTATAATGGCCTGCGTGCCGAGTTACGAGTTCTACTGCTAGGACCAAAGTTATTGGGATTCCGAGCCTTGGTGGAATCAGTTAGATTTTTGGAGGCAGATTTGAGGAAGACCCTCACGATGCCAGCGACCATGGTATCGAACTATACAAACCCCATAAGAGCTGCATCCGGCAGAATGCTGGAGAAAGGGGCTATGAAATCGACTAGCAAAACTACTTACACTTGTTATACTTGTGGAAAGAAAGGACACTTTGTCCGAGACTGTTGGAATGGTGCTCGGAAGGGTAAGAAAGCTATGTCAGGAGCAGTCAAGGACGTTAGTGCAAAGGAAACGACATTAAAAGTGCCGAACACCCAAAGTCTGTATATCGAACGTGGTACAAGAAGGCTAGGACTTTGGGTCTAGTGCCTCCTTTCAGTGCTTCGAGGGCAACTACAAGCCAAACCCTGGGAGCATGTTACAACTGTGGGGAGCCGGGGCATTATGCCCGTGAGTGCCTAAGACCCTGGAGGAAGCACGTCGTCGTGACGACAGGTATGGTTTAAAGATAGTTTTGCCTTAAACACTTGTCGCCCTTGTGCATGTTAGCTTAGAACTACTGGTGTTAAGCCTTGTTATGACTTTACTTTATCTGTGAGAGCACCGTTCGTTTAGGGAGCTTCACATTCCTTTATTAGGAATTATATTGTGCGTCGGAGTACCTCCTTCGATGGTAAGAGACAGATTGGATGCGTTATAGTCCAATGGTGCTCATTGTGCGCGGGTAGAATTTGTGGCGCTTAGTTTTGGATTGGGAATCAGGAGTACGATCTGCAAGCGTCATTACTTCCGTTGGTGAAGTTCGACGTTATGTTTGGCATGGACTAGCTTTCGGAGCAGCAAGCCTATATAGATTGCGGTAGCAAGGAAGTCAAGCGGGGAGCAAGTCGTGAGACGACCTTTACGGGCTCGAAGAGGTCGAGCAAGACGTTGGTGTCTGCTCTTCAGGTGGTGAAGGCAGTTCGTGCTGGTGCAGGGCTGATCTGTACACTAGTGGGGGTTGCAAAGCCGAAGCCTGCGTTGGTTAATATTTCAGTGGTATCGGAGTACCCTGATGTGTTCCCTAGAATTCTTCCTGGGACCCCGCCTCAACGGGAGATAGATTTCATGATTGAGCTAGTACCGGGTGCAAAGCCTGTGTCACGCTCTCCATATCGGCTAGCGCCTAAGGAAATGGCGGAGCTGAAGGTGCAACTTCTAAAAGTTGTTGGAGCAAGGGTATGTGCGTCCAAGTCCTTCGCCTTGGAGCGCACCGACCCTCTTTATTAAGAAGAAGGACAGAAGCTTGAGGCTATGTATTAATTATCGGGAGCTCAACAAGTTGACGGAAAAGAACAAATACCCAATCCCAAGGATCGATGATCGTTGTGATCAGTTGGTCGGGCCAACGACATACTCTAAATTAGATAAGGGAGAGTGATATCCATAAGATAACGTTCAGTATAGGATACGGGCGCTACGAGTTTACGGTCATGCCGTTTGGGCTGACTAATGCGCCATCAGTGTTCATGGATTTGATGAATAGGACCTTCCGGGAGTACTTGTACCATTTTGTGATCGTCTTCGTCGACGATATTCTGGTGTACTCGCAGAGTAAGGAAGATCACTTCAAGCATCTTCTTTTGGTTTTGGAGACACTAAGGAGGAATCAGTTGTATGCCAAGTTCTCGAAGTGCGAGTTTTAGTCATCTTCAGTGGCGTCCGCGGTCTTATAGTGAGTGAGGAAGGTATTGCAGTGAATCCGGCGAAGATTGTTGCGACGCGGTAGTGGCCTGAGCTATATACGGTAGCAGGAGTTCTGAGCTTTCTGGGGCTTGCCGGCTATTACAGGCGCTTCGTAGAGAACTTCTAGCGGATAGCGTTACCCCTCACTACTTTGACGAGGAAGGAGCAAAAGTTCTTTTGGACGCCGGAGTGCGCGCGAGCTTTTGAGGAGTTGAAATGTCGGTTGACCACGGCGCCTGTGCTGACTTCGCCGAGTGGGACCGAAGGCTATGAGATTTAATAGCGATGCTTCGGGCAGCGGGTTGGGTTGCGTGCTACTGCAACACGAAAGTGTAATAGCTTATGACGCGAGACAGCCAAAAGTGCACGAGAGGAACTATCTGGTCCATGACTTGTTGTTAGTAGCCATGGGTTTAGCCTTGAAGCTGTGGAGGCATTATTTGTACGGTATGAAGATGGATATCTACGTCGGTCACAAGAGCGTGAAGTATCTGATTGGTCAGAAGGATCCAAATTTGCGGCAGCGTAGATGGATGGAGTTCTTGGGAGACTATACATTCAAGATCCACTATGTGCCTGATAAAGGGAATGCGGTTGCTGACGCGTTGAGTCGCCGAGCCCCAGCTCAAGCCAATTGGCTATCGATGCATGATGAGCGGTTGGTGCGGGAGTGAGAGGCGTTGGAGATTGTTTGTGTGGATAGGCAATCAAGTGCTGAAGTAGTACTGAACTGGACGAAAGCCCAATATGACCTGGCTGATCGGATTCGGCAGGCTTTGGATATGGATGTCCATATGAAGCAGTTCATGGTAGAAGTTCTGGATGGGTCAAATTCCCAATTCGTTGTGGAGGACGGATTGCGTTGGAAAGACGGTCGTCTGTGCGTCCCAAGTGTGGGCAATTTGCGGGTGGAATTGTTATACGAGGCACACCATACCAAGTACTTGATTCACCCGGGGAGCACGAAGATGTACCGCGATGTAAAGAAACTGTTTTGGTGGCCGGGTTTGAAGAAAGATGTGGCGTTATGCGTAGCGAAGTGCCAAACTTGCGCCTTGGTGAAGGCGGAGTGCCAAAAGTCGAGAGGTTTTCTTAAGTCCTTGCCTATTCCGAAGTGGAAATTCGACGACATCTTTATGGACTTTGTGCACGGTTTGCCAAGGTCGAAAAAGGGGAAAACGACGCCATTTGGGTGGTCGTAGATCAGTTAACGAAGGTGTCGCATTTCATTCCGCAGAGGAAGGATGATCTGGTGGAGACGTTGGCAAAACTATATGTGCTAATATAGTACGGCTTCACGGTGTGCCCCGCAGCATCGTGAGTGACCGAGAAGGGCGGTTCACGTCCAATGGTATGAGGCTTATGCAGCAAATGTTGGGGCCAAAGTTAAAATTCAGCACAGTCTTTCATCCGCAAACGGGTGGGAAGACCATCTATATATGTAGAAGATGTCGCACGCCGTTGTCCTGGCTGGAAATGGGTGAGTCAAGTTGTGTAAGCAATTCGAAGTGGAGGATGTTACTTTGTTGGTGCGAAGCATTCGGGAGAGGTTGCTTATCGCTCAGGACCGGCAAGCGAAGTACTATAATGTCAAGCACAGGAACATGGAGTTCGCCGTGGGCGACTATGTGTACTTAAGGATCAAGCCGTTCAAGGGTGTCTCGCGGGTGCGGTGATTGAAAAAAAAAAAAAAACTAAGCCCGAGGTACCTTGGGCCGTTTGAGGTTATGGAGCGGGTTGGTGAAGCGGCCTATCAGTTGAAGCTTTCAGTGGAGCTTAGTGGTCTACATGATGTATCTCATATTTCGGTGCTACAGAAGGCGGTGTCAGAGCCTACGCGAGTGATCGCGGTCGATCAAGCACCGGTTGATAGTGGGTTGACGACAAAAGCAAAGCCCGTACGGATTGAGGACTCAGAGGTCAAGCGGCTACGCAATAACGAGATCAGGATGGTCAAGGTCCGGTGGGTCAATTGCGGTCGTGAGGAGCTCTCTTGGGAGCGAGAGCAGATTATGCTTGACGAGTATCCGGAGTTGTTCCGCTCAGGTACAAATTTTGGTTTTGTACATGTCTTTCCTTTATATATAATTTCGTGGACGAAATTATTTTAAGAGGGGGAGAGTTGTAACGCCCCGAAACTCAAAAGAGCGACGGGGGACTTTTTGGGCCAGTTTTGGGTTCTGGCTGCAGGCACACGGCCTGGGACACGGGCGTGTCCCAGGGCGTGTCAAGCTTGTGTCGACACTCAGCCGGAAAGTCGACATTTTGGTCTCGACATTATGTCGAGACTGGGCACACGGCCTGCGACACGTGCGTGTCGCAGAGCGTGTCGACCCGTGTCGACACTTAGCCCGCGAAGTCGACACTCTGCGCTCGACAAAGTGTCGAGACATGGCACACGGCCTGCGACACGGGCGTGTCACATGGCGTGTCGACCCGTGTCGGCACTTGTCCCGGGAAGTCGACATTTTGCTCGACGATGTGTCGAGACAAGGCAAACGGCCTAGGACACGGGCATGTCCAAGGCCGTGTCGTCAGGTCGACGATCTTCGCTCGACGAAGTGTCGAGTGTCGAGACCGTGTACACGGCCTGGAGCCCAGGCGTGTTAAGGTGACACGGGCAAGGACACGGGCGTGTCCTAGAACCCGTGCAGTGCTCGTGTTGTTTTCGGGGAAAATCGATGGGGGTACACGGCCGGCCACACGGCCGTGTCAGGTGGAACACGGGCGTGTCAGGTCGAACATGGGCGGGTTCGATGCTCGTGTGTTGTTCCAGGCACGTCGATTTTGACGGCGAATGAGGCACACGGCCCTGGACACGGGCGTGTGCCAGGCCGTGTGCGATCCAGATTGGGCATTTCAGTCCCGAATCAAAGCCGTTCGTTTCTTTAATTGATGATCCAACGGCTGGGGGTTGTTCCTGATGGGATATACCCGGGATTGGGCCTTAGAAACCCTCACTTTTCATGAGTTCTTATCTTTCTAAAGCTTAGAGAAAGAGGAGAGCCAAGGAAGGGAGAAGAAGCTAGATCCGGCCATTGGAGGAGCTTCGAAGCTCCAAATCACGAGCCGACTCCGGATCCACGGAGGCGAAGAGAGTGCGGTGCTTTTCATCCGCTTACTTTTCCATGGCGCCGAAGAATAACGCAAGGGTAATGATTCTCATCTTGAGCATGAGTAGCTCTCCTTCTTTGCATAGAAAGCCCTCTCTCGCGAGTTTGCGGTGAGTTGGAGGCGTTCCTTCGGGTAGATATGTGAAGTCCCCGTTGTTTAGAGTCTGTAAGCGAGAACGGACATAGACATGATGTGTGAAGCCTACCCGGACATGTTGGTCTGGATCGGTGATGTTGCATTGCATAAATGCCGGAGAAGACTCCGTGCTATTGGTTGTTTTTCGGGTTTTCTACACGGTAGATTGCAACAGGGAGCCTTGGGGATTAACCCTAAGGTACACCCGGAAAACTGGACTGATGCGTGATCTTGCCAACATGGAGGCCTGAGAGCCAACTTGAACATAACCGAGTTATGTGAAATTGTGTGATGAAAATGGGACTCGGGAGAAGTTTGACCTGCGCATATGGCTTAAATTGTCGTTGCGACGTGAGCACGGGTTAGATGGAACCGTACTCATATCTATGTCGTTCGGGTTAAAGAGACCTAAGGTTACGTGGCACTTGCCGTTGGCATAGATGAGGTCTTCGGCGGTCTATGACTTAAATTGTCGTGACCCATGCCGGGAAGACAAATTGCTCATATATTTGGCCATCAAAGTGGCGGTGGTGGGTCCGGAATGTCTATGGTTTTAACTGACGTGACATTGACCGGTTCACCGAGAATGTGTCCTGAGTGCACGGGGTGTGTGGCCGTTTGAGCCTACGCATGTGATGTAATGAATATTATTATATTGCTCGCTTGGGCTAATAAAATTGCAGGGAAGGAGCATCGCCGCCCCGAGTCGGTGGCGGGATCGTTATAATTTGGTCAGCATTGCTGATCGTTGCCTTTTTGTTTGCCACCGTGCGGTGGTTATGTTGCTTGCAGGTGCTGCTGGACCAAGCAGTCAATAGCGGGCTAAAGCCCAAATTGCGAAGCCGGCCCTTGAAGGCCTATTTGGAGTGTTTACTGCTTTATTTATGTATGACCGGCGTGTCGTGGTTTGAAAATCATGTAACATTAAGTGAACCATTTTGTAAGGCCTTAAGGACAGTACTGGTGTATGTACTTCATTCCTGGTTGGCTATTCTAGTGGACATTCATGCTTTAGTGCTGGGTTCTTTATTTCAACTTATAAACTGCTTCCGCTAGAACGCTCTGTGTAGGACGTTATGATTAGTTGGATGGTTTCCATTGAGTAACCACCAAGTCTGTCTGTAGTATATGGCGTCGGGCCCTGGCCGGACCTACTGCTATATGCTATGCGACGGATAGGGGGTGTTACACTCTGCCACTTCAATCACATAGTCAGCTAAGAAGTCGGTCATCGCTTGAGCTTTGATCGAGAGACGCGGAACGAATGAGACGTCGAACTCACTCAACTCCACCGACCACTTGGCCAGCCTGCCCGAATGCTCCACCCCCTCAAAGATGTTGCGGAGAGGATGGTCGGTCACCACTCGGATTGAGTGTGCCTGGAAGTAAGGTCGCAGCCTCCGGGCTGAGATGATCAGGGCAAAGGCTAGCTTTTCCAAAATCGGTTATCAGAGCTCGGCCTTCCTCAGGACCCGACTCACGTAATAAATGGGGAGCTGCTTCTTTCCCTCTTCACGAACTAGGACGGAACTCAAGGCCTCTGCCCCGACCCCGAGATATAGAAACAGGTCTTCCCCCTCCTTCGGCCCTTGGAGTAGCGGAGCCTGAGTCAACTGCATCTTGAGGGCCTGGAACGCCCCCTCACACTCATTGGTCCATTCGAACTTCTGACCTCCCCTCAGCGTTTTGAAGAAGGGGGAGCACTTTTCTCCTGCCCGGGAGAGGAACCTACTCAGCTCTGCTAGCTTCCCCGTCAGCCGTTGGACCTCCTTAGCATTTCGTGGCGACCCCAGCTCCAAGATAGCCTTGACCTTATCAGGATTCGGCTCGACCCCCGCGGGGGTGAGGAGGTGCCCCAAGAACTTTCCCCTGCTAGCTCCGAAGACACACTTTAGGGGATTCAACCGACTTTTGATCATGACTTTTGATCATGAGGTCATCCACGTACACCTCCAAATTCCTCCCCTTTTGCTCCTTGAAGACTCTATCCATCATTTTCTGGTAGGTTGCCCCTGCATTCTTTAGCACGAAAGGCATCATCTTGTAACAATAACATTCATCCCCTGTGATGAACGAGACATCCTTGATGTCCGGGGGTGCATCCTAATTTGATGATAACATGAAAAAGCATCTAAAAAACTCATTATAGAAAAACCAACGGCTGAGTCAACCAGCGCGTCGATTCGAGGTAAAGGATAACAGTCCTTAGGACAAGCTTTATTAAGTAAAGAAAAATCGATACACATCCTCCATCGGCCGTCTCCTTTCTTGACCATGACCACGTTGGAGACCCAGCCGGGGTATTGGACCTCAGACACGAAGCCAGCCTTGAGAAGTTTCGCCACCTCCTCCCTGATGGGCTCCGCCAGCTTGTCCGCAGTGGACCTCTTCTTCTGCTGAACGGGGCGTGTTCCCGGGTCCAGGTTGAGACGGTGGCAGGCCACATCCGCGTCAACCCCCGGCATCTCTGCGGCATTCCAAGCAAAGACGTCCACGTTCTTCTGGATGCACTCCAGCATCCTGCCTTGGTCCTCCGGGGTCAGCCCCCCGCTGACGCGGATCTTCTCCATCCTGCCTCCACGGGTGAGCACCTCCAGCTCCACCACTTCTTCTGCAGCTTCCAGCCTGAACTGCTCCCCCCATCCTTCAGCATCCCCTTCCTCCGGAACGGGGACCTCTAGCTCCATCTCTTCCCCTACGACCATTACTTCGGCCACCTCCAGATCTCCTCCTGCCACCTCCTCCTCTGTGTAGTTCTTCATCTCCAGCTCCTCCCCTCCTGCTTCCTGCTCAGCCTCCTCCATCCTTCGCCCCATCTCCTCGGCTCCCTCCTGCCAGGAGATGGTGTTCACCGCAGTTACATAGCACTCCCGCGCCACCTTTGGATCCCCCCTGACCCGGACCTGAATCCCCTTAGCGTTAAACTTCAAGCACTGATGGAAAGATGAGGGGACGCAGCAAAAGGCGCTGATAAGGGGCCTCCAGAAGATGACGCTGTAGCTGCTGGGGGCGTCCACGATGATGAACCTGCAGTTCCTGGACTGCCCCCCAAGGTAATATGGAGGCCTACTCCTCCCTCCACTTCCTTCCTCTCTCCTGAAAACCCGAACAAGGGTCCATCCGAGGCCAGCACCCTCTTTGCCTCTACCTTCATCGCGTCAAACGCCTTTTTGAAGACGACGTTGACGGAGCTCCCATTGTCAACGAGGATCCGAGAGACGGTGAAATTCTCGATGGCTGCCTTGATACTAGTGCATCACAGAACGGATCCTCGTGATCTGGCATGTCGCTTCTGGAGAAGGTGATCCTCTCCTCCGGGGGTGGGGTCTGGGAAGTGGAGGCAACGCTCCGGCAGTACATGGTGTGGAGGCTCGCCTTGCGGGAAGCCTCGACCCCCCCCCCCCCACCCCGTGGATCACTCTGATCCCTCCTCGGGTTCCAACCTCCGCCCGGTCTTCGTAACGATCCTCCTTCGTCCGAGACATGACCTCCTCAATCCTCACGTCTTGTCACCTCTGTTACTGCTGCTGCTCCCTATTCCCTCTCATCTCAAGAAATTACGGGCACGTGGCTGTTGCGTGCCCCTCCTCCTGATGGAAGTCGCAATAGGGCAACTCCACCCTCACTTCTCTCATCCTCCTCCTCATTATTCCCCTCCTCTCCCCCAAGGTTATGGTCATTGCCTCCTCTTGATCGGGAAGCTGGGGCCTTTGGGCCTGCCTCCAGCCTGGAGGGTGGAACTGATCTTGCCTCCCCTGGTAGTGATCCCTTCCGTGGTATCCCCTCTATGGCCCCTGCCCTTGCCACTCAGGTCTCCAGCCCAGTCGACGGTCGGGCTCCTGACGCCCCCACCTCGGCTGCTGCTGCCACTGTACCTGCCTTTGCTCCCTCTGTCGAGGCTCTCCTCTTCTCTCCTCCTGTCCTCTCCCTCCTCTCGACTCCTTCTCTTCCTCCGTGGCCCACTTGGCCAGCTTCCTTGCAAACTCAGGGTTCGACGCCTCCCCGTCAACTTCTCTTGTCGCCCTCTCCATCAGCTCCTCATAGGAGAGGGGGGGGAACTCTCTTCAGCTCCATCCGGAAGAACCCCTGCTGCAGGCCAAGGGTAAAGGCCATCATCAGACTATGGCCCGGCATCTCCTGAACCTGAGTAACCTCCTCCTGGAACCGGTCCACGTAGCTTCCCAACGTCTCGTTCACCCCCTGCTTGATGTGGAACAGGGACTCAGACTCCTTCCTCTTTTTCGAGGTAGTGAACCTCAGCATGAATCCCCGACGCAGGTCCTCAAAGTAGTAGATGGAGCTGGTCGGTAGCTGATGGAACCACTCCCTTGTCTTCTCCCTGAGGGTGATAGCGAAGAGTCGGCACTTGAACCCATCCGACATCTGTCGGATGGAGACTACATCCTCAAACCATTGCACATGCTGGACCGGGTCTCCCTTCCGGGTGTAGTAGGACATCTTGGGTTCCCTGAACCCATCTGGAACTGGAGCTGAGGAGACCAGCTCGCTGAAAGGACTGCCTCCCCCCACTGGGCGAGCCGGCGAGTCTCGCGAGCCCAGCTCGCCGAACCGTCCTCGGCCTGCCGAGCCGGGGAAGAGCTCGCGCCCGGGGAGCTCGCACCCCCGGCCTTCCTCGGCCACCTCCTTCCCAGCTCGTCTGCCGGGAGCGTCCTCGCCCAAAGAGGGGGCGGCCGCGATCTGGACTGCCGGAGTCGAGCACTCGGCCCGCGTGCCGAGTGCGCACTTGACGAGGCTCAGCACCTCGTTCCTGAAATCTTCCAACATCCCCACCGTGGCGAGAGGGGGGGGGGGGCGGCGAGTTCGGCCTATCAGATCCATGTCCTCCTGTCATCGAACTCGCTGAAGCTTTTCTGCACTGACCACTATCCACGCTCACCGCACCAAAATGTTGAAACCGGAAATTCGGTCTCCTGTGGAGTTCGGCCCTTGGGGAAGGGGTGGTCTCGCGCCTACTTCACTCCTGCAAGAAAAACAACAAAGAAGACAAGGAGAAACCGACCCAAGAGCTCGGCGGGGAGGTCCCACCACAAACCCGGAAGATCTCAGAGCGCTTCCCCTCCTTAGCCAGAAGCCGAGCTAAGGTACCCTCAGAAAGCACTTGAGAACTGGAGCAGGGAGGCACAGGAAACATGCTCTCTGGGGTACCCTTTGGGTCCTATTTATAGTTTTTAGAATCTGGACTGCCAATAACCAAAAGAACTGACCTGAAATTACCAGAAAACCCTTGGTTGGGTCTGCCAACAGTCAAACTCCGCTGTTTTGAAGGGCTATGGGCAGACAAGCGGGGGCAAAACAGTAAAAAGTACCTCATTCATACAGGCGAGCTGGGGAGCTTTGACCACGTCGGCAGGTCCTGCTCGCCTACTGTTGCCGAGTTCCACGGCGAGGGTGCGAGCTGGGACTAGCTCGGCGGATGCCGAGCTCGGGGTCGGCGAATACCGATCTCCGGTCGACGATCGTCGATCTTTGGTCGACGAATGCCGAGCTCGGGCTCGGCTCCCCTGCTGCCGAGCTCGCCTACTGCCTCCAGCCCGATCTGCCAGGTTCCTGATAGCCTTGCTCGCCGAACACGGGGTTGTACAATCCACATAGGAGTATCATGGGACCGTGAGTGTCCTTGTGTCTAAGTTTCGCGAGAGAAGCGGATTCTTGTTATCTTGCTTTTGTTAAGGGTGCAAGCAACGATGCAGAGACGTCGAGGCTGCAAGAGGAGCCTTCGGCAAGTAGTGTTACTGCTCCGGGTCCAATGGGCATGGGTGTAACCCCGGCCGACTTATGTCGTATGCTAGCATAAGCAATGGTAGCAGCCCAAGCTCCAGCGGCAGCGCAAGTTGTGACCCCTGTCGCACAGGAAATGACTTTTGTTACCCTGGATGAGATACCGGCCACACAGGGCGGAGGATCCGGGCTGCCAGAGTCATTGGCGGAAAGAGTGGTTGTCGGGCAGGGAGACCGACAGATGAAGTATTTCTTAAGCTTTCATCTTCCAATGTTTAAGTGAGTCGGCGCGCTGACTGATGCAGAGGACTGGTGGGCGAGAATTCAACTATTGCTAAGGGTGGCAGAGACGCCAGCTGAGAAGTAATCCGAGTTTGCGACCTTCATGTTGGAAGGTGACGCTAAGTTGTGGTGGGTGAGCCATAGCAGACGCCAGTTTCCTGGACGCACCCCATCCATATAAGAGTTCGGAAATGCTTTCGTGAAAAAGTATATCCCTTGCTCAACGAGGTTAGCCCTTTAGAGATAGTTTCTGCACTTAGTGCAACGAGACAAGACAATGGATGAGTACGCATAAGAGTTTACTCGTTTAGGTCGTTATGCTGGGACGATCATGTCGGACGATGAGGAGAAGGACAACCTCTTCTACCCTAAATTAAGGGAGAATCTGAGACAACCCCTCATAACTATGAAGAATGCGAGCTTCAACGAGTTGATCGAGGCCGGTAGGACGTTGGAGAGCAATATGGAGCGAACCAAACGTCGGAAGGGTTTTGCAGCCAAGCAGAGAGAAGGAAATCCTTCTCAATCGTAAGGAAAATCTGAAGGAAGTAAGTGGAAAAAGAAGCCCCATCCCTACAGGACTTGGGAGAAGAGTAGTATGACGTTGGGGGGATCTCGCTTCAAGGGACCACCATCATGCTACAAGTATGGCAAGCCGGGCCACATAGATCGTTTTTGCACTTAAGGTGGAACTGAGTAGGAGCCAAGGCAAGAGCAGTCTGTGCGTTCTGGTCCTAGCGCATCGGAGAAAGGAAAAATGACAGAGTCGGGCACTTCTCGTTTCCAACCAGTGCAGTCAAAGGCGTACAACCTTGAGCAGCAGGAAGCGATCCGCCAACCCGATGTGGTGACAGGTATAAGAAAGATTAATTTCATTTATTTGCTTTAGACTTTCGAGATATTTTATGTATATCGTCGATGTTGTAGGCTTTGTGCTAGATTTCGGTTACCCCGCTAGGGTATTGTTCCATACGGGCGCATCGCACTCTTTTCTTACGGAAAGCTTTATCCGAAAAATTGGAGTCGAGCCCTTTTCGACGGACGCAGTGCTTAGGGTGCGCATGCCCAGTGGGTCTTTCATGACTACCGGGACGAGAGGGCGCATTGATTGGAGTCTAGAGGGAGTTGACTTCATGTTGGTGGCAGTAGTTCTACCGTTAGCCGAGTTCGATGTGATCTTGGGGATGGATTGGCTTGCAGAGCAGCGTGCCAGTATTGACTGTCTATCTAAGGTGGTGACCCTGAGAAGCGGAGGAAGGGAAGAAGTTAAATTTGAGGGCCTTAGTGGAGTGTCTTGTTTCCTGATTTCAGCCATGCAATTGGTGCGGCAGTTAACCAGGGAGGAGTAGCTTTCATAGCATTGCTAGAAGTTCAACTTTCCAAAATATCAACTGGAGAAGTGTCGGTAGTGCCAGAATTTGAGGATGTGTTTCCCGAGGAGTTACCAGGAGCACCTCCTCGATAGGAGATCGATTTATCGATCGAGTTAGTGTTAGAAGCTAGGTCGGTGTCACATCCTACTTTTAGGATGACACCGAAGGAGTTAGCCAAACTCAAGGTACAGTTGCAGGAACTATTGGAGTAGGGGTACATCAGACCCAGCTCATCTCCTTAAAGCGTGACAGTGTTGTTTGTTAAGAAAAAAGATGGTAGTATGCAGTTGTGCATAGACTACCGGGGGTTGAATAAACTGGCCGTCAAAAATAAGTATCTGATCCCACAGATAGATGACATGTTCGACCAGTTGGTGGGGTCAGTGGTGTACTCTAAATTGGACTTGGAGTCAGGGTGCTACCAGTTGCAGATTCGAGATAAGGACATACCCAAGACAGCGTTTGACACAAGGTATGGTCACTTTGAGTTCTTGGTGATGTCGTTCGGGTTGACGAACACACCATCAGTATTCATGGACTTGATAAACCGAGTGTTTCGGGAGTATTTAGACTCGTTTGTGGTGGTCTTTATTGACGATATTTTGATTTACTCCAAAACAAAGGCAGAGCATGAGCCCCATCTGAGAGTGGTATTGCAGACTTTGAGAGAGAACCAGCTGTATGCAAAGTTCTCGAAATGCGAGTTCTGGTTAGAGAATGTGACATTTTTGGGCCATGTAATTAGTGTTGATGTGGTGGCGGTGGATCCAGTGAAAGTTGAGGTCATCAGAGATTGGCCAGTTTTGAGCACCATTACAGAAGTCAGGAGTTTTCTTGGACTAGCCGGGTATTATAGAAGATTTATGAAAAACTTTTTGTGGATAGCTCTGCCCCTCAATTCTATGACTCGTAAGGATTAGAAGTTCGTGTGGACTTAGGAGTGCAATCAAGCGTTTGATACCTTGAAGGAAAGGCTGATGACAGCTCCAATACTAAGTCTTCCGAAAGGGACTGAAGGATTTCAGATTTTCAGTGACGCATCAGGTTGCAGTTTGAGTTGCGTGTTAGTGCAACATGGCAAGGTGATAGCCTTCGGGTCTAGACAGTTGACATCTCATGAGATAAATTACCCCGTTCATGACTTGGAATTGGCGCCGGTAATTTTTGTGTTAAAGTTGTGGCAGCACTATGTGTACGGTGCAAAAGTTGGAGATCTTCAAGTACCATAAAAGCCTGAAGTATCTCCTAGATCAAAAATATTTGAACATGCGACAATACAAATGGGTCGAGTTCCATGGGGACTATGACGTGGCTATTCAATATACGTCAGGCAAAGCCAACGTAGTGGCGGATGCCTTGAGTAGAAAATTTTCTGGACAGGGGAATTAGATTGAAGCTCATGATGAGCAGTTGGTGCGAGACTTTGAGTCCCTCAACATCGTTTGTGTAGCAAGAGGCGAGTATAACATGACTCGATTGAACTGGATAGGGTTGCAGAATGATTTGTCTGATCGTATTCGGGAAGCGACCAGTGTGGATGCAGAGGTTCGGCCATTTGTGGTGGAAGCTCAAAAAGGCGAGAGTAGTGTCTGGGAGATGATTGATGAGATCTTAAGGAAGAACGAAAGGATATGCATAGCGCAGTTTGGCATGCTCCGTGAGAAGTTAATGTTTGAGGCTTATTTCACGAAGTACTCCATTCATCTGGGTAGTACAAAGATGTACTTGGATATAAAAAAATCTTTTTGGTGGCCTGGTTTGAAGCGGGATGTTGCTTTTTACGTGAGTCGGTGTCAAACTTGTGTCTTACTGAAGACTAAGTGTCAGAAGCCGGGAGGGTTCCTGAAGCTTCTTCATATTCCCGAGTGGAAATTTGATGACATCTCCATGAGCTTCGTGCATGGCTTACCCCGGTCACAGCAGGGAAATGATACGATTTGGGTGATTGTGGATCGTTTGACCAAAGTGGCTCATTTCATCACAAATCGAAAAGAGGACAGCGTGGAAAAGCTGGTAGAACTTTATGTTTGCAATATTATGTGGTTGCATGAGAATCCTAAGAGTATTATCAGTGATCGCGATGGACGGTTAACGTCTAAAGACTGGAGGTTGGTACAGAAGAGCCTGGGTACAAGACTCAAGTTTAGCATGGTGTTCCATCCTCAAACTGATGGACAGACGGAAAGGACGAACCGTACAATAGAGGATATGCTGTGAATGTGTACCCTCGACTTTGGTAAAAAGTGGGAAGATCACCTCTTCATGGTGAAGTTTGCCTATAACAACAGTTTTCAGGCGAGTATAAAGATGACGTCATATGAGGCTTTGTATGGAAAATGGTGTCGAACAATGATGTCATGGACAGAGGCGGGAGACACCAAACTTTTGGGAAAAGAGGCGGTGACAGATGCTTGCGAGTTGGTGCAAACAATTCATGAGCGTGTGTAGGTTGCTCAGGATCGGCAAGCGAAGTATTTCAACGCTCATCACAGGAACGTGGAGTTCGTTGTAGGCGATTGGGTATACCTAAAGATTAAACCGTTCAAAGGCATTTTGCGGATTCTCCGACTCAAAAAGTTGAGTCTGAGGTTTCTGGGGCTGTTCGAAGTTACAGAGCGCATTGGAGAAGCCGCTTACCTGTTAGCGTTATCTGCAGAGCTGAGTGGATTACACAATGTCTTCCATGTCTCAGTTTTGAGAAAAGCCTTGTTAGAGACGAGCGTTGTGGTCGAGTCGGCAGCGGTGCCGATCGAAGAGGACTTGAGGACGAAAGTCTGTCCTGTCAGTATAGAGGATTCAGAAGTTCGGTAGTTGCGGAACAAAGAAGCTAAGCTCGTGAAAGTGCGTTGGGACAACTGCGGGCAAGACGAGTTCTCTTGGGAGCTTGAACATGCAATGTAGGAGGGCTTCCCAGAACTTTTTTACTTCAGGTATGCTTTTGGTTTGAGTGCATGCTTAATTTCGAGGACGAAATTCTTCTAAGGGGGGAGGAGTTGTAACACCCCATTTTTCCAGAAAGGAGCATTTGAAAGCTATCGCCCGGCGATAGTAGTTATCGCCCAGCGGTAGCTAAGCATTGAGTGGCCAGGCGTTGAGAGCGCTGAGTGGCCAGGCATTGAGAGCATTGGGTGCTAGTGTACGACGTTAGCTAGCCACCACTCAGCGGTAGCTTGGCGATGAGTGTGTTGAGAGGATGACGTTGAGTGGTAGGCGTTGAGTGAGCTACCACGCAGCATTAGTACTACCGCTAGCATTAGTGTGACCTTATTTTCTTGGCCGAGCTCTTAGGAAGCTACCTCCCGGCGGTAGGTAGTTACCGCCCGACGATAGCGCACGGAAGCGGTTGCGTCGTTTGGCTTTTTAGCCATCCGATTTCACTTAGGATATGATCATAAGGCCCAAGACTCTCCCTCTAGAGTGCTTATATAGGGCTGAGTAGGATTTCTCCCTCATTTCTTCTCTTTTTGGAGTTGACTTAGGGTTTGGAAGAGAGAGTGGGAGGAGGAAAAAGAGAGCTTTCTTCCGCCATTGAAGGAGCTTCGGAGCCCCGATCGTTGATCCGAGTCCAGATCCGTGGAGAGGACTTGGAGGCGCACGTTCTCATACGTGTAAAGCAAGGTTTCATGGCAAGGAAGAGGAGTCGTAAGGTAATAACACTTCTCCTCTCGGTCTTTAGGATGCGTGCATGACATCCATTCTTTTCTTGCTTTCTTTCAAGCATTATAGGCACTGGATCTCTCAAATGAGAGGGATTCGGGCTGTCATGGTTCAAGATGAGCCACCAGGTCGATTGTGTCTGTCCCTGACATGTTATTGCACTAGAAATCCGCTCCGTTAGTGGATTAGGCATTGTGGGTGAAGCCGTAGTCACGACCGTTAGTCTGACTCGGTGATGTTGCATAGCGAGGCTTAAGAAATTTGTTAGAAATCCGTTAGCGGCAAGACGTCGTTTGTGATGTTGTTTTCCCCCTCTTTCGTGGGAGTACGTGTAACTAGAACCAGACCGGGTAGAAATTAGAGTACACGCTGGGGCGTGGGGACGGTACAGTATGAATGGTGGATTAGGGTGAGAAAGGCTTGAGATTGTGATGTGCTAAGCCGTGGTTTGTCTCTGTGGTCAGCTTACTAGCCCGTGACGTGCAAGTCATGTGTGGAGAGTGTCACGACGAGACAAGCCCCCTTCTGTGAAACTAACGAGGACGCCAAACTTTGGACAAGTCCGGACGATACCAGCTGGGTCCCGCTGGGCCTCCTTCGGTGGACTTGGTCCCGATATTGGAGCCGGGCCTGGGTCGTCACAAGCTGGTGGGGTCTAGCAAGGGTTCTTTGCATCAGTTTGTTTGTGTGGCGGAATCCTGACGTGAGAAGTCAGAGCTTGCATGCAAGCCCGTGTTTGAGACCTAGAGCGGGTGGGGCCTAGGCAAGAGTTCCGTGTGACGGCTTGTATGACGTTTGAGTGAAATTGGAAATACCCTTGTGTTTGCGGCTTGAACGCCGATGGGAAAATTGGAAGTACCTGATTGATGATGTGTTAGAAGCATACGCTTTAGGGTGCCTTGGGTGAAGCCTAGGTTTGCATACATGCTGCATTGTAGGCCCATTTTATTATATGCTCAACATAGAAGCATGTTTGTTGTATGAAACATCCAAACCCATTTTACTACTTTCAATGTACATGTATATTTGCATACGAAGTGCTGACCTGTAGGGTGATGGAGTGCCCCGGGGTCTGCTAGGGACGGCCGGGAGAAGATGTGTTTGTTACACAGTTGAGGTCATCATCTGCTGACCCACGTTACAACCAATTTTTATAGGGCAAGGATCGCAAGCAAGAGCAAGCTCGCCGACCAAAAAGGTTTATGCCTCATGAAGTGTTTCGTGTTGTGTAATAACTCTGTTTTGTGGAATGTTATGCTTAATGCACTATGTTTCCGGCTTGCATGTTGATGTATCCTAGGAGTGCTTATACACGTTGATGTTTGATGTTATTATTTGAGTTTTGGATTCTTAATTGTTGTGAGGCCTTAAGGCTGTGTTGATACTCGTATATTAGTGGATAACTTCTAGTCTTTTTTTTGTTTTCGTTGTGTTTAGTTTGAGTTTTGAGTTAAGTAGTTTATATCATCTTATATTGCTGAAGCTGTGGCGTCTATATGTTGTGGCGCCCCAGCCGGACCTATATTATACAGTTATTACAAGCGAGGTGTTACAAAGTTTGTAACGAGGAGGTGACATATCTCTTCGAGGAACTCAAATACTTGCAAACTCAAGGGAAAAAGTGAATATTGGCTCAGCAGATCCAACCACATGATTTTTCACTATTTTCGTGTTTTTCACGTAAAAAACGCATCTTGCCATTGTTGCTTGTTCTCATTTAATTATTTGTGCACCCAGTCCGACTTTGAGCTAAGGTTGTCTGATTCTCTGGAACGGAGTAAAACTCGGCGATCCACAATAAATATAAAGTATAGTATTTGTTGAAGGCGAGAAAATTCCTTACTTCAAAATTTGAATCAATACAACCTAAGGTTACTAGTTCAGCGGTCAAGTTTGACGGCTTGACGGGCAAGGACATAGAAACAGAGGGAACAGTAAGAGGACTATATGTGCTGCGGAAGGGAGGTTCCAACACGTACTCAGAAGTTTAGAAGAAACTTCTCATCCACAACTAAGAATGGACGACCATGGTACAAGGGGGACACTAACTTGACGACTATCAAAAGTTGGTGACTAAGGGGATACTCACTGTCTAACAGCTTAAGTCCTCGATAGCAGGATCAAAAAGCTCAGTCAAAAGTCTGAGAAAAGATCTCCAACCATGCACTAATAAATTTCTATTTATATGCCAATCCAATGGGTGGGAGTCTTATTTATAGCCCGACCCCCATCTGGCGATCATGCGACTTCGGGGGAGCTCGTACGGCTTGGGCGAGTATCTGTCTTGAATGCATACCGTGCGAGTATGTAAGGGGTGCTCGTCATACTCGCCCAGATCTTCTACTATCTTGAATGTTGACTTCGACTTCTGTCTTGACTTGTTGACCTTGACCCTGTGCTGACATGGCTTTGGATGGGCCATCCTCGATGAATATGCGTTATACACATTCCCCGCTCTTTGCGAGCGACGTAGGAGCTTGAAAAGAAACATCCAACAATTATTCAGCGAGTTGTTACGAGCAAGTATCTGTACTACTTGCGGTCTCTTGTTGGCTCCCAACCTATATAAATAAAGGGGTGGCTCCTTCCCGGGGCACACTTTCTGAACTCGCGCAAGATATCACAGTCTGTCGAGGAAGGTTATAACACGAGCATCGCTGAGTTGTCGGGATTCTTGGGGTTAAAATCTTTGAAATGGCCTCGAGATGGCAATGATGTTGTCGAGTGTAATGCCCCAAAAATCCTAAAAAGGAAGAATTGGAAGTTAACGAGCGGCGGTAGTGTTAACGCCGACGTTAGCCCTTGAATTAAATCAATCTTCGTCTCGGTTATCTACCACGTGGCGGTAGCGGGCTATCGCATAGCATACCACTCAACACACTCAACGCTTTCGACGAGGCATTTAGAGGCCTACCGCGTGGCGGTAGTGGGATAGCGCTGGGCGCTATCACTCGACGCACTCAACGCTCTCAACGAAGCGTTGAGTGACTACCGCGCGGCGGTAGTGCGCTAATGCACAACATTAGCTGATTAAATTGACCTATGCCTCGGGAAGTTACAGCTCGGCGGTAGTGAGCTAACACTGACGGTAACTTGCCACGTAGCAGTGTGGTGGAGGCTGCTTTGGGCGACAGAGCGATGTCCATTGTGCCAAGCGGCGACCGCCTCAGATACCATGCGGCGGTAGCAGATACCGTGCGACAGTAGCAAATACCGCACGGCGGTAGCTTGCTATTAAGGGCTGGATTTGAGATTTTCTTCTCATTTTCCCGTCTTACACTTTCTCTCTTGGTTCTTGAACTTCTCGAGGGAAGAGGAGGAAGAAAGTACAAGAGGCTAAGAGGACAAGCGATCCAAGGTGTGCTTGTGATCAGAATTACGAGTCGACGCTAGATCCGTGGAGAGGAAGCTGTAACGATCAGTTCCATCCAGATCAAATAACAAAGGCATGGCTCTGAAGCGATCGATAAGGGTAATGACTTTCTCCTTGGACATGTGAAGTCCTCAATTTGCATACGTGGATGGCACCCCTCACCAAAAGGTGAAGAAAAGGGTGGTTTCCAGCGGGTGCATCATTGTGATCCCCAAAAAAACTTTCATATAGATTCAAAATCGAAGTACGGAATATGCATATTGTATGAAGCCCATCTGGATAGGTTGATCTGGATTGATGATGAATTGATTTGCGTGTCGGAGAAGGCTCTGTGGATAAAACGTGTGGTTAAATGTGTAGAATTTGGGGTCTGGGGGTGTCCAGGATGCTTCAGGGATAGTACTGAAGGTGATCTCCAAAAAAAACCTAAAATGGGAAAGAAGCGAATTCTATCCCTACCACGCAACGGTAGTGTTACCGCTGGCGATAGCTTCTAGTAAGATATGAGGCATGTCTCTAGGACACCTGGGGTCATTGTTTGAAGCCGTGAATTCAGCTAAGGTGGCCATGCGAGCCAGCCTGAATGTTGTTGTGAAGCCTGTGTCCGTGAGACAAGGTGCGTAGCATGAGTAGCTGTGAGCCCGGACAGCCCAGCTATTGGCCATGAGTGTCATGATTGATGACCGCTCATCAACTACTTCAAGGCCGTCCCATCTTCCTACTATTAGTGCCTAAAGTACTGTCTGGGCGATGTCCAAGTTAGAATTCAGGGAGATCCTAAAGCTACAAGAGAGTGCAACCTTAGTGCCGTCAGTACCATCAGCTGGATGGAAGATGCTGAGAGGCTGGAGAAGATCTTGGAAGGAGAGGATAGACTGTGAGCAACAAAGGAGTTGAAAGAAGTGGAGGTGATCTCCAAGGGTGGAGAGCTCGGGCTGCTGAAGATTGGAGGATCCCTGACGCTGAAAGAGAATGTGGATATATCGGTATGTCTACAAGAAAATGTAGACATATTCGTCTGGAGCGCCACAAATATGACGGGGATCGACGCAGAGTTTGTCTGTCGTTGTGGTCGGGTTTGACCACTTGATGGGCAAGAACAGAAAAATAGAGGGAACACTAAGAGGACCCTATATACTATGACAGAGAGGTCTCACTACGTACCTGAAAGCTTATAAGAAACTTCCCCTCAATAATCAAGAATGGTCGAGCAGGGTACAAGAGAGACACTAACATGGTGAATATCAAAAATTGGCGACCAAGGGGATGATCACTGTCTCACAACTCAAGCCCTCGATAGTAGAATCCAAAAGTTCAGCCAAAAGTCCAGAAAAAGAGCTCCAACTTTGTATCATTGTGGTCCTATTTATAGGCCAATCCAGGGGGGGTCTTATTTATATCCCAACCCTCACTTGGAGATCAGGAGACATTGGGGGAGCTTGCTCGGCTTGTGCGAGTATCTGTCTTGGTCGCCTATCGGGCGAGTATGCAAGGGGTGATCGACATTCTCACTTAAGTCTTCTACTATCTTGAATGCATATTTTGACTTCTGTCTTGACTTGTTGACCTTGACCCTTTATTGGCATGACTTTGAGTGGGTTCATCCTCGACAAATATGGGTTATACAATATGTCTTTATGAAAAATTAACAATTTTGTAGCATATTTTATGATCTTATTTTCTCTTTATAGCTATCTCTATATATTTTATTATCTATGTGTACGATTCTTTTTTATAACATCCAAGTAATCGGCCTTCATTTTTGGAAGGCTGATTGCATATAATATCTTGTTTGCCTTTGAAATTAATCACTTTTTGTCTACCTCTAAATGCACTTCAAACTCTTGCCTTTCCCTTAAGTTTGATCATTCAAAGGCATATGATCGCATTGAGTGAGGCTTCCTTGTTCGGGCTTTGACATGTTTGAGGTTCCGCCTATCGTTTATTTCTCTTATTATAACATGTGCTTCCTCTGTCTGATACTCTTATTTGATCAATGAGCAAAGGTTTGGGAACATGCAACCTACTAGTCAAGTGGGTAGGCTCGATTAGAGGGGATGGCAATTTGCCCTTTGGCACCACAAATCTCCCATTTATTGTTTGCATATTACACCCTCATCTTCCCGTTTGAGAGATGGTCTGCGGTGGCTATCTCAGACTTATTGAGTTTTTTTGCTCGTGCTTTGCACCTTATCATCAATCATTAGAAGTCAAGCGTGGTGTTTGGTCGGGGTACTCCCGAGAGG
Source organism: Platanthera guangdongensis (assembly GCA_039583875.1). Taxonomy (NCBI): domain Eukaryota; kingdom Viridiplantae; phylum Streptophyta; class Magnoliopsida; order Asparagales; family Orchidaceae; genus Platanthera; species Platanthera guangdongensis. The sequence continues at coordinate 6,043,658 of CM077167.1, forward strand.
ATTGCAGAGGAGGTTTCCACCATTTTGGGGTGGACCGTTCCGCTCAGCATGATTTGTATTTGAGTATGTCGTCATTTATGGGCCGCTTTCGCCGTGCAAAATTTCGGTTCCTTAAGGACAAGGTGTGGAAGAGGATACATGGATAGCGGGTTAGGCTTCTAACTCAGGCCGAAGGGAGATCCCCATTAAGGTAGTATTAACGACTATTCTTATCTTTGTGTTGAGCTATTTTTGTCTTCCACGGTGTCTACTTCGGGGGACTTGAATCATTGCTAGCGGATTTTGGGTGGGATGGTGGTGGTAAGCTTGAGACACGATGGATTTCATGGCGCTCCTTGTGTGGGGCCAAAGTGGCAGGTGGCATGAGTTTTCGGTGCCTTGAGGCTTTTAACACTACATTGTCGGCCAAGCAGGTGTGACGTTTGCTAACTCGGCCGAATTCCTTGGTAGCAAGGCTGTTTCGTGCACGCTATTATCCTGGTGGATATATCTTCGTGGCCACGTTGGGTACTCGTCCCTCTTATTGGCATAACTTCTTACATTCTTTGTCGCTTATTGTGGAGGGATGTCGCTTGTCAGACGGCTCGGGGACGACCATAGATATTTGGGCTGACCGATGGATTCCTTGACCTACTTCATTCAAGGTTTAGACCGATCGGCCGGCTGACGCTAGACTACGGTGTGTGTGTGTGATCTTTTTAGGGCTGATCAATGTGGTTGGAATTCTGAATTTGTTTGTGGCACTTTTGATGTTGATGATGCGGTGACAATCCTCTCTATCCCACTGAGGCAGAATGCTCTTCGAGATGCTTGGGCGTGACATTACTCGTTGGGTGGGATCTTTTTTAGTTCAGAGCGCGTACCAATTGAATCTTTGTACCCTTATATATGGGAGAGCTTCGTCTTCTTCTCGGTCACCATCATGAGAATTTATCTGGAAAGCTAGGGTGATGCCCAAGGTTTGTGTTTTCTTGTGGGGCTTGCATAGAATATTCTGTCAACGACCTCTACCCTTCTCCATAGGCATTGTTTTGACTGTGGTGGTTTGCCCCCTTCGTGGAGATTACGACGAGGATGTTCACCATGCTTTTCATACATGTTCGTTGGTGTCCCTCTTTAGCCCTTGTTGGGGCTACCAGGTGTGGCCTACGGTGGGGGCGTTTGCTCTGGATTTGATTGGCTACGGGAAGTTTATGCCTCGTTGTCATTAGAGGACTTTGCCCTCTTCTTGACTGCGTGTTGGGCCTTGAGGTGACACACAATCATATGTCGTAGGAGGGGTCATTACAGGATTTGGCCGCGACTGTGACCTTCATCCGCGCGTGGTTGTTGTGTCCCCTGAGATATTTTCGCCTTCCGAGATCTTACATGTGTGCATAGGCCATGCCCCCATTGAGGATTGTTAAGATCAACGTTGATGGGGCTACCCCGGGTGCGTCGGCCCTGGTTGGTGCGGTTGTTATCGCTCGTGACGCTTCTGGTAAGTGCTAGGCTTGGCGCTCAACAACTTGGGCTCATTTTTCTTCTCCGGCAATGGTGGAGGCCCTTGCGGCGCGCTTGGCAATGGAGATGGCTCGAGATTATGGATGGCCATCCGTGTTGATTGAAGGGGATTGCACTACTCTCATCGGCTGTTTGATGGTTGGGATGGTGCCATTTTCATTGGAGCAGTCTATCATTTTGGATACCGTTATGTTGGCCAAGGGAATCCCGTGTGTTGAGTTTTTATCTTCCGGGCGTTTGACCAATCAGATGGTGCATATTATTGCGTCCATTTTCTTTCATTTGCACACCATTTTAGCTGATTCTGTTTTGACTCCACTATATTCTGATTGATGGTGATTTTAATGAATAAAATCCTTTACTTTCATGTCATTTTTTTATAATATAATTCTAAATCTTGTGCTTGAATTAGCTGATTGTTATTAACACTACAGTTTTGGTTGGTCGCACTATGTTTTGTGTTGAACACTTTTCCTAAAAATGCATGCCCAAGACTTATTTCGAAAAGGCGCGAAATATGAGTGTATTTTCAAAGTACGTATTGTACATGCATTTTTAGGAAAAGTGTTCAACACAAAAGTTGTAGATCTCGTCAAAATCTACAACTTTAGTGTTGAACACTTTTCCTAAAAATATATGTACAACACATATTTGCAAAAAATGCAAGAAATTAGAATAAATCGTAGTGCCACAAGCAAAAATTGTAATGCTAATAACAATGAGGATTATTCGTTACATCCAAACAACAAAATTAAAATGTCTGAATTTCAATTTCATATAGAAATTAAGATCAAGCCGATTCTAATTCCCACCTTTCAATTCCATTCCTTCCGCAATTCTGCACGAATCCATTGAATCAGCAGATACGTATCAGAGCCGTCCGAACACTCCACTCGCAATTGAAGTTCTATTTTCTTCGACAATCGCCGGCAATCTTGCTGCCCTAGTGCTTGGGGAGATTGTGTTCGCTCCCGCCGAAGGTTCCAATACTGGTGGTTTCGCTGCATACTCGCTCCGACAGACCAAACACCTCGCCGCCGTCTCTCCGCCGTAGAAAGAAAATGAGGACGATCTCAATTAATAGCCGAATTTTTTCCCCCTTTCGTCTTGCCAAGCTTTCTCCTACCCTGCAGTTTCGCCTCTTTAGCATTGGTATCCTTAATCCTTTTCCTCTCAACTGTTTGCACTTTTTAAATTTGAAGTACTCAATGCTCATTCACTTCATAGCCTTTCTCTAAACTCACCAGTATCCATGGTAGATTTCGTCAGTGCTCAACTGTTCATATATTATGATCATCGATGTACTGTAGATTTGAAATCATTTGAATCAAATAGCTTGCTAGTAGCCCGAAGAAAATGTTATCTGACAAGTAAATTACATCACTTTATTCATTTTGCCTGTTTTTTTAAATCATACCGAGTCATTCTTCTTGGCTCTCGGTAGCAAATTCATGCAATGCTGTCTTGAATTTTAGTTATGAATTAAAGTCCCACTGGAGTTGGAAATTCCACAACCTGTGAGATAGGTTGCTAACGATGGAAATATTTTTCTTGGCATGAGAATGTGAATGACTTTATGTCTGCATGTTCTTGACTACCAATTAACAAATCAAATTGTTTAATGCCTGCATGTTAGATAGTTTTGTTTTATTGAGAATCATAAGTAGACTGGATTTCTAATACATGTATAGACCATCATTCATTATGATTCCAACCAACTGAAAGGTCATATGCTTATCCATGAGTTCCCTATTATTTCTCTCATCCATAGATGTGGAATGGTTGATTAAATAACCGAAATAATAATTTACTTGATTCAACTAATACCAGTTCTTTATTAGTTTAATTAATTAGTTATTTTGATAAATAAATAAGGTAAATTTGAATTAGGTTATTTTAGAGATCTGAGTTGGTTCTGTTTTATCATATTTGTTTTTTTGAAGCTTATGTCTTTAAAACAAGGAGGTAGTCCTTACTAAAAACGGTTTAAATACCTTACATCCTACCCAAACAAATCATCTAGTCTCACCATACTCAACTCCTTTTCTTCTTCTTCTTCGACCCGGATCCTACTTTGCCTTCCATCTCGACAATAAGAAGGATTGGTAGCAAGCAATGTCAACCCTCTATTTGGGAGCTTGCGACCCTCCCATTGAAGCAAGGAGTATGACACTCCTACTGGAAAATGCAAATCTTGCGGCGTTAAGTGTTGGTTCAACGCTGTTGTCAATAGATCATGAATTAGAATAAATGACTGAGGGCGAGCATTAACGTAAACATCTAGTATCAACATGTTGGGCGTGCAGTCAAGAACTAAGTTAGGCATTAGGCCCAACCGAGAAGGTCCCCTCACACCTAATTCAAAAAGTTTGTCCAAGTTGTCCTGGACATTGGCTTTTTTCAAATGAAGCGCCTCTAATTTCTCTCTATTTACTCATCGCTTCCAGTAGTTCCCTATAATCCTTCTCGTCTACATTGATGACATTATCATCAATGGTGACAATATGAAGGAATTTCCAGGGTCAAACTTCGCCTACCTATGAATTTTAATAGTAAAGGTCTTGGTCACCTTTGGTACTTCTTGGGCATAAAAGCAGCTTCTAAATGTGACATCCTTGTTCTTTCTCAAAGAAAATATTACATAGTTTCTTCGGGATCTCAAATTTTTAGGAAGTAAACCTGCTGATACACCTACGTAGGCAAATGCTGAACTCTCCTCTTGTGCCTCCAATTTTGGTTTGTTCTATCTAGAGTACTATGATAGTTTAGTTGAGAAAAAAATTACCTGACAGTCACTCACCTTGATATCTCCATTGAGTTGAATGTTGTGAGTCAATTTATGCACACTTCATGAGTTTTATATCTTCAGGCAGTTGAGCACATTTTTTGGTATTTAAAATGCACTCCTGGATTAGGTATTATCTTCATACATCACATACTCTTTTCTATCTTTTAGATACGAACTATGAGGGATCATTAAATGAACGCCAATCCCTAGTGGTTTTTGCACATGCTTTGGTGGAAACTCAATCACATGGAAGGTTAAGAAGAAACTTATTGTTTTTCATTCTATTGCCAAGGTTGAGTAGTGCTCTATAGTCTTAGCGATTTGCAATCTAATTTAGTTGAAGAGCCTCTTGGACAATCTTGTTGTAGATGTCTCCTCTGTTGGGTTGCTATATTTTGATATCCAAGGCGCCATTCACATTACCAGGAATCTTGTCATTCATGAGCATAGGCCAAACTTAAAGAATTTCAACCATAACATGTTTTTGATGGCTTTCAAATTGCCAATATTCTCTCCAGACTTTTATATCATCCTATATACCTTCGTTGTATGTCCATACTTGGTTTATAGCACATGTATGTTCCAGAGTGTAAAATGTGACATTTGTAAAACAAATGTTTTTATTTCTCTTATATTCCCTTTTGTATATATATACTAATTATATAAGGGGAAAAACATCCTTTGGTGAAACATTCATTTTTTCAATTTTACCCATTCTTTATTATAATTTTTACAATTTTTTATAATTGAGTTTAATTTGTGTAATTTTTTATTTTATTTTAAAAAGTATGCCCATATTTGATGTAGGGTAAGCCACGAGTGTGTGAATACTAGAATGCAATCCTAAGTGAAATGTTTGGGAAAACAACTAGACGACCCTATGTTCCTACATACAACCCACAAGATCCAACGAAGAAACCAACACCAAATAATAAATAATTAGATCACACATATAATTTTAGCAAAAACAAAATTATTTCTTTTAGGCAAAACATGCTTCGGCCTTCCTCCACGCGGAGGGACAAAACAAGAGCACGTGAGGAACTAGTCCTGCAAATCATAAATATTCTAGCACAATTACATGCAAATCATAAACATTCTAGCACAATTACATGCAATTCAAGATATTCAAGCAAGCATAAAGATCACAACACTATATATTAATAAAGAGAACAAGATCCATAATACAGTTTAATACTCACAAAGTAATGAGAGGCAGTGGCGGAACTAGGATTTTATCTTGGTTCGGGCACCAAGTAAAAAATTAAAATTCTCCAATCTTATTTAGCTAAAGAGAATCAGGCGTCTGATAACTCTACTCAACACAATGTTTGGTACTAGATCGTATGCAGTTCAAATGAAGTCATGATTCACAAGCTGAAACAAGTCTCCATTATGCTAAATATATAATGTCCATTAAATCTAGCATTTTATCAAACACCTAAAATGCAAACTATAGCAATCTTCTCTGATAGCATCCTCTTATTTCCTCCAAAATCACAAACAATAAAGACATTAAATAGTCAAATATGTCAAAACAGTTGAAGAAATTAATAAAATTTGATGTTATGTGCAAAAAAAATAAAGCTGAAATAAAAAGTTTCAGAAAAAATTGTTTGCCATTGTTAATTAAAATTGAAAATTTATTGATAATCCATGTAAATAAGAAATAAGAAAAGTTGAAAGGAGAGACTGAAAATAAAAACACTGCACATGTCTGTTTTGCTCTCTTTTTTGTCCGTGAACCAAGCAAGCAGAGAGAGAGAGTACGGGGGGAGAGAGAGAGAGAGAGTGCAGGAGAAAGAGAGAGAGAGAGCGGGAGAGAGGGAGGGGAAGAGCGGGAGTCGAGAGACAGCGCAAAAGAGAGCGGGGGGGGGGGGGGAGCGGGAGAGAGAGAGAGAGAGAAAGAGAGAGAGCCGGGAGACTCTTGCAGAGTTGCCGTGTTGATGTGTTGACGGAGGTCGACAGCCGATAGGGACGAAAAGGACAAGGCTAAAAGAAGAACGTGGCTGAAGCTTCAGAGAGCGCCAGGCGAAGCTTTCCCGTCAGCAACAAAATTTTCGCGCCAGGTGAAGCTTTCCCGTCAGCAACAAAATTTTCGCGCCAGGTGAAGCTTTCCCAAAGCCACGCCCGGGCACGTGCCCGGGCGTGTCTCTACATAGATCCGCCAGTGATGGGAGGTCATAGAGTGGAGATACGACGTATTCAAGCGAATGGGTGGCTGTCTGGAAGGTGGCAATGATGCAGAAGTGTTGGTAACGACTTGGTGGGATGGTGGCAAGGGGTGGATGTGAATATGGTACCATGTTTAAGGTCAGATGAGGGATTTTAGGTTGTTTTACTTGTAGAGCTTGCTGGATGGATTTTAAGGGGTTTACTGGTAGAGTTGGGTGATAGCTTCCAGGAGGGAGGGGGGGGGGGGGGGGGGGGGGGCTGGTGTTTTGGCTTCGGTGGGCTTCTATGGAGGGAAGTTACAAAATATAGAGGTTTGTACGTTGGGGTTTCTGGGGGGGGGGGGGGGGCTGGTGTTTAGGCTTCGGTGGGCTTCTATGGAGGGAAGTTACAAAATATAGAGGTTTGTACGTTGGGGTTTCTGGGAGGGGTGAGAAGATCGTGTAGGGGGGCTAAAGGCTCTGCCTGCAGTGAGTGTTTACGAGAAAGCAGTAGTGGGTTTCACGGAAGAATGAAACTGGGGAGGCGGTTTGATGAGAAAAGGTTTGCGGGTTTTCTGGACGGAACCCACGGGAATGAACAAAAGAAAAACAGGGGGGATACAATAGCGAGTGATGGTGGAAGGGGATGCAAGTGAAAATAAAGATACAAACCTAAGGAGTCTACCTTAGGGCTTTGCGGCGTCGCACCACGGGAGATTGTCGGATTCCAGTAATTTCTTTTCTAAAAAAATGAACATTTAAGAACATGGCTGCCCCCTTACTGCTATTTATAATAATACAATATTAGGCCACCCTGCCCTCAACGACTATGATTGACCGAAAGTGTCACATGCCCAATCTCACTAAATAAACCATGAAAATAACAAAGTAATATATGAAAGAACATGTAACACAAATCCCGGCGCATCCGCGGTGTTGGATCGTCAATTCAGAAATGCTAAATATGATAGATGGCTAATCGGTCCCGGACGAACTCAAAACTCGTGTTCCACCGCGAGGTTGTGCCGCCGTTCCCCATCAATATCCCTTCAATTTCTAATAAGTTTTGTATTTCACTAGACAATTTTTACACGGATGATAACGGCAAGTGTACTATCGCGCCAGAGCACTGTGGAATCCCATGCACGACTGCTTGTTTATCATGTATAGAGATTTGTTTGCCTGACATTTATGGGTCATCCCTAAAATTAATTAGAAAATTCTTTTCTAATTCTACTCAATCTCTGCAATGCTAATAATTGATGAAAGAGAACACTACTACTTGGGTTTTTGGAAACGGATACTATTGATAAAATACACAATCTAGCTAAGTGCATGAAGTTTTCAATCCAAGACATTTATATATATTGAGCTATTGTTAAGCTCAAGAAGATCATAATGAAATCCTTGCACAATGAATCAAATGTTGTTTCAATCATTTTTGAAAGGAAAGAAGTGTCACATGCTCTTTTCATTTCATCGTCTCTGTTGTCACCAAGTCTATCCATGTGGTAACAAATAAATTCATTTTGTTGCCATTATGAAGTTTCAATAGGCTCGAACCTGACCCTCACTGTGCGGGGATGCTTTGTGCACCGGGCTGCCCTTTTTCTATGAAGTTTCAATAGGATATGAGCTATGATGTAGATCCATTGCGTTCACTATATTAACTGATGGAAACATCAAGAATCAGAGTTGATTTTTCTTTTTCTTCTTCTTTGAATCAGTACTTTACCTTTTTTATACCTGTTTTCCATTTCATGTTTTTTGATATATTTGAAGGTGTAATATGTTACTTTTGGTCTTGCTTTCAGACAATGGTGATGGTACCAATAATAATAATAGTTCTTTTGAGAGTTCGGATTATTTTGAGCGCCGTTTATTTGGTGATACATCCAGTAGCACAAACCCTAGTTCTTTTTTTCAAAAGCTTGGCAAGATTGAGACAGCTCACACACAGTCCATCAACGACTTTAAAGATAATGGTTATGGAAATTCTCAATTTATGAATGGTCAAAGAGAGGGTTCTGATACACTATCAGATGGTCTGGATTGGAAATTGAAGAAAGCCGCTAATTATTTTGAGTTTACTGATGAGATTATGCGAGATGATTACTGTTTTCGACCTGACGTGGTGTTTAAGCTGGGAACAACCTACACTCCTAAGGTATGAGGCAATTTTAACGTTAATGGACGTAGATATTTTGACCGCCAATCTTATCACTCCATATAGTATGTTTATTACAGCCTATTCTTTTTCAAATGGCATTTCATTGTTTTTTATTTGATGAACACCAAATATCTGCCTTTTAGGGTCTATTTGTCGCGCTTGCAGCGGTCATGAATGTAGTGCTCACAAATTGGGATTTGTAAATGCCCGACCTTGAACATAGAACCGTGTCCGCATTTTGTTTCAAAATGAGATTTTCTATGGCGGTGGTCGCAACCATTGTCATTCCAAACATGTGTAAAATGGTGGTGGTGTTTTTGTTTCGACGCGCCAGCACCAACACAACCTTTAGTACAAGTACTAATTATTCAAATGTAATTCAATTTTCTGAAGCCAAATTTCATTTTACTGACTTGAGATTTTGTTCAACTTTTGCAAGAGAATGTAGCTTTTCCAATTCTCTTTGACCTTGTTAATCACTTTGCTATTTTTTTGTGTTATGGAAAAATAAATCCAGTTTGTAACTAGTCCGTTTTGTGTACGACCCATATTCGTTAAATGCAACTACACCAACCGAGGATCGACCAAAGACACAACCATAAAGAGAACCCATCAATTCGCCAACAACCTGCATCATCACCAACACTAACTTGCACGAAGCCAGCAAACCAGATTCGCTTTGGGGTGGGGCCCAACCATTGAAAATCGGGTATACCCCTCCTCCCCACATTTGTCTCAATTGCCTATAAATACGACCTATTGTCGTGGGGGAGTGACCATGCTAATAGCTCATGAGAGTACTCGCATGTTCCTAGTTTGAGTCTATTTCTCCCCTTAACTTACCACTACATTTAGTTTGGGAGGAGGGTTCCTATACACTTTTGGCTGTGCGTCAGGAGTCAGGACCCCCTTGTTGTAACTTCTCTATAATCCTATAGTAATAAAAATTTACGATACTATGTATCTGTGATTGCTACTTCATTGGGCTAGTAACTTTCGTCCAAACTTTAGTTTGAATTTTGTGAGCTGAGTTCTCGATTCCAACATCTTGTTGTGGTGATCGTGGATTTTGAGTGCAAGAGGAAAAAACTATGAAGCAACATCATGACGTGTGAAGGCGAGCAGGAATAAGATCGCGACAACCATCCTAGTACAGGGCGACTGATGCATCCTCCGTCGCATCCAACATTACTTGACGTCACTATGTTCATGAATTTTTATTTTATTTATGCATTTATTTTTCATGTATTTCCTTCATCGTATTCCTGTTTATTTGAAATTGCTAGGCTCGTCGGGTTGACCGTCCGAAGAGACTCTCAATAAAAAGGTCTGATAATTTTGGTAGCTAGGACGTACGACCAAGCTCAACATTATTGAAAACGCATAAATTTAAATTTAAAATTAAAAAACAATATGCAATCGTTTGGAAAGAGTTAATTGATGAAATTTATGAGGAACAAATATGTGGAAATATTCAAAGGAGATAGAATCTTTAGGAATCATTAATTGACCGGCTAAATTGACTTATGGTAATTATCAAAGTTGAAAATCTTAATTAATGGGACCCCTCATTTAGAAAATTAAATAAAAAACATATATAAAAACCGTATGAGTGGAGAAGAAAAAGGACCGGGTGTACAACCCCGTGTCCGGCGAGCAAGGTCACAGGGGAGCTCGACAGCAGCAGGCGAGCTCGACATCAGCAGGGGCGAGCCCGAGCTCGGCGTCCGTCGGCCAGAGATCGTCGATCGACGACCCCGAGCTCGGCATTCGCCGAGCGGGCTGCAACTCGCGCCCTCGCAGTGGAGCTCAGCAGCAGCGGGCGAGCAGAGCATGCCGAGGTGGCCAGGGGTCCCAGCTCGCCTGGGGGTCAGAGGTACTTTTTACTGTTTTACCCCTGCTGGTCTGCCCATAGCCCTTCAAAACAGCGGAGTTTGGCTGTTGGCAGGCCCATCCAAGGGTTTCCTGGTAATTTCAGGTCGGTTATTTTGGTTATTGGCAGTCCGGATTTCAAAAGCTATAAATAGGACCCAAGGGGTACCCCAGAAGGCAGGTTCTCTCTGTGCTCTTCTTCCCAAAATCTTTAAGTGCTTTCTGAGGGTACCTTAGCTCGGCTTCAGGCTAAGGAGGGGAAGCGCTCTGAGATCTTCCGGGTTTGTGGTGGGACCTCCCTGCCGAGCCCTTGGGTCTGTTTCTCCTTGCTTTCGTCGTTTTTCTTGCAGAAGCGAAGTAGGCGCGAGACCACCCCCTTTCCCCAAGGGCGAGCTCCACAGGAAGCCGGGTTCCGGTTTCAACATTTTGGTGCGGCGAGCGTGGAAAGTGGTCAGCGCAGAAAAGTTTCCGCGAGCTCGATGACGGGACAAGGATCCGACAGGCAGAGCTCGCCGCCCCCCCCGCCTCTCGCAACGGTGGGAATGTTTGAAGACTTCAGAAACGAGGTGCTGAATCTGGTCAAGTTCGCACTCGGCACGCGGGCCGAGTGCTCGACTCCGGCAAACCAGATCGCGGCCGCCCCCTCATTGGGCGATGACGCTCCCGGCAGGCGAGCTGGGAAGGAAGTGGCCGAGGAAGGCCGAGGGTGCGAGCTCCCCGGACGCGAGCTCTTCCCCGGCTCGGCAGGCCGAGGCCGCTTCGGCGAGCTGGGCTCGCGAGACTCGCCAGCTCGCCCAGTAGGGGGAGGGAGTCCTTTCAGCGAGCTGGTCTCTTCAGCTCCCGTTCCAGATGGGTTCAGGGAGCCCGAGATGTCCTACTACACTGGGAAGGGAGACCCGGTCCAGCATGTCCAATGGTTCGAGGACGTGGTCTCCATCCGTCAGATGTCGGACGGATTCAAGTGCCGGCTCTTCGCCATCACCCTCCGGGAAAAGGCGAGAGAGTGGTTCCACCAGCTACCGGCCAGCTCCATCTACTGCTTCGAGGATCTGCGCCGGGGATTCATGCTGAGATTCACCACTTCGAAGAAGAGGAAGAAGGAGTCTGAGTCTTTGTTTCACATTAAGCAGGGGGTGAACGAGACGTTGGGAAGCTATGTGGACCGATTCCAGGAGGAAGTTACTCAAGTCCAGGAGATGCCGGGCCATAGTCTGATGATGGCCTTTACCCTGGGCCTGCAGCAGGGTTTCTTCCGGATGGAGCTGAAGAGGGTTCCACCCCTCTCCTACGAGGAGCTGATGGAGAGGGCGGCGAGAGAGGTCGACGGGGAGGCGTCGAACCCAGAATTTGCAAGGAAACTGGTGGGCCACAGAAGAGGAGAAAGAGTCGAGGAGAGGAAAGACACAGGAGGAGAGAAGAGGGGAACCGAGGCAGAGGGAGCAGAGGCAGCTCCAAGGGCCGCAGCAGCCGGGGTGGGGGCGTCAGGAGCCCGATCGTCGGTTAGGTTGGAGGCCAGAGTGGCAGGGGCTTGGGCCGCAGAGGGGGAACTTCGGAAGGGGTCACTTTCAGGGGAGGCAAGACCAATTCCACCCCCCGGGCTGGTGGCAGGGCCAGAGGCCCCGGCTCCCCGATCAAGAGGAGGCCATGGCCATAGCCCTGGGAGCAAGGAGGGGAGCATGGAGAAGGAGAAGAAGAGAGGTCAGGGTGGAGCTGCCCTATTGCGACTTCCACCAGGAAGAGGGGCACGCCACGGCCACCTGTCCGGAGTTCCTCGAGATGAGAAGGAACAGGGAGCGGCAGCAGCAACAGGAGGCGCGACAGGAGGTGAGGATTGAGGAGGTCCTGCCTCGGGCGGAGGAGGATCAGTGTGAAGACCGGGTGGATGTGGGGACCCGAGGGGGAATCGGGATGATCCACGGGGGAGCAGGGATCGAGGCTTCCCGCAAGGCAAGCCTCCACACCATGTACCGGCGGAGCGTCGCCTCTACATCCCAAACCCCGCCACCGGAGGAGAGGATCACCTTCTCCAGGAGTGATCTGCCAGACCACGAGGATCCGTTCTGTGATGCGCTGGTCATCAAGGCGGCCATCGAGAACTTCACCGTCTCTCGGATCCTCGTGGACAACGGGAGCTCCGTCAACGTCGTCTTCAAAAAGGCGTTCGACACGATGAAGGTGGAGGCAAAGAGGGTGCTGGCCTCAGATGGCCCCTTGTTCGGATTTTCAGGAGAAAGGAAGGAAGTGGAGGGAGGAGTTGGACTCCATGTCACCTTGGGGGGGCAGTCCCGAAACTGCAAGTTCGTCATCGTGGACGCCCCCAGCAGCTACAGCGCCATCTTTGGAAGGCCCCTGATCAGCGCCTTCCGCTGCGTCCCCTCATCTTTTCATCAATGCTTGAAGTTCAACGCCGAGGGGATCCAAGTCAGGGTTAGGGGAGACCCAAAGGTGGCGCGGGAGTGTTATGTCACTGCGGTGAATACCATCTCCTGGCAGGAGGGAGCCGAGGAGATGGGGCGAAGGATGGAGGAGGTCGGCCGAGAAGCAGGAAGGGAGGAGCTGGGAGAGAAGAGCTGCGCAGAGGAGGCGGCAGAAGGAGATCTGGAGGAGGTGGCCGAAGTGAGGGCCGTTGGAGGAGAGCTGGAGGTAGAGGTCCCCGTTCCGAAGGAAGGGGATGCCGAAGGATGGGCAGAGCGATCCAGGCTGGAGGCAGCAGAGGAGGTGGTGGAGCTGGAGGTGCTCACCCGAGGAGGAAGGGTGGAGAAGATCCGCGTCAGCGGGGGGCTGACCCCGGAGGACCCGGGCAGGATGCTGGAGTGCATCCAGAAGAACGTGGACATCTTCGCCTGGAACGCCGCGGAGATGCCGGGGGTCGACGCGGATGTGGCTTGCCACCGCCTCAACCTGGACCCGGGAACACGCCCCGTTCAGCAGAAGAAGAGGTCCACCGCGGACAAGCTGGCGGAACCCATCCGGGAGGAGGTGGCGAAACTCCTCAAGGCAGGCTTCGTGTCTGAGATTCAGTACCCCGGCTGGGTCTCCAACGTGGTTATGGTTAAAAAAGGGGATGGCCGATGGAGGATGTGTATCGACTTTTCCTTACTTAATAAAGCTTGTCCTAAGGATTGTTACCCCTTGCCTCGGATCGACGCGCTGGTTGACTCAGCCGTCGGTTTTTCTGTAATGAGTTTTTTGGATGCTTTTTCAGGTTATCATCAGATCAGGATGCACCCCCCAGACATCAAGGATGTCTCATTCATCACCGGGGATGGATGCTACTGCTACAAGATGATGCCCTTTGGGCTGAAAAATACTGGGGCTACCTACCAGAAGATGATGGACAGGGTCTTCAAGGAGCAAAGGGGGAGGAACTTGGAGGTGTACGTGGACGACCTCATGATCAAGAGCCGGGATGTGGATGCCCACCTCCGGGACCTGGAGGAAACCTTCGCCACCCTACGCAGATACAAAATGCGGTTGAATCCCCTTAAGTGTGTCTTCGGGGCCAGCCGAGGAAAGTTCTTAGGGCATCTCCTCACCCCCGCAGGGGTCGAGCCGAATCCAGACAAGGTCAAAGCTATCCTAGAGCTGGGGTCCCCGCGGAGTGCAAAGGAGGTCCAGCGGCTGACAGGGAAGCTGGCAGGGCTGAGTCGCTTCCTTTCGCGGGCAGGAGAAAAGTGCTCCCCCTTCTTCAAGACGCTAAGGGGGGGCCAGAGGTTTGAATGGAGCAAAGAGTGTGAAGAGGCATTCCAGGCCCTCAAGGTGCAGTTGACACAGACTCCGCTGCTCCAAGGGCCGAAGGAGGGGGAGGACCTGTTCTTGTATCTCGGGGTCGGGGCAGAGGCCCTGAGCTCCGTCTTGGTTCGTGAAGAAGGGAAGAGGCAGCTCCCTATTTACTACGTAAGCCGGGTCCTGAGGAAGGCCGAACTCCGGTATCCGATCTTGGAGAAGCTTGCGTTCGCCCTAATCATCTCGGCTCGGAGGCTACGACCTTACTTCCAGGCACACTCAATCCGAGTGGTAACCGACCACCCCCTCCGCAACATCTTTGAGGGGGTGGAGCATTCAGGCAGGTTGGCTAAATGGTCGGTGGAGATGAGCGAGTTCGACGTCTCCTTCGTTCCGCGGCTCTCGATCAAAGCCCAGGCGATGGCCGACTTTCTTGCTGACTACGTAGTTGAAGTGGCAGAGGAAGAACTCACTCGCCCGGCTCCTTGGAAGGTGAGGGTGGATGGAGCCTCGGGAAGGCATTCCTTAGGAATAGGGGTGATCCTAGAAAGCCCTCAAGGGACCCGAATCGAGCAGACAGTGGTGGTGCACTTTCCCATTACCAACAACCAGGCCGAGTACGAGGCCGTGATAGCAGGGCTGCGCCTGGCCAGAGAGTTGGGGGTATCAGATGTGGAGGTCCTTACCGACTCCATGGTAGTGGCTTCTCAGATTAACGGGGAGTTTGAGGCAAGGGAGCCCACCCTGCGATCGTACTTGGCCAAGATGAAGGGGGTCATTGTCACTTTTCAAACTTTCACCATCCGACACGTGCCCAGGGAAGAGAATGAACAAGCCGATCAATTGGCTAAGCATGGTCCCCAGGTGGGGGGCACCATCACCGACCTGTTTCGCCCCTCCATCGAAGAAGGAGAGCTCATGGAAATCGATCAGCAAGCTTCATGGATGGATCCAGTGATTGTTTTTCTCTCCACAGAAGAGTATCCGGAGGGGGTGGACAAGAAGAAGCTGAGGCACAAGTCAGCATACTACCTCCTCCAGGACGGGCAGCTATACAGAAAGACCCTCTCAGGGATGCTGGCCCGCTGCGTAACCGAGGGAGAAGCGCGAAGGATCTTGGAGGAGGTCCACTCTGGGGAATGTGGGAGTCACTCCGGGAGTCGGACCCTGGAAAGGGAGGATAGTCAGACAAGGTTATTTCTGGCCCACCCTAGGCCAGGACGCTGCAGAATTCGCAAGAAGATGTCACAAGTGCCAGCTGTTTGCCCCTCTCCAGCTGCAGCCGGCCCAGCGGCTCCGAAGTATCACGGCCCCATGGCCCTTCGCAATTTGGGGAATGGATTTAGTTGAGCCGTTCCCCCAAGCCAGCGGCCAGAGAAGGTTCCTCCTGGTGATGATAGACTACTTCTCAAAGTGGATGGAGGTGAAGGCATTGGCCAAGGTGACCTCCCAGGTGATCAGGAACTTTGTTTGGGGGGAGATCATCTGTCGCCATGGGCTGCCCCAGACCATCGTCACAGACAATGGGCCCCAGTTCGCTAGTGCCGAGTTCACCAGCTTCTGCGAGCAGCTTGGGATCGACCTCAGGTTCGCCTCGGTCCATCACCCCAGGAGTAACGGGCAGGTGGAGGCCGCAAACAAGATCATCGTCAACCTCCTCAAAAAGAAGGTGGAGAACCTGAAAGGGAGTTGGGTGGAGCAGCTTCCCGCGGTTCTTTGGGCCCTGAGAACCACCCCCAACACAGCTACAGGGGAGACCCCCTTCAAACTCTCCCACGGGTGCGAGGCCGTGCTCCCCATTGAATTCGAAGTCCAAACACCGCGAGTCGTGGCAGCAAAAGAAGGCCGTGAGGAATGACAAGCAGAGAATGAGGAGGAACTGAGGCTTTCCCTTGACATGGTGGAAGAGGTGAGAGACCTTTCCGCTATCCGGCAGGAGGAGGTAAAAAGAAGAATGACCAAGTACTTTGACAAGCACGTCAGGGTCAAGCAGTTCGTGGAAGGGGACTTGGTGCTAAAGAAAGTAGATGCGGCAGGGAGGTCAGCATCCGTAGGGAAGCTCAATCCCAGCTGGGAGGGACCATTCATTGTAAAGGTAGCCTTGGGGTCAGGGGGCTACCGACTCCAAAATGTAGAGGGCGAGACCCTGAGTCTCACCTGGAATGGTGACGACCTCAAGCGATTTTTCCCCTAAAACATGTAAGCAACACTTTGATTGTAATAGATTCCTTCAAGCTCTCTGTTAATGTTGTAACTAGCCCGCATGGTAGAATGAGATGTATAACGGACCCCGAGCAGATCCCGCTGTCAGGCTCTCACCTAGCTGGCAGGGCTGGAAGTCACTCGGTGTCATCCTTGGCCTCGAGCAGATCCCGCTGTCAGACTCTCAACTAGCTGACAGGGCTGGAAGTCACTCGATGGTGGTAGTAACGGACCCCGAGCAGATCCCGCTGTCAGGCTCTCACCTAGCTGGCAGGGCTGAAAGTCACTCGGTGTCATCCTTGGCCTCGAGCAGATCCCGCTGTCAGGCTCTCAACTAGCTGACAGGGCTGGAAGTCACTCGATGGTGGTAGTAACGGACCCCGAGCAGATCCCGCTGTCAGGCTCTCACCTAGCTGGCAGGGCTGGAAGTCACTCGGTGTCATCCTTGGCCTCGAGCAGATCCCGCTGTCAGACTCTCAACTAGCTGACAGGGCTGGAAGTCACTCGATGGTGGTAGTAACAGACCCCGAGCAGATCCCGCTGTCAGGCTCTCACCTGGCTGGCAGGGCTGGAAGTCACTCGGTGTCATCCTTGGCCTCGAGCAGATCCCGCTGTCAGGCTCTCAACTAGCTGACAGGGCTGGAGGTCACTCGATGGTGGTAGTAATGGACCCCGAGTAGATCCCGCCGTCAGGCTCTCACCTAGCTGGCAGGGCTGGGAGTCACTCGAAGATGTCGGCCTTAAAAATATCAGGTGCAGGCCAGTCTGTGGTAAGGAGCCAAGGGGAAGGGTCCTGCCAGGACGAGCTCAGGCTCGGCAAACTCAGCTCGGCACGGACAGGAAGGCAGGCCGGGCTAAAGGGCTCTGCATGGGCGTGTTTGGGCTCGTCATCTCCAGCTCGGCATTGGTGGGGGAAGCCGCAAGCCCGGGCCTCGCCAAAGGAAGCAGGCCAGATCGAGACACCTCGCCCCCTTCACCCATTACACGAATTTCTTCTTCGACGGGCACAACCTGGATGGCTCGCATGCGAGTAATAGTGGCGTGATAAGGGGGGAGAGCAACTCGCCGCGGAATCGATTGGGGCTCGGCGAACACCCCAAGCGCGTCTCGCTCGCGCGCGCGCTCTCGTAATCACTCTACTCGCGGAACCTGTCCCTGCGAGGTCGCGGGAGGAAGCACTCACATACATTCATAACGCAAGCATAGTAAAGGAGCACCGGTATGGTCACAAAACTTTCATTGATTATTCACAAATATACAGGGAGCTCGCCACGGCGAGTAGTCAAAAAAAGGAGGAAAGAAAAAAGAAAAAATACAAGGCTGTCAGCTGGCCTCACCCCCTCCGCCGGACTGGTCCTCGCCGTCGCCCGAACGGTCCTGGAAGCTCTTCCCGAACATCGCGTCCAGGCTATCTTCCTTCTCGCTGGGCGGCGTCGCCGGGAACAGACTCGGCATCAGGTCCCGAGCAGAGATCTCCCCGCATCCTTCCACCAGCACCCCGGAGTCCTTCATCATCGCAAGGGTGCACTCGGCGGTCTGGATTGAGTTGATCCGCAGTCTCTCGACAAGGTCGGCCTCGCCGAAGATGCGCGGGCTCTTGTAGGGGAGCGTGGGATCGATGTCGTGCGACGGGAAGAAGATCTCCGCCTGGCGACGAACCTCGCCGAGAAGGTGCTGGTTCTCCCCCTTCAGCTTCGCGTTCGCGCCCTCCAGCTCTCCAAGACGCGCACGCAGGCGGCCGTTCTCCTCCCCGAGCTCGGCATTGCGGACCTGGAGTTCGCCAGCAGCGTCGGCATCCGCGGCCAGCTGCGCGCGCATCCGGCTAACCTCCTCCCCCAGCTCAGTGTTGCGAGCCTGGAGCTCGCCCGCCGCCTTGGCATCCTGGAAAAAAGCCCATTTAGCGGCAGCAAAGCTTTCTAAGTAAAAGGGAGCGGTGCGTAGCGCTTACCAGCCCGCCAGCAGTCTGAGCGAGAAGACTATCCGCGATGCCGAGCCGCCTCGCCTGATCGGCGACCTGCTCCTTGGCGAGGTCGCGAGCCTGCTCGGCCTTTTCGAGCTGGTGGCTGATGGCAAAGCTGCGGCGCGCCAGCATGTGGTGCAGCTCCAGAGTCCGCAGGTGCGACTGCAGGCCCTCATGGCCGAGCTGCCGGAGGGTCGTCCTCTTGTAGGCCTCGGCATCCTCCCGGCCATAGAGGCCGAAGCCGAGGGCGTAGGCGTGACCGGTGGCGGGCTCGCGGTCGTGCCAGGACGGGTGCAGAGTGGAGACGGAGACTCGATGAGCGAGCTCGTCCCACTGCAGCATGGGCTCGCCCGCGGAATCCTTCCAGCGCCCGCCGAAGTTGAAGAGGGGGTGCTGCTTCGGCGGCGCGCGCTCGCGAGCAGCCCTCTTCGCCGAAGGAGGAGGGGAGATCGCGGCCGAGGTAGAGGGGCCCTTGCCGCCCTTTCGGCCCTTGCTGGTCGTCTCCTTCAGCGGGCTCCCCGATGACGCGTCGGGAGGAGTCTCCGACGAGCTGATGTACTTGGGGCTGGGTTGATGTTGTTGTTGCCCCCGCGGAGCCAGCAGGGCCCTCCGCATCTTTTTCATCTGACGGGGGCCGGATGGCGGGTTCGACCCCGCGTCCTCAGGTCGCCTCTTGCCGGAAGAGGGCTGCGAGAGGGCCGCCTCGTCTCGGCAGGCCGCTGCCGCCGCCCTCTCGCGAGCAAGAGGGTCAGTGTCGAGCCCCGGGTCCGCGAACGGCGGGTTCGCGGGGATTATTCGCTCCCCTGCATGAAAATACTTGGAAAGGTTAGGGATTCCAGATACGATGATGAGCCGAGCTCGGCGAGTAGGCGAGCTCGGCAAGATGAGGAGGGCATACCTTCGCCGGGCAGAACCGGGGGGAGCGCATCGAGGCCCCTCCGCAGGAAGGCGACCTCGAAATCTTTGTGCAGGAAGAATTTGTGGAGCTCGGCGTCGTTGCCGGACACGGCCGGCGGGCGGTACACCTCCTCGCCTTTTTGTTGCGGCGAGTAGGGGATGTTGCCGAGATCGCCCTTGATGAAGGCGATCTTGGTCATCCAGGTATGGTGCTTGTTCGCGATCTCGCGAACTTTGATCAAGGAGCCGCCGAAGTAGGCGACCCCGTCCGTCGTCGCCTTATAGGAGAAGAGTTTCCTGAACACCGTCAGGTTGAACTCGATCCTCTCCCGCCGGAGGTAGCTCGCGAACGCCACCATCATGGCGATGACGTTTGAGTTCAGCTGCGCGGGGACGGCCCCGTAGTATTTCAGGATCTGCCGGATCTCCGGCCACAAGGGAAGTCGCAGCCCCACCTCGAAGTGCGAGATGGGGAATGCGAGCTCGTTCTCATAGAACGTGTTGATGGCCTCGCCCGGCCCCGGCCTGCGCGCCTCAAAGCCCGGCGGCACATACAGGGATATGAATTCTGCGAGCTCCTCCTCGCTGGTGTGGCCGTCGAAGAAGCAGTAATCCGCGAAGTGTTGCGCGCATTTGGAGCGGCCATTGGCGTCCGGGTTGGTCTTGCCCATGATCGCAGAGAAGAAGCGAAGCGCTGCGCGAGCAGAGAAAGGAAAAAGCAAGGAAGGGAAAGCAAAGCAATAAAGACAGTACCGGGGTAGGTGAAGGGGGGGGGGACTATTTATAGGAAAGGGAATCTGAGGCAGGCTGTCACATCGGCGCAGCTCGCCGCCCCAGCTCGCCACCCCAGCTCGCCACCCCAGCTCGCCGACTTCCGGCGCATCCCAACTGAGGCTAAGTCAAACATTACGGCTTTTTATTTAAGTAACACAATTAAGAATGTTCTAAGTTGTTCATCACAGAAGGGGAAAGTTCAGAACAGAAAAGGAGGCGCGCGAACAGGGAGGGCATCGGGACGCGAGCGACGGTCGGCTCGGCAGAGGAGCCCGCAAACTTACCTACCCCGGCCTCGCGACCCCCGCCCCCCAAGCTGCCGCGCGCGGAGTAGCTCGCGGATCCTTCCAGAATTCCTTTGCGCGACCAAGAGACCGTCGTCTATCTCATCCAGGAGTCGGGAGGGAGACATCAACTCGCCAGGTCGGCCGAGGCGCACCTCCTCAGCAAGACGCGCATAGTCGCGCTGCAGCGTCTCGTTGACTCCTTGCACCTCGCGCAGTCCGCACACCAGCTTCTTGAGGAGCTTGACCTCCCTCCTCGACAGCTCGCCCTGATCCACCTCCGGACCCAAGTAAGAGTCCAGTGAGCTCGGAGACGGGAGGGGAGAATGGTGGGCTGCCCGCGAGGACTCCTCAGCAGCCGATTGACTGGGAAGGGCTGTAAAGGCAAACGTCAGCGAAGCAAAAGCTAGTGAAGCACAGAGTTGAGCGAGGCAGACCTGAAGAGCTCGGCGGCTCAAAGGAAACGCGAGGAGGGATGAACCTCAGGTCCTTCCCGCGACCTGGGCCGCGAGCCCCCGACGAGATGAGCTCGAAGACCGGGACAGAAATAGACCCCAGGCCTCCCCCGGCGGCCGCATCAATTTGCCGAGGAGGGGAGCCCTGTGGTGAAGCTGGCCTCTGCGAGCTCACAGGCAGGATCCCGAAGAGGAGCGGCGGATCCCGGGGATAGCTGTCCGGCGCCGAGAGTCGCGAAGTGGCGAGCGTGACCTCGCCTCGCGGCGTAGGGACCCGCGGCGCGGTGCCCTCGCCATCTGGTAGGCCGCCCTGACCATCGCCGACGACAACAACCTCCCTATCGTTCTCCAGAATAGTTCGAGTAGAAGAGCCGGTCTCGCGAGCCAGCGTGGCCCTCAGGTCGTGGAAGATGGGCTCGGCCGCCTCGGGGAATGGCTTTGTCCTCTTGGAGCTCGGCTCGGCGGGATCAATTTGGGGAACTTTCGCGGGGACCGCCGTCAGCGCGGCAACGCGAGCCGCGGAAGCCTGGCGAGCTCGGTCTATGCGCTCTTGAATCTCCTTGGGAAGGGGCATCTTGGCAAGGCAGCAGGGGGGAATGGCAAGAGCCAGGCAGCATAGCAGGTGCATATATATAGCCGCAGGTGGCCCCCACCAGGAGATTCCCTCCAACTCGCCAGCCAGAGCTCGCCGCACACTTCGGGTTGGATGTTTCTTTCCGAGCTTTTTGATAAGCTCGAAAAGAGCGGGGATTGTGTACAACCCCGTGTCCGGCGAGCAAGGTCACAGGGGAGCTCGACAGCAGCAGGCGAGCTCGGCATCAGCAGGGGCGAGCCCGAGCTCGGCGTCCGTCGGCCAGAGATCGTCGATCGACGACCCCGAGCTCGGCATTCGCCGAGCGGGCTGCAACTCGCGCCCTCGCAGTGGAGCTCAGCAGCAGCGGGCGAGCAGAGCATGCCGAGGTGGCCAGGGGTCCCAGCTCGCCTGGGGGTCAGAGGTACTTTTTACTGTTTTACCCCTGCTGGTCTGCCCATAGCCCTTCAAAACAGCGGAGTTTGGCTGTTGGCAGGCCCAGCCAAGGGTTTCCTGGTAATTTCAGGTCGGTTATTTTGGTTATTGGCAGTCCGGATTTCAAAAGCTATAAATAGGACCCAAGGGGTACCCCAAAAGGCAGGTTCTCTCTGTGCTCTTCTTCCCAAAATCTTTAAGTGCTTTCTAAGGGTACCTTAGCTCGGCTTCAGGCTAAGGAGGGGAAACGCTCTGAGATCTTCCGGGTTTGTGATGGGACCTCCCTGCCGAGCCCTTGAGTCTGTTTCTCCTTGCTTTCGTCGTTTTTCTTGCAGGAGCGAAGTAGGCGCGAGACCACCCCCTTTCCCCAAGGGCGAGCTCCACAGGAAGCCGGGTTCCGGTTTCAACACCGGGCAATTATACAGAGAACAAAACCAAAAATGTTCTCTGTTGCCAGTGCAGCCCCACGCCAGGAAGACGATGCTTCCATCCATCCCGCCCTCGACATCTGCAGCCGTCAGCGCCAGACGAACTCTTCCGCGCCCGTCGAAGTCATTCCCCGGCCGACCGCCGTCGACGCCGACAAACCGATTCCAGCATTCCGCCCGGTGCCGGCTTCCGCCGTTATCCAACTCCCAGCGGCCGATTGCTTCAATTCCTCCCTCCGACGGCCTCTTGAACTCACCTCAGATGCGGTTTACTGTCGACTCCGGCAAGCCATCCAAAAAACTGTTGCCTCGGAGGTTCATCCTGCGGAGAGTTGGAATAGCATTGGGCTCGTGTGTGCGGTTTGCTGTCGACTCCAGCAAGTCATCCAACAAACTACTGCCCCGACGGTTCATTCTGCAGAGATTTGGAATAGTATTGGTCTCGTGTGTTAATTTTGCCATTCTCTTGCTCCGTTGTGTTGTTTTAGATTTATGCACACATTTAAATAATTTTAAGAGCTTGCCCGAACGTTCAAATTGTTGTTGTTACCGTTATTCATAAATTGTTAATTGTGCTTTGCTTGAGAACGGTCAGATTTCACTACAATTCAATTCATTGAAACACTCAAGGGATCGTACTCATATAACAATTAATTAATTTGCCGACATTTATCAGAAGGAGTCGTTTAAGCGCGAAGCTTCGATTTGGCCAATCAGCCCCTTTTCTTTCAAAATTAAAATTCAATTATTATTTTCAAAAATCCAAATTTTGTTCTATAATAAAATAAATTATTTTGCTTAAAAGATATTTTAATTTGAGAATCTAATTTGAGCCGACATCAGTTTGGTATCAGAGGTCTTGTGATTCGCTCCTATCGCGAATCACTTGATCCGAATTTCAATTTTTTTAAAAACAAATCTATTTTAAATATTTAGGATTTTTTTTTTAAAAAATATATTTGTTGTGTCATTTAATTTAAAAAACTTATTTTATTTAAAAAAATCTTTAATTTATTTTAAAGTTAAAAAAACATCCTTTTTTTTGAAAAAAAAAATCAAATTTCAAATTATTTTAAATGAAAAATCGTGTGGGTAATTTAGAAAATGGAGTGGCCGACCTAAGCGTAAAAATTAAAAATTTAACTAAAACCATCGAAGTGTTTAGCACGAATGTTGCCGTGAACATGCTAGATGTAGGACAAGTGATAAATGAGTTGCGCAGGCGTGTAAACACTTTAGAAGCCTACCAACAGTTAGAGATTATCCCACCCCAAATTGAAGAGGGTCCTAACCTTAGGCAACCTGAAAACGACAACCCTAATCCACTTCGAATTGCGCAAGGCAACAAAATGTTAGGGATGCATCTCGATGGGACTTAAGAATCAAATTAGACGTTGGTAACTTTTAAAGACATTTAGAACCCAAGGAATGTTTAGATTGGTGTGATAGAATGGATCGCTTCCTGGCTTGGAAGCTGCTAGTCAAGTCGAGTACGCTACCCTTAGGTTGAAGGGTTCCGCCTTGGTTTGGTGGAGTCAACTAGAGCAGTTTAGATTCAATTTAGGATTACCTCCGATTATCACTTGGGATGAGTTTAAAATTTAATTACGAAGGCGATATGTCCCAGCGGACTACTTGCAAACCCTCCACCGTAGGTTCCACAACCTACGACAAGAAAAATGTACGGTGGATGAGTACACGAATGAATTCCTACTTCCTAGTCTTTCAGTCTCGCCTCGACCTCTGAGAGGATGATGATATGACCGTCTCCCGTTATCAAAACGGGCTGCGCTATTCCATTAGAGACCAACTAGAGTTATTTGACTACAAGGAGTTGGGAGAAATATCGAGTCGTGCGTGGAGAGTAGTGGCCTCACAAAAACGTTCAACCACAGTCAGATCTACTGATAGATCTACTCGAGTGTTACCACAACTACCATGACTAGGATATCAGATTCCCCTCACCCTCCCATCACTACCGGGACTTCGACCTCATCCACTATCCCTTCTAAGGGAAAGGAGATTATTGGGGCTAAGCCCAACACCAGAGTATTTCGATGCTTCATGTGTATGGAGCCTGGGCATAAATCATCTGAGTGTACGCGACGCCGCTTCGTCGCTATTATAGATTCCCCTGACGGCGAGCCTGAGTATGGAGTCTACGTAAATGAGTCTCACCCTGAGCCCGAGCACGCTGAACATTTAGTTAGTGTCCCGCGTTGTAGTTTAATTACCCATATCGAGCCTACAAATGATGACTATATGTGTTGAAGCCAAAATTGACCTCCGTGGAGTTCGGGGTCCCTAGAAAGGGGTGACCTCACACCTACTACACCCGGAGGAACGTCACAGGCCAAAGATCAAAAAGCTAGAAACAGACACTCGGCTCTAGCGCGGAGGTCCCACCTCACACCCGGAATACCTTTGAGGTCTCCCCCTCCCTAGCCAATGATTGAGCTAGGGTGCCTTGAAGGAAGAACAAAGAATGAAGAAGTGATGAAGTCCTGCTCTCCAAGGCACCCCTAAGGGCCTATTTATAGTTTTCCAAATCTCATCGGCCAAAATGCCCGAAATGCCCTTACGCCAAATATGCCTCGGGCCAATAGAAAACAGTCACACCGGGGGGGTAAAGGGGTAAAAACCACCCCGCTCCTCATCCACCTAGGGGCCGAGCACAGGGGCGACGAGGGCAGGGGCGAGACCCCCGGCCTTGGCCGGTCTCGCCCCGCCAAGCCGTGGGCAGGGGCGAGACCCCCGGCCTTGGCCGGTCTCGCCCCGCCAAGCCGCGGGCAGGGGCGAGACCCCCGACCTTGGCCGGTCTCGCCCCGCCAAGCCGCGGGCAGGGGCGAGACCCCCGGCCTTGGCCGGTCTCGCCCCACCAAGCCGCGGGCAGGGGCGAGACCCCCGGCCTTGGCCGGTCTCGCCCCACCAAGCCGCGGGCAGGGGCGAGACCCCCGGCCTTGGCCGGTCTGGCCCCACCAAGCCGCGGGCAGGGGCGAGACCCCCGGCCTTGGCCGGTCTCGCCCCACCAAGCCGCGGGCCGGGGCGAGACCCCCGGCCTTGGCCGGTCTCGCCCCCCCAAGCCGCGGGCAGGGGCGAGACCCCCGGCCTTGGCCGGTCTCGCCCCACCAAATCGCGGGCAGGGGCGAGACCCCCGGCCTTGGCCGGTCTCGCCCCACCAAGCCGCGGGCAGGGGGGGCTGGGGCGAGACCCCGGGCCCCCCAAAAAAGGGCCACTGGGGGAGGCCGATTTTTCCTCCCCCTACTAGTATATTTCCAAGTTAGAACCAAAATTGACCACCGAGAGTGCCCATATGTTCAAAAAGCTTAAAACTATATAGGGGCGAATACGGGGTTGTACACAATTCCCGCTCTTTTCGAGGTTGGCACAAGCTCGGAAAGAAATGTCCAACCCAACGTATTCGCTGAGTGTAATTTTCTTGTGCGGCACCCCGGGGAGTCAACCTGTCATGCAAGCTGATGGGAGCCTGGGTGACGAGACCCCCTCCGGGTAAAAAATACTTCACCCTCCGGAGGGGTCAACCTGTCATGCCAGCTATGGGAGCCTGGGTGGCGAGACCCCCTCCGGGCAGAAAATACTTCACCCCCTGGAGGGGTCAACCTGCCATGCCAGCTATGGGAGCCTGGGTGGCGAGACATCTTCCGGGTAGAAAACACTTCACCCCCCGGAGGGGTCAACCTGTCATGCCAGCTATGGGAGCCTGGGTGGCGAGACCTCCTCCGGGGAAAGGACTTGGCTTACACGAGAGATCAACCAGCCCCGTCATCTAGTGAGAGCCTGACAGCGGAATCATCATCGGAGCAAAGGACTTGGCTTCCACGAGAGATCAACCAGCTCTGTCAGCTAGTGAGAGCCTGACAGGGGAATCAATCTCGAGGTGAGACCTACCCACCCTCCGAGAGATCAACCTGCCCTGCCAGCTAGTGAGAGCCTGACAGCGGAATCATCATCGGAGCAAAGGACTTAGCTTTCACGAGAGATCAAACAGCCCTGTCAGCTAGTGAGAGTCTGACAGCGGAATCAATCTCGAGGTGAGACCTACCCACCCTCCGAGAGATCAACCTGCCCTGCCAGCTAGATGAGAGCCTGACAGCGGAATCCATCTCGAGGTGAGACCTACCCCACCCTCCGAGAGATCAACCTGCCCTGCCAGCTTGATGAGAGCCTGACAGCGGAATCCATCTCGAGGTGAGACCTACCACACCCTCCGAGAGATCAACCTGCCCTGCCAGCTAGGTGAGAGTCTGACAGCGGAATCCATCTCGAGGTGAGACCTACCCCACCCTCCGAGAGATCAACCTGCGCTGCCAGCTAGGTGAGAGCCTGACAGCGGAATTGATGGAGACGATGACCCTCAACATGATGATGATGGTACCGGCACGCTTACGGATGATGGTGTTTCTCCAATCAAAGACGCGCATCGCCGCAACAACCATTTTGATAAACGTCATCGCCGTTACAACCTTCGCCCGCGGCGCCATAATAATTAATTAATACATATAGTTATTCTATTATAAGTATTAATTAAATATTATCATGTTTTCTTTTATTCAATATTTGTTTGTTTGGACAATAATTAATTTTTTTGGTTTGTGGGCTGCATATAGCCATTATTGTTTGTAAGTCTATAAATAGGCCATGTGGTAGTAGGATTTGATGATTGATAATTGATGATAAAATTTGAAATTTGAAATTTCCCTTGATTTGGAATCTCCTCCTCCCTCTCTTTCCTTCTCCTCCTCCCTCTCTCTTTCCTTCTCCTCTCTATTGCCGAAATAGGCTCTCCCCTCCCTTAGGTTCGGCCAACCTTGGAAACGCCGCCCCTCCCCCTCTTCTCCACCCTCTTGGCCGCCGACCACCCCCACTCCTCCACCGAGATAAAACGACCCTCTTTCACCCTTGCCCCCTCTAAATTCGGCCACCAAAAGATTCACCACCTTTTCTCTCCCTCCCTCAAGTGGTCGGCCAAAGCAAGAAGACTAGGCCTTTTGGAACTCCAACCCGGCGTGACGCAAGGAAGGCAGACAAGTTTCTCTCCATCCGCCGTGATTCCGGTGGAACCGTTGAAGGGCGATCAACTTTTAGCATAGATCAACTCCTTGATCTAACTCCGAGCGGGGTAACAAAATTTCTACAAACCTTGAGATTTATTTTCCCTCTAGATAATTTCTGTGGTGGAAAACGTTGGCGTGCAATTTTGATAGCATTGGAATCATTGTGGTTTTCTTGAACGAATTTTGCGTTTAACCTGATTTGTTTAAATTCGAGAAGGCTTGGCAGGACTCGTTTCTTTTTGTTGGGAGAGATCTACCATTTCTTGCGAATCGTATTTTTTTTGGTAGATCCCTTTGGTACAACTCCGCTCGTTCGGACGCAATAGTCGTCCCTTTAGCTTGATCGAACCTCGGCCTATAGACGTTGTTCGGTCTCTAACGGATTGGCTACCCATACGTTAGCCTTGGATCGCTAAATATTGCAAACGTGTGGGCTAGAATAATCTTTTGTGCGAATCGCAAATTAGTGGGAATGTCGAGAGGGAACCACAATTTTGCTAATATTCGTGTCGCGCGTACAACGCTACATCAATTTGGTATCAGAGCCAGATTCACGTCAATTTCTCAATTGACACCGTCCTCTGGTTCTTACACGTCGGCACGCACTTTTCTTGTTCATTTTCGAGTCAAAAAAAATTCAAAAAATTTTTTTGTTGGTCTGCCAATAGCGGCCTATATTTCTTATTTTTCAGCAAAATTCAAATTTTTTTTTTAATAAACCTCATATTTTTTCCAGCAAGAAAATCTATTTTATATAATTATAATCTTAGTGGCTAAGCGGGAACAATTCCATCATTCATAGAATTAGTTGTTCAGGTACCCTTTCTTTGCTTGCACACCAAAACCGGATAGCGTGTCCTCTCCGGTTCACACTGAAATGGCTTTCGACGTTAACGCTTCCAATCGTCCCCTGACTTATCTACACACCAATATTTTTACCTATGATGGTTATGGGGATCCAAAGTATTTTAGAGACTGGCTTAAGTGGGTAGAAATCTATTTTGATTATAACAAATTGGGCGACTACCAAAAGGTTAATGTAGTCCGAGAGCGGTTAAGAGGTCGAGCCCGCGTGTTTTGGCTGAACGAAGAGCGTGGAGCTGGTAGCTATCCATATGCCTGCCCTCACATGCGAAGAATACTCTCAGAGAAATTTGATTCCCCCTACCGCCTTACTACTAGCCCGACATCCGCTAGCCAGTATAGTTATGACACCTTATCCAAGCCTGATCATAGGGGTGACCTATTCCCCCAGGAAAGATCCTTTCCCCAGGCTGGTGGAGCTACCCATAGCACACCTGCACCATCTATAGAGGAAAGGAAATAGTGAGGTCCCCTATCTCGTGTTCGGTACATGTGACTGCTAGGACTGCCATGAGCCCGCAGGGTGAGAGTAGTCCTACCCGTAAAGGTAGGCAAACGATTACGACATATGTGTCAAGTGGCGCTCCCGATCTTGACTCTATTGAGCATCCTATCCCGATTACGCCCTTAGGCCCTATTAAGTCTCTCCCCGAGTTGCCTGAATTAGTCGTTGACTCTCCTGTTGAGTCTGAGGCAGTGTCTAGGACTGTGCCCGTCACTGAGGACAACGCTGAATACGCTGGCGATTTGAGTGACGATGAGGAGATTGGTTACCCTAGTGACCTGGACGAGGATTTCTCCTCTGAGGAATCGTCTCCTCTTCCTTTCGGCGATGTTTCTGAGGCATCTCCCTTGACAGTTATGGAGTCTTCTGATGACCCTGAGTCTGAAGACATTCCGGCTGAGTCACCCTATGTTGAGAGCTTACCTATTACTGATTTAGGTGATGACCTGCTAGAACACGAGCTAGTTCCTTCTAGCCCGGAACATATTGAGGTGCCCATTTCTTTAGCTTCCCCGGTAGGTCAATCCAGTCGGATCAGTGCGAGTGAGGATCACAATATTATAATGATTGATCCCGGTTTGGTCGATGGTTCAACGGTGTTGGAAGAGTCACCTTGGGATGGATGTTTATCTTGGGATAATCTTAGTGGTGCACATCCGCGAGATAGTTCATTGATATTATCATCGTTGCTTGAGGGTCATACTAATTTAGATTCTCCCCGGGATTCGATTTGCTCAACCCTCCATCATGATTTAGACAATGTACATACTTCGTGGAAAGATTTGGTTAGCGAAGGATGTGACGTTTTGGAAGATTTACCCTGTGTGGGAAGGCTATTTGTGGATGACGGTAGCACTGAGGACCCGATAAACATTTCTTTGATGTTAGCTCCTTCGCCAGCAGCCCAAAATGGATTAGGAATTTTGTCGAGTACGATCTTTCCTACTTTTGAGACCAATACTGATTCTGATTTGGACGAATTATCTAGTGGGTTGGAAGACATGTCGGCTGAGTTGGTAGAGTCACCCCGTGATGAATGTTTATCTGATAGTGAGTTAGATGATGACGATCCGGCTGAGTTTTCGGTAAGGACGAATCTACTGTTTGATTTTTCCTTTGATTTTGATGGCTTGCACCCGGAGGATTTTTCTTGGACGTTAAATCCATGTTTTGACGGTGAGTATGATTTAGTTCCTCCTCCGGAATCGCCCATGTCGACTCCTCCTCCGGTTCACTTGACTCGATTAGATGACTTGTTAGGGAACGAGCTTGTCATTTCTAGCCCGAGATATCTGGAGATGTTTATTTATCCAGCTTCCCCATTAAACTTACCCAGACGGATGTGTGTGAGCGATTTGTTAGTTGTCGCGTTCGGTCTTTCCACTACTTTTCATAGATCTGACTATATTGTTCCTAGGATGGACCGTTCATCTGACCGCTTGACATTGGGTAAGACTTCGTTTTGGACCGCTAGTGATTCCATGACGATGGTACGTTTTGATGTGGTGTCCCCCAGACACAATTATTTGCCAAGCCCGGTTGCTTGCATTTATCCTCCGCCTTTTGATGATCCGTGCATGCACACGTTAGTGAACGTAGTTGAGTATGTTGAGTTGTGTCTCCCGCAATACCTTTCAACTCCGGGAGCATCCAACTCTATAGTTGGTGATGAGCGTTTTCCGCAGGCATTTCTTTGTGAAATTTTTAAATCAAAATTTAAATCTAAATTTAAAACTATGACGTTGGACTCCACGGAAATCGTTAATGAATTTAAAGCACCCGTGCCACCAGACTTAGTCTCGTTATTTTCTACTGTTAACTCAAGTCATGTTGCACATGGGTTCACCGCACACGGTTCATGGGACCTAATCTTTCCCCATGCTCAGCTAGCTTATAACAAATCGAAAAATAGGTCCACGGGTCTTTCACCAAATGAAA
This sequence comes from Platanthera guangdongensis, assembly GCA_039583875.1. NCBI lineage: Eukaryota > Viridiplantae > Streptophyta > Magnoliopsida > Asparagales > Orchidaceae > Platanthera > Platanthera guangdongensis. The sequence continues at coordinate 6,074,258 of CM077167.1, forward strand.
TCGTGCACGGATATAAAGCGCTAGTGCCTCTTGACGTGATTACGTTACTCCCATCCTACAAGTCAAGCCAATTTGCACAAGAGTTTGTCTCGCATGTCCACCATTTGCATAAGCACATTAGAGACACGCTAGCCACGCAATATGCGACTTATCAATCTAATGCTAACGTACATAAGAGGGTGTCTCCTTTTAAAATTGGCGATTTAGTTATGGTGCATCTCATCCCCGAACGGTTGCCTTCGGGAACCATAAAAAAGTTAGCGAATCGGCGAGCTGGTCCATTTCGAATCTTAAAGAAGTTAGGAGAAAACACATTTTTATTAGAGTTACCTACTGATTGGGAAATTTCCCCTATTTTCAATGTTTCGGATTTAACGCCTTATGTTTCTCCACCACTTGAATTGTCTGCCTGTCCGTTTGGGTCCACTGAAATTTCTAATGGGTTTGGGGGTAAGCTTGTTCCTGGATTGCTCTCTACACCGGTCTCCACTGGAGGTACGTTGGATGTTGATGCAAAAAATTTTTCTCCTTCTTTGATTAACGTTTTTCCAAGGTTCCCCAGGACCACCTTTTTGCCTGACAGGATTCTTCGAGACGAAGTGCTCTCCTCTCCAAGTGGTGACATTCGCCGCTACTTGATTCGTTGGCGTGACCGTCCAGCTTATGATGATTCATGGCTCCCGAAAGCGAAGGTGGCCTTTTTGGATGATGCTTTTCTACGACAATACCTTCAAGACAACTCATCGGTGATGAGTACTTTCGGACGGGGGATGATTGATGGAGACGATGACCCTCAACATGATGATGATGGTACCGACACGCTTACGGACGATGGTGCTTCTCCAATCAAAGACGCGCATCGCCGCAACAACCATTTTGATAAACGCCATCGCCGTTACAACCTCCGCCCGCGGCGCCATAATAATTAATTAATACATATAATTATTCTATTATAAGTATTAATTAAATATTATCATGTTTTATTTTATTCAATATTTGTTTGTTTGGACAATAATTATTATTTTTGCTTTGTGGGCTGCATATAGCCATTATTGTTTGTAAGCCTATAAATAGGCAATGTGGTAGTAGGATTTGATGATTGATAATTGATGATAAAATTTGAAATTTGAAATTTCCCTTGATTTAGAATCTTCTCCTCCCTCTCTCTTTCCTTCTCCTCTCTATTGCCAAAATAGGCTCTTCCCTCCCTTAGGTTCGGCCAACCTTGGAAACGCCGCCCCTCCCCCTCTTCTCCACCCTCTTGGCCGCCGGCCACCCCCACTCCTCCACCGAGATAAAACGACCCTCTTTCACCCTTGACCCCTCTAAATTCGGCCACCAAAAGATTCACCACCTTTTCTCTCCCTCCCTCAAGTGGTCGGCCAAAGCAAGAAGACTAGGCCTTTTGGAACTCCAACCCGGCGTGACGCAAGGAAGGCGGACAAGTTTCTCTCCATCCGCCGTGATTCCGGTGGAACCGTTGTAGGGCGATCAACTTTTAGCATAGATCAACTCCTAGATCTAATTCCGAGCGGGGTAACAAAATTTCTACAAACCTTGAGATTTATTTTCCCTCTAGATAATTTCTGTGGTGGAAAACGTTGGCGTGCAATTTTGATAGCATTGGAATCATCGTGGTTTTCTTGAACGAATTTTGCGTTTAACCTGATTTGTTTAAATTCGAGAAGGCTTGGCGGGACTCGTTTCTTTTTGTTGGGAGAGATCTACCATTTCTTGCGAATCGTATTTTGTTTGGTAGATCCCTTTGGTACAACTCCGCTCGTTCGGACGCAATAGTCGTCCCTTTAACTTGATCGAACCTCGGCCTATAGCCGTTGTTCGGTCTCTAACGGATTGGCTACCCGTACGTTAGCCTTGAATCGCTAAATATTGCAAACGTGTGGGCTGGAATAATCTTCTGTGCGAATCGCAAATTAGTGGGAACGTCGAGAGGGAACCACAATTTTGCTAATATTCGTGTCGCGCGTACAACGCTACATCAGGAATCCATCTTGAGGTGAGACCTACCCACCCTCCGAGAGATCAACCTGCCCTGTCAGCTAGGTGAGAGCCTGACAGCGGAATCCATCTCGAGGTGAGACCTACCCCATCCTCCGAGAGATCAACCTGCCCTGCCAGCTAGGTGAGAGCCTGACAGCGGAATCCATCTCGAGGTGAGACCTACCCACCCTCCGAGAGATCAACCTGCCCTGCCAGCTAGGTGAGAGCCTGACAGCGGAATCCATCTCGAGGTGAGACCTACCCACCCTCCGAGAGATCAACCTGCCCTGCCAGCTAGGTGAGAGTCTGGCAGCGGAATCTATCTCGAGGTGAGACCTACCCCACCCTCCGAGAGATCAACCTGCCCTGCCAGCTAGGTGAGAGCCTGGCAGCGGAATCCATCTCGAGGTGAGACCTACCCCACCCTCCGAGAGATCAACCTGCCCTGCCAGGTAGGTGAGAGCCTGGCAGCGGAATCCATCTCGAGGTGAGACCTACCCCACCCTCCGAGAGATCAACCTGCCCTGCCAGATAGGTGAGAGCCTGGCAGCGGAATCCATCTCGAGGTAAGACCTACCCCACCCTCCGAGAGATCAACCTGCCCTGCCAGCTAGGTGAGAGCCTGACAGCGGAATCCATATCGAGGTGAGACCTACCCACTCTCCGAGAGATCAACCTACCCTGCCAGCTAGGTGAGAGTCTGACAGCGGAATCCATCTCGAGGTGAGACCTACCCCACCCTCAGAGAGATCAACCTGCCCTGCCAGCTAGGTGAGAGTCTGGCAGCGGAATCCATCTCGAGGTGAGACCTACCCCACCCTCCGAGAGATCAACCTGCCATTTCAGCTAGGTGAGAGACTGACAGCGGAATCCATCTCGAGGTGAGACCTACCCCACCCTCCGAGAGATCAACCTGCCCTGCCAGCTAGGTGAGAGCCTGGCAGCGGAATCCATCTCGAGGTGAGACCTACCCCACCCTCCGAGAGATCAACCTGCCCTGCCAGCTAGGTGAGAGCCTGACAGCAGAATCCATCTCGAGGTGAGACCTACCCCACCCTCCGAGAGATCAACCTGCCCTGCCAGCTAGGTGACAGCCTGACAGCTGAATTCATCTCGAGGTGAGACCTACCCCACCCTCCGAGAGATCAACCTGCCCTGCCAGTTAGGTGAGAGCCTGACAGCGGAATCCATCTCGAGGTGAGACCTACCCTACCCCCCGAGAGATCAACCTGCCCTGCCAGATAGGTGAGAGCCTGACAGCGGAATCCATCTCGAGGTGAGACCTACCCCACCCTCCGAGAGATCAACCTGCCCTGTCAGGTAGGTGAGAGCCTGACAGCGGAATCCATCTCGAGGTGAGACCTACCCCACCCTCCGAGAGATCAACTTGCCCTGCCAGCTAGGTGAGAGCCTGACAGCGGAATTCATCTCGAGGTGAGACCTACCCACCCTCCGAGAGGTCAACCTGCCCTGCCGGATAGGTGAGAGTCTGGCAGCTGAATTCATCTCGAGGTGAGACCTACCCCACCCTCCGAGAGATCAACCTGCCCTGCCAGTTAGGTGAGAGCCTGACAGCGGAATCCATCTCGAGGTGAGACCTACCCTACCCCCCGAGAGATCAACCTGCCCTGCCAGATAGGTGAGAGCCTGACAGCGGAATCCATCTCGAGGTGAGACCTACCCCACCCTCCGAGAGATCAACCTGCCCTGCCAGGTAGGTGAGAGCCTGACAGCGGAATCCATCTCGAGGTGAGACCTACCCCACCCTCCGAGAGATCAACCTGCCCTGCCAGCTAGGTGAGAGCCTGACAGCGGAATCCATCTCGAGGTGAGACCTACCCATCCTCCGAGAGGTCAACCTGCCCTGCCAGCTAGGTGAGAGCCTGACAGCGGAATCCATCTCGAGGTGAGACCTACCCTACCCTCCGAGAGATCAACATGCCCTGCCAGCTAGGTGAGAGCCTGACAGCAGAATCCATCTCGAGGTGAGACCTACCCACCCTCCGAGAGATCAACCTGCCCTGCCAGCTAGGTGAGAGCCTGGCAGCGGAATCCATCTCGAGTTGAGACCTACCCCACCCTCCGAGAGATCAACCTGCCCTGCCAGCTAGGTGAGAGCCTGACAGCGTAATCCATCTCGAGGTGAGACCTACCCCACCCTCCGAGAGATCAACCTGCCCTGCCAGCTAGGTGAGAGCCTGGCAGCGGAATTCATCTCGACGTGAGACCTACCCCACCCTCCGAGAGATCAACCTGCCCTGCCAGCTAGGTGAGAGCCTGACAGCGGAATCCATCTCGAGGTGAGACCTACCCCACCATCCGAGAGATCAACCTGCCCTGCCAGCTAGGTGAGAGCCTGACACCGGAATTCATCTCGAGGTGAGACCTATCCCACCCTCCGAGAGGTCAACCTGCCCTGCCAACTAGGTGAGAGCCTGCCAGCGGAATCCATCTCGAGGTGAGACCTACCCCACCCTCCGAGAGATCAACCTGCCCTGCCAGCTAGGTGAGAGCCTGGCAGCGGAATCCATCTCGAGATGAGACCTACCCCACCCTCCGAGAGATCAACCTGCCCTGCCAGCTAGGTGAGAGACTGACAGCGGAATCCATCTCGAGGTGAGACCTACCCCACCCTCCGAGAGATCAACCTGCCCTGTCAGCTAGGTGACAGCCTGCCAGCTGAATCCATCTCGAGGTGAGACCTACCCCACCCTCCGAGAGATCAACCTGCCCTGCCAGTTAGGTGAGAGTGTTACAGTGGAATCCATCTCGAGGTGAGACCTACCCCACCCCCCGAGAGATCAACCTGCCCTGCCAGATAGGTGAGAGCCTGACAGCGCAATCCATCTCGAGGTGAGACCTACCCCACCCTCCGAGAGATCAACCTGCCCTGCCAGGTAGGTGAGAGCCTGGCAGCAGAATTCATCTCGAGGTGAGACCTCTAGGCATCCACGAGAGGTACCACCGACCCTGCCCAGCTAGTGAGAGCCTGGGCAGCGGGACCGTCTCGGAGCAAAAGGACTAGGCATCTCACTCAGACCTTACCAAATCCTACATCCTTAAACGGGGAAAAATATGGGTTACATGGTCCCCTGACTCAGCTGGTCAGGGGTAGCACTTGTTACAAGACAAGAAAAGGTAAAAAACTACCGCAAGGCGAGGCACCCTCAGGGGGCCTGGGCATGATGGCTGTCTTCCGCTTCCTTCTCCTCAGACACTTCCATCTTGCTCAAGCTCTCCATGACCTTCTCCATCTCATCTGCCTTGGCCAACCAAGAGATGGTGTTGACGGCCGTGGCGTAGCACTGTCTTGCCATCCTGAAGTCTCCCTTGACTCTAACCTGGATCCCTCCTGAGCTGAACTTGAGACACTGGTGGAAAGAAGACGGCACACAACGGAAGGCGCTGATGAGGGGCTTTCCGAGGATGGCGTTGTAGCTGCTCGGAGCGTCAACAATGACGAATCGACAGTTCCTTGAAGTCCCTCCCAATTTTACTTGGAGTCCTACTCCACCTTCGACCTCCTTCCTTTCTCCTGAAAATCCAAACAGGGGTCCGTCCGAGGCCAACACCCTACTTGGCTCTACCTTCATCTCGTCAAACGCCTTCTTGAAAACGACGTTGACGGAGCTCCCGTTGTCAACCAAGATTCGGGAGACGGTGTAGCCCTCGATGGCCGTCTGGATGACCAGCGCATCGCAAAACGGATCCTCATGATCTGGCAGGTCCTTCACCGAGAAGGTGATCTTCTCCTCCTGGGGCGGTGTCTGGGAGGTTGAGGCGACGCTCCTTCGGTACATGACATGGAGGCTTGCCTTCCGAGTGGCCTCGATCCCCACTCCTCCATGGATCACAGCTATACCACCTCGAGGTCCAACATCGACCCGGTCCTCACACACATCATCTCCCCCTTCTCTGGGCAGAACCTCTTCAACCCGCACTGGCGGCTGCGGCTGGGCAGGGCCTCTCGCCCCCCCTCACCTCCAGGAACTCGGGGCAGGTAGCTGTGGCGTGCCCCTCCACCTGGTGGAAGTCACAGTACGACAACTCTACCCTGACCCTTCTCCTTCCCTGGCGGTTCCTCCTCTCCCTTCGACCAATCTCCATCGCTTGCTGCGGTGGGGGTAGGAGCTGCCTAGGGGCTTGCCTCTGGAAGTTGAACCTCCCTTGCCCCCATGGAAGTTTCCCCCATCTTGGGCGTAATCTCTTCTCGGGCCCTGAACGGGTCCTCCCTGCTGCCTCCAACCTTGTTCTGGACCCTCCTGAGCTCTCCGCTCCTCTCTCCTTCTTCCTTCCTGATGTCTTGAGCCACCTTGCTCCTTTGACTCCGTCTCTGTCAGCTTTGCCAACTTCTTGACAAATGCCGGGTTGGCCGCCTCCATGGCTATCTCCTCAGCCGCCCTTTCCATCAGCTCCTCAAAAGAAAGGGGGACCTTTCGAGTCAAGCTCATCTTGAAGAAGCCCTCCTTCAGCCCAACGGTGAAGGACATCTGGAGAGCATACCCTGGCATCTCCTGGACCTCCAGGATCTCCTCTTGGAACCTGTCTACGTAACGGGCCAGCGACTTCTCGGCCCCCTGCCTTATCAGGAAGATGGACTCAGGACTCCTCTTCCGCTTCTTGGAGGTGGAGAAGCGAAGTTGGAAGCTCCGGCTCAAGTCCTCGAACCCATAGATCGACCTCGGAGGGAGTTGATGGAACCAGTCCCTTGCCTTCTCCTTCAACGTGGTCGCAACGTGGCGACACTTGAAGGCGTCCGTCATCGGCCTGATGGAGACGGCATCCTCGAACCACTGCAGATGCTGGACGGGGTCATCCTTCCCGGTATAGTAAGCCATGTCTGGCTCCCTGAACCCCTCGAGAACGGGAGCTGAGATGATCAGCTCGCTGAAGGGTGACCCCCTAAGTGGTGGTCTCGCCACTTCTACTCGCGCGACCTGCTCGCCTGGGAGGTTGGCACTCGCCGGGCTGGAGAACAACTCCCGGCCGGTGAGGTCTCGCTCGACCCCATCTCCCATCCTCTCCTTCCCTGGCCTTCTTCCTGGTGCACTTCCTTCTCCCCCCGCTGGGGTCATCTCGCCTAGACCCCTGGGAGTCGACTCATCATGAGGGAGGGGAGCTAGCTCCTGGGGGGTTGGGGTGGAGCTGCCACCCTGAGAAGCAATGCTTTGCAGCATCTCCATGATGCCTTGGATGGAGGCCATGAACTCTTGTCTCCCCACAAAGGGTCCTGGGCTGGGGAGCTCGCCGAGATCATCACTACCTCCCTGACCTACAGTCATGACTCTCTCCCGAGATCTTCTGTGCTGGCCACTCTCCACGCTCACCGCACCAAAGTGTTGAAGCCAAAATGGACCTCTGTGGAGTTCGGGGTCCCTAGAAAGGGGTGACCTCACACCTACTACACCCGGAGGAACGTCACGGACCAAAGATCAAGAAGCTAGAAACAGACCCTCGGCTCTAGCGCGGAGGTCCCACCTCACACCCGGAAGACCTTTGAGGTCTCCCCCTCCCTAGCCAATGCTTGAGCTAGGGTGCCTTGAAGGAAGAAGAGAGAATGAAGAAGTGATGAAGTCCTGCTCTCCAAGGCACCCCTAAGGGCCTATTTATAGTTTTCCAAATTTCATGGGCCCAAATGCCTGAAATGCCCTTACGCCAAATATGCCTCGGGCCAATAGAAAACAGCCACATCGGGGGGTAAAGGGGTAAAAACCACCCCGCTCCTCATCCACCTAGGGGCCGTGCACATGGGCGACGAGGGCAGGGGCGAGACCCCCGGCCTTGGCCGGTCTCGACCCTCCAAGCCGCGGGCAGGGGCGAGACCCCCGGCCTTGGCCGGTCTCGCCCCACCAAGCCGCGGGCAGGGGCGAGACCCCCGGCCTTGTCCGGTCTCGCCCCACCAAGCCGCGGGCAGGGGCGAGACCCCCGGCCTTGGCCGGTCTCGCCCCACCAAGCCGCGGGCAGGGGCGAGACCCCCGGCCTTGGCCGGTCTAGCCCCACCAAGCCGCGGGCAGGGGCGAGACCCCCGGCCTTGGCCGGTCTCGCCCCACCAAGCCGCGGGCAGGGGTGAGACCCCCGGCCTTGGCCGGTCTCGCCCCACCAAGCCGCGGGCAGGGGGGGCAGGGGCGAGACCCCGACCCCCCCAAAAAAGGGCCACTGGGGGAGGCCGATTTTTCCTCGCCCTACTAGTATATTTCCAAGCTAGAGCCAAAATTGGCCACCGAGAGTGCCCATATGTCCAAAAAGCTTAAAACTATATAGGGGCGAATACGGTGTTGTACAATATGAGGCATGATATTTTTCACACTACTGCGCGCATTCATGAACAATTTTGTTCCATTATTATCGATAGTGGCAAAATGGAGAACTTTGTGTCTCAGTGCATGGTCAACATATCGGGTCCTGAGACGCATCAGTTAGAACAACCCTACAGCCTTGCCGGAGTCATTAGTCATTTGACTATGTCCGTCACTCATTATTGTCTGGTAGAGTTTTCCATAGGGAGAACATACTCAGATAGAGTATTATGTCATGTCACTGCTATGGATGTTTGTCACATCCTACTATGGAGGTCTTGACAGTATAATCGACGTGTTATGCACGACGGCACGAGGAATTCTCACTCCTTCGAGCACCACAAGCACAAGATTATCTTTTACCCCCAAAAAACTCTTATCCCAAGGGCACGCGAGAGAACCTCTACGACCTTTAGTTCACTTCTCACTGACGGCACCACATTATTGATCACTGACTCCCTCCTGAGCCCCCACCCCAGGAGGCATGCTACGATTTAGATATGTCGCTCACCCTATATCTATTGATTTCCGAGGTACCACCTGACATTACTCAGTTTTTGCACATTATATCTGTTGAACACTCTCTGCACACCTCACTCTGTTAATTTCATATTTGGAGACTGTGTTTTTATTTCACCTTGCTATCATTTAGAGATAAACAAATTTGGGAAGTCGCAACAATATATTATAAATTTTTTATTATATTGGGGTCAAAATTGAACCAAACTCGCCCTTATTGCTCTCTGATCGATAAACTGACCAATGCCATTAATTGGAATCTGGGGAGCATCCTTAGACACTTAAGTGAGGCGAATCTGATGTTTAGAGATCTTATACCTCCCCAAGCAAGGTCCACAATTAATAATACTAAAAATAGTCATTTTGTTATATCTCCTTACGAGATCATCTCTACATCACTCCACCCAGCTGACCGTCATCATCTTTCATTCCATGAACGTATTCCATTCGATGCACAAGCTCATATTAATTATTTAAAGAAACTTCATAAATTTAATGTTAACAAATTGCGAGCTACCTTTGAAAATTATAAACTCACGAACAATCGTTATCATTGTGAGTTATATTTTTTAAAGGGAGATTAAGTGTTTGTTTACTATAGGAGGGCCGGTCCATTTCAAATTCAGGAGCATATCAAGCCAACTGTCAAATCCCCAGACATACCACCTGATCCAACACCAGGGACGATATCAGATCTCTCCACTGCCCGTTTTTGCGAGTTATCGTCGAGGTTAAGCCCTTTCAACCCCGGGAGAATTAATGCACCCTCCGTCGCATCCAACATTACTTGACGTCACTATTCGTCATGGGTTTTTATTCTATTTATGCATTTATTTTTCATGTATTTTCTTTATCGTATTCCTATTTGTTTGAAATTGCTCAGCTCGTCGGATTGACCATCCGAAGAGACTCTCAATAAAAAGATCCGGTAATTTTTGTAGCTAGGACGTACAGACAAGCTCCACATTATTTAAAACTCATAAATTTAAATTTAAAATTCAAAAACATTGTGTAATCGTTTGGAAAGAGTCCAGGAAAATAAGTATTTGGAAGAAATTTATGAGGAACAAATATCTGGAAAGTATTCAAAGGAGATGACTCTTTAGGAATCATTAATTGGCCGACTAAATTGACTTTTGGAAATTATCAAAGTTGGAAAACTTAATTAATGGGCCCCCTCATTTAGAAAATTAAATAAAAAAACCTATATAAAAACTGTATGAGTGGAGAAGAAAAAGGACCGGGCAATTATACAGAGAACAAAACCTAAATTGTTCTCTATTGCCGGTGCAGTCCCACGCTAGGAAGACAATGCTTCCATCCCTCCTGCCCCGATATCTGCAGCCGCCAGCTCCAAACGAACTCTTCCGCGCCTGTCGAAGTCTTTCCCCGGCCGACCGCTGTCGACGCCGACAAACCGATTCCAGCGTTCCGCCCGGCGCCAGCTTCCGTCGTTCTCCAACTCCCAGCTGCCGATTGATTCAATTCCTCCCTTCGGCGACCTCCTGAACTCGCGTTAGGTGCGGTTTGCCGTCGACTCCGGCAAGCCATCCAACAAACTGCTGCCCCATCGGTTCATCCCGCAGAGAGTTGGAATAACATTGGGCTCGTGTGTGTGGTTTCCTGTCGACTCCAGCAAGTTATCTAGCAAATTGCTGCCCCGACGGTTTATTTTGCAGAGATTGGGAATAGTATTGGTCTTGTGTGGTAACTTCGCCATTCTCTTGCTCCGTTGTGTTATTTTAGATTTATGCACACATTTAAATAATTTTAAGAGCCTGCCCGAACGTTCAAATTGTTGTTGTTACCGTTATTCATAAATTGTTAATTGTGCTTTGCTTGGGAACGGTCAGATTTCGCTATGATTCAATTCATTGAAACACTCGAGGGATCGTACTCATATAATAATTAATTAATTTGCCGACGTTTATCGAAAGGAGTCGTTTATGCGCGAAGCTTCGATTTGGCCACTCGGCCCCTTTTCTTTCAAAATTAAAATCCCATTATTATTTTCAAAAATCCAAATTTTGTTCTATAATAAAATAGATTATTTTGCTTAAAAGATATTTTAATTTGAGAACCTAATTTGAGCCTACATCAACGACTTTGCGAGTCAGGTGGATTTCAAAGATTTTCACAGGATTGTAGAAAAGATCCTACGGGTCATCACACGCCTTGTGTCGATATCGTAGCAACACCTCCTTTACTCGTCTCTTCAAAAACCTTGGAGACTCCTTGGCCACCTGAGAAGGAACCAGCCATAAAAGACCGCGGTTGTCTTGTGCGAGTTCCTCACAACCTTCATGGCCTTGGGATGCGTTGAATATGATTAGGAGATTATTTTTCAACCACCTCGCTCGTATAGAGTAGTCAGTCCATTATGCGAAGAGATCTTGACTGCTCCCGGGGCCCATGCCGACAGAGTTCCGAGCCACCCCTAAGCTACTATTCGGTGCAGGACGACCCGCTGAATCATCTCCCATTGTTCGAGGATGTGATGTCGATTCAAAGTATTACCGACGCCTTCAAGTGTCAATTCTTTGCGATAATTTTCAAGGGGAAAGGCCTGGGACTGATTTCACCAGCTGTCAACGAGCTCCATCTACCGCTTTAATGACCTCCGCTGTGAGCTGTTGTTAAGGTTTGAGATCTGCAAGAAGAGGAAGAAGTTCCCGCAAGAGATAATCTCGATCTAATAGGGAGCTCAAAAGACCTTGGGACACTACATCGATCGTTTTCAAGAGGAGGTGATGAGGTCGAGGGATACACCATTCAATTTGCGTTGATGTGCGAGTTGTATGAAGGGTTGTTCAAATTGGAGGCCACCATGGAGGTTCGCAACATTACCCACAGCGACTTGATAAAAGGTACAAGATGGATGCCACGAGATCACCATGGAGACCGCCAGGAGGACCTCACAATTTCAGGGGGTATCACCACAACTCGCACGAAAGATGCCAAGATGATGAGCGGAGAGGGCACAACTTCTTTCCCTCTCGAGAGGTGATGGCGATCGCACAACGCCAAGGAGGTCGCAAAGGTGGGAGAGTTAAAAACCCACGAGGGAGGGATCTCGCGCCCTATTGCGATTTTCATCGAGAAGGTCATGATATATCGACCTGCCAAGGTTTTCGCGACCTACTGGAGAGGGTGAACAAAGAAGGTAAATAGTCAGAAGTAGGCTTGGCGGCAGGACCGAAAGATGTTCTATGTGATGTGACCGCAGGCGGAGTTCTAGCCTCCTCCCCTATCCGTCCTCGCTTCGTAGCCCGAGACATCGACACAAGGGGAGGCATATGCGCAATCCACAAAGGGGTTCCTCAAGAAAGGCCAATTTGCATACAATCTACAGGAGAGATGTCACTTTCGTATCACGAGTTCCTACCCTCAGTGGCAGAACTAGGATTTTGATGTCGCTCGGACATAATAAATTTCAACAATAGATCGTGCTTGCATTTCTAATGTCTAATTTTTTTGTGCATGTTTGTGAATCCTACTAGTAATTTTAAGTTTTATTGTAATTAAACTTCGGATAACTGTACGAATATTGCATCATTTAGATTCACCTCGCACTACATTATCATTCACTCATTAGAGTTTCATAAGGTCACATTTGCACATTCACTCACTCCATCCGTCCTACGTCAATAAGCTAACATAAAAAAGATCCAATATATATATTTAAAATGACTAATCGTTAAGATAGACATTAGAAGCCACCTGGAAGAAATACTGATAAGAAAAGAAGAAATTGTGTGAAGGAGAAACATCAGAAAACAACGGGAAGGAACTGAAACGCGACGGGTCAAATATAATATGGATAGAATTAGCTCAAAAGGATAGCAATGAAAAGTATACGAATCATACTTTTCTTAAATCTGATGACAAGACATGAGTTTATATCATCCAAATAAGTTTTTTTAAAGCATGAATATGAAAAAGATTTTAAAAAATACTCAGAGTGATGAATGAAAAGAAGCTAAATAAAAAAACACAGAAGGCTAATAGAATGAATACCTTCACACAAGGAAGAATGTGTTGGATTGCAAGTTCAGAGCCCAAAATCTGTGAAAACTAGAAAAGACCCAGACACTTATGCAAAATTCTGCGATTGCTCAATTCCTCTCAATTTTCAGATGAAGTGAGTGCCGACCGTGGATCTCCAAAGCTGAAGTCTACAACACCTCCGGGAGCCGGAGCTTCCAGATCTGAAAAACCAGAGAACCTTCTCTGTTTTTCCTCCTAAAATCAAAACTGGAATTCTGATTTTAACTCTCTGTCTCTGACTCTCTGCAGTTGATCGGAAATAAAAAAACGAGGGACGGGTAGCCACCGGACGTCAGAAGTGATGATGCGAAAAAAGAGAAAATACAAACCTGGAAGTCGGATGGGAGATGCTAATGTCGTCGCCAGCCGCACCGCGAAGAAGGGGTTTCACGACTCTCGCCGACGTTGCGACTCTGACTTGCCGTCTGGGACTATCGAGCGACAAAAATGGCAAAAATTTTTATGCAGGGCTCACACGAAGAAGGAAAGAAGATGCCCTAGCGCTAAAAATGCAAAAAACACGCTCGGGCACTTGCCGAGCGTGACTGGAAGTGGGTCCGCCCATGCCCTCCCCCGTCGGCAAGATTGTGTTATGTGCCGAAGATATACCCGAGCACGACAACCCTTTTCACGACTCAATGGTGATCAATCATAATAAAAAAGTACTGTTTCGAGAATCTTGATGGACAACGAAGTTTCGTAAACATGATCTTCAAGAAAGCCTTTGAGTCAATAATGGTGGAGCCGTAAATGTTAGGGCCTCCGACAGTCTGTTTTTTGCTTCTCTGGAGAGAGAAAAGAGATTGAATGGGGAGCAGAGGTGTTGTTCATCCTTGGAGGAATCACAAAGACTTGTTAGTTTGTTATAGTCAACGCATTGAGCATTTACAACTCTATCTTCAGCAAACTCCTTAACACCTCCAAATTTTTGGCTTCCTCCTTCCACAAGTGCGTGAAGTATAACATCAGAGGAGTGCAGATACAAGTCTTCAGTGACTCGAAGATAGCGTGAGAGTGTTATATCAACGTGGTCAACGTCATCACCTGGAATGAAGAAGCCGAGGGAGTGGGTAAAACTTTGGAAAGGGTAGCATGCCTCGAGGCGGCGAAGGAGATGGAGGAGGTTGAAATGTTGACGAGATGAGGAGAGTCAAAGAATGTCAAAATCAGTAGGGAGCTGTCGGGGGAGTACAAAGAGGTGTTGATGACCTGTCTCCTAGACAACATCGACGTCTTCACTTGGAGCGTAACATACATGTTTGACATTGATGACGATGTCGTCTACCATCACCTCAACCTAGATCCCTGTGTTTTCCCCATCCTTTAGAAGAAAAAGGTTGTACCTGCTACATTGGCAGAGCCTATTCGTGAATACGTTCAAAAGTTGTTGATCGTTACAAACGTGCAAGCCGAAGAGACGTCGTGGCGGGTCTACACGATGGACAATGAAGTTCCGTAAACATGATCTTCAAGGAGGCCTTTGAGTCAATGATGGTGGAAGCCGCAAGTGTTAGGGCCTCAGACGGTCTGTTGTTTGGCTTCTCTGGAGAGAGAAAGGAAGTTGAAGGGAGAGCGTTGGTGTTGTTCATCCTTGGAGGAATCACGAAGATTTGTCAGATTGTCATAGTCAACACATTGAGCATTTACAACGCCGTCTTCAGCAGACTCCTCCGTAACACCTCCAAATTTGTGGTTTCCTCCTTCCACCAGTGCGTGAAGTATAATATAAGAGGAGTGCAAATACGAGTCCTCAATAACCCGAGGCGGCGAAGGAGATGGAGGAGGTTGAAATGATGACGAAAAGGAAGAAGTCGAGGGAGTGGGTAAAGCTTTGGAAAGGGCAGCACACCTCAAGGAGGCGGAGGAGATGGAGGAGGTTGAAACGATTTTGGGACGAGGAGATTCAGAGAATGTCAAAATCAGCATGGAGCTGTCCGGGGAGTACAAAGAGGTGTCAATGACATGCCTCCTAGACAACATGACGTCTTCACTTGGAGCGTAACAAACATGTTTGATATTGATGATGATGTCACCTACCATCACGTCAACCTAGATCCGGGGTTTGCCCCATCCTTCAGAAGAAAAGGGTTATACATGCCACATTGGCAGAACCTATTCGTGAACACGTTCAGAAGTTGTTGACTGTTACAGACGTGCACGCCGAAGAGATGCTGTGGCGGGTCTACATGTAGGAAAACGACGGACACTAGCCCACCTGTCGTGGAAGCGACCCTTGGTGATCGATCTACTTGATTATCTCTGTTTCATTTTTGTTTTGATTTTTACTATTTACAGACCAATTTTGTTATTCGCACCTCGCTGCTATTGGGGGAGGGGGGTTGTATGCATGATTTGTTTTATCTTTTGAATGTATGAGATTTAGGGTTGTTCTCTAACTATTTTCCTCTCGATCCCTCTTCCTTCCTCTCGCTACCGCTACCGCCCCTACCTTGTTGAGTTCCCTCTTGAGTACGTATCATTTGGTCTGACATGCCTCACCACCCTGCATCCAGCCGCCGGTGCATGCCATAGTGCATCGTTTGTGATATTCGATTCCTCCTGCTTCTGTTGCAGCCGCTCGCCTAGACGTCCAGATCCTGCGCCGAATCCCGATCCCGCTGCAACATCCCGCACCAACCATTGTTCTCGTCTGCAATCTCCAGCCGCGTGTGTTTCCTCCCACATCTCGCTTCGTCCAGCGCAATTACCGCCTGTCTTGCGTACGCCAGCGCCCCACCCTGCGGCTTCTGCCTGCATCGCTCTGCATGCATCCCGTCAGCCCGCGCGTCCTGCTGCTCGTCCCAATACCACAACGCCTTTGCTCCTACACCGCCGATCCAACCTCCTGTCCGACGCCGTTTTGCTGCTTACACTAGGAAGCTGCTGGAATGGCCCAAACTCTCGCTCCGCCGGTGATATCCCTCCAGATGCGGTCACCGGCGCCTTTAGCCGTCGCTTTGAGGCTTGGGAGCAACTCGTCGCCTCCATGCATGCCTCTCTCCTTGCCCTCCACTCTAAGATTGACTCCTTCCAAGCGTCGGTCGCCACCTTCGCCGCTTCTGGCTCCGGCTCGCCCACGAACGTGGGATCCCTCCTCGACACGGTGCCGTCGTGGCCTGGCCCTGAGACTGTCCATCCGCCCTTTCTGGGCCGTTCTGCCCTTTCCCTGGTCATTCCCTCTTTCGTCGGCGTCGACCTGATGACATGGATCGCCAAGGCGAAGCAATACTTCAACCTTAACCTTACCCCGTAGCAGGATAAGTTGTCCACTGCTCTAGTTGACCTAGAAGGTTCTGCACTTCACTGAGTCCAGTGGCCCATCGACCCAGCCTTTCAGGTGGGGGAGAAGGTGTTCATCAGGCTGCACCTGTACCGCCAGCTGTCGGTGGCCCGTCGACTATACCTGAAACTCACTCCCTGGTTCTTCGGTCCATTTGAGATCCTCGCTCGTATTGGTCTGTCACCTACCGCCTTCACCTTCCTAGTGGGAGCCACATACACCCGATCTTCCATGTTTCTCAAGCGCGGAGTGTGGTGAGCGATTATGCTACCACATATCACATTTTGTTCAATCTTGATCTTTCTGGCAAGACGTCGTACTACCCGACCAAGACACTTGATCATCGATGCTGCCTACAAGCTCCGGGGGGACTCCGCTTCGGAAGAGGTTCTTATCGCGTGGGTCGATCGTCTAGAATTTGACGCTACGTGGCTGCCCCGTGACGACTTTCACCGCTAGTTCGTCAACTACTAACTTGAGGGCAAGACATAATTTCCAAACGACGACATTGTTATGGACGTGCAAGCTGAAGAGACGACGTGGCAGGTCTATACAAGTAGGAAGGCGACAAACACTAGCCCATATGTTGTGGAAGCGACCGTCGATGATCGATCCACTTGATTATCTCTATTTCATTGTTGTTTTGAATTTTACTATTTGCAAACCAATTTTGTTATTCACACCCCACTGCTATAAGGGGGTTGTATGCTTGTATTAATTTTATCTTTTGGATGTATGAGATTTAGAGTTGCTCTCTAACTATTATTCTCTTGATCCCGCCTTCCTCTTCCTACCTCCACCGTCCCCTCCCTTGTCGGGTTCCCTCTTGAGTACGTATCATTGATCCCCAGGTTTATTTCTAAAATTCAATTTCCAGTTTGAGTGTCAAATATTGTAATGGTCAAGAAGACCAGGGGAAAATGAAAATTGTGTATTGATTTTTTTTACTGAATAAAGTATGCCTAAAAGATTATTACCTCTTACCTCAAACTGATGCTCTGGTTGATCCAGCAATCGATTTTCCTGTCATGAGTTTTCTTGATGTCTTCTGAGGTTATCTTCAAATCAGGATGCATCGACATCTCGAACACTTTCTTCATCACAAATGACAGTTGTTACTGTTATAATTTGATGTTTTTTGGTCTTAAGAACGCAAATGCTACATATCAACGGATGATGAATCGCATCTTCAAGAAACAAAAAGGGAGGAATCTAGAGGTTTATGTCGATGACCTCATAATGGAAAGCAAGAACGTGTAGGATCATCTGAGGTATCTCACAAAAACTTTTGCTACCTTGCGAAAGTATAAAATGAAGCTCAATTCGGCCGAATGTGTCTTCGGGGCCAGGAAGTGAAGTTTCTTGGGCATCTACTCACTACTAAGGGAGTTAGTCAAATCCCAACAAAGTTAAAACCATCTTGGAAATGGTGACTCCCAGAGACACAAAGGGGTTCAACGACTGATAGGAAGGATCGCTGGACTCAAACTTTTTTTTTCCCAAATCTGGAGAGAAGTGCTCGCCATTATTTAAAACCTTCCAGGCCAACCAAAAGTTTAAATGTAATTAAGAGTGCAAAGAAGCTTCCCTCAGTCTCACGCGACAGTGGGTGGGGGCTCCCCTGCTACAAAGCCCACGAGTCGATGAAGACCTTTTTTTTGTATTTGGGAGTGGGAGCAGAAGTTGTAAGTTTGGTATTGATTTGGGAAGGATCGAAACAAGCACTGATTTGTTATCTGAGTCGAGTTCTGAAGAATGCAGAGACCATATATAGCCGAAGTTGGAAAAGTTAGCTTATGCTCTGGTCATCTAAGCCAGAATGCTTCGATCCTATTTCCAAGCCCCTTTGCGCAATGTCCTGAAAATGACAAAACACTCAGGAAGGCTGACCAAATGGTCGGTGGAACATAGAGAGTTTGACATCATTTATTTGTCTCGCATGACAATCATAACACAGTGTCCAATTTCTAGGCCAACTTTGCATTAGACCCAGGAACACGAGAAAATGTGATACCACCACTCAGCGGCGGAACTAGGATCTTAATTGAGCCCGGGCAACAACTATAATATGGCTAACATCTAAGACCATAAAATGACTACCAAGAGGTGTAGAAAAATACTACGGGTGAACGTGGAGGTATCAGACATGAGCTTTCTCCACACATCATGTACAAATTACAAAATAAATCAGTCGAAAATTACTATAACAAGACTTACATAATTACTACCAACTGAAGAACAACTTCATATATTTGCAGTGTAACATTCAGCAGCAAAAAAGCTAATTGGAATTGTTCTTTTCACCTTGGCATTTCATCAAATAGTTAGTGGTTCATCCCCAAACTCCATAACTTCAAAGTTCAGCATCCTTCTCAATTTCAAAAGGTGCATCATCTTTCTGTAATCTTCTTAATCCCCTTATCAAAATGCATTACTCTTCCACGTATAAATTAACTAATTTAGTTAGTCAAAAAAAAATTAGACTACTTAGATGGAAATCTCAATTTGAGACCACAACAACTCAATTTAGACTACTGGGTTAAATTTATACCTGAAATCTGAATTCAAGCTAACTGCTGATTGCTTAATTTGGAAGGGGGGGCCTGGAGCCTGAAGCTAGAAGTAGTAAAAGTAGAAAAAGAGAATTGGAAATGAAAGCAGGGGTAACTTGAAGACTGGAAATGAAAGAAATAGGGCAAACAGGGCAATCTGAATTCAAGCTAGTCTGCTCACTGCTCGACAGCTATGTGTGACTGTTCCAATGCTCCGGGATGGTCAGACGAGAGAAAAAGGGGAAACCGCCGCAAAAGAGTCTCAAACGAGCGGCGTAAGAGAAAAAATGTGCTGGAATAGGGCTTGAACTTGTGCATAGGAATCTCGGACAGGAGAAAAACGAAGGACCGAATCCTCCCTAGGTACGTATTCGCGAAAAACACGCCCTGGCATGTGCCCGAGCGTGTCTGAAGGTGGGTCCGCCTGTGCCACCACTGGAATAGTTTTGGTTAGCCCAAACATAACCATGGTTGAGCTTCATTTTGAAGCCGCCAATAATTAAGCCGAATACGAAGCTCTGCTTGCTGGATTGCAGATGTAAAATCAGTCGGGTGTGCAGGATATTCAAGCTCATATCATATTTCTGTTAGTCGCATCCCAGATCCACGAAGAGTTTGAAGCCCACAAGACAACTTTGCAGGTATAAATTGTGAAGGTGAAGGGTCTGATTGGATCGTTTTGATATTTTGACATCCAACGCATGCCAAGAAAAGAAATTGGTGCCGCTAACGAGCTCACAAAATTCGATCTGAAGATTGGAGGAACATGGACAAAACTCTCTATGCCATCATCAAAGAAGAAGAATTGATGGAAATAGATCAAGAACTCTCTTGGATTGACCTGTTCATAGAATTTCCGACTACCGGGATATATCTGAACATGGTGAAGGATAAAAGGAGATTTCGGTTTAGGACGACTTACTATTTACTTCACAACAGGGACTTGTATTGTGAGACCTCTTAGAACCACTGACAAGCTGCGTGACGGAGACCGAAGTATCACGACTTTGAAAGAGATTTATTTGGAGGAGTGCGTAAGTCATTTCAAGAGTCACACATTGGAGAAAAGGGTGCTAAGACGACTATTTTTGGTTAATCATTAGAAATGACGCATTGAAGTTAGTCCGGAGGTGCTCAGGTGCCTGAAAAGTCAACTCTACGCACCTCTCCAACTTCAACTAGTCTAACGTCTGAGATCCATTATGTCTCCCTGACCATTTGCGATATGGGGATTGGATCTACTCAGACTTTTTTCCCGGGCCAACGGTTAGCGGAAGTTCATCCTAGTCATGATTGATTATTTCTGGAAGTTGATTAAAGCTAGGCGCTTGCATAGACGACTACTCAAATTGTGAAAAACTTCATTTGAGGAGAAATTGCTTGCAGGTATACGATTGATGTTTGTGATTAATGTGAACATAAGTGACATGTACGTAGATGCTTGTTATAATTCTAACATGTTAGAACTTGTGTGTATTATCATTGTAATGTTATATATTGGAAGGTGAAATTAAATGATTGAGCTATGGAGCAATAGTATTTTATATAGATAATGGAATATGAACTCTAGAATTTGATGTATGGACTCCGTCACTCAGTTCTCTGTCTTCTGAGAAACTCAATTATTCAATGAATCATTTAAAGACTTCGATGTTAAATTCTGTAATAAGAATGTAATAAAGTAACTCATATATTCTAGTCTTTTAAAGTATTGTTAAAGCACAAAAGTTTTAGTTGAGTAATTTTATTAAATTTGACTCTTTTAAATAAAAAATTTCAATCCAAAATGCACACACTTTGATATTGCAACATATGTAGTTTTTTCGTGAGTGAGAATTTTTGACTTGGCAAAAATGAAAAATAAAGTAAAATCATTACTCCGTTTCAAGCCCGTTTGAAATCATGAGATTTCGAGCCAAGCCAGACTCAAAATTTTGTTCTTTATTTTGAGTTGAGCTTGGCTCGCTCAAACTCGAGTGAAAATCAGCCTCCCCAACACTTGCATCTTCCTCCAAATCAAATTAGCTCTGCAAATTTGAAAAGATAAGAGCATATGACAACAAAGTTTGTGAAGTTTGTGCTCTCAACAAGATTCACAAGTTACCCTTCCCCGACCACAGTTCTTGGCGAGCAAAGACCCCACTAGAACCGATTCACGTCAACATTTGGGGACCAGCTTCAACCCCCGCATAGTCTGGAAATCGGTTTTACCTCCTAATTGTGGATGATTACACGTGTATGATATGGATCTATTTCATCACTCTCAAGTCTGGTGCATTTAAGGTGTTTACTCAATTCAAAAACATGATAGAAAAGATAGATAAATTATAAAATAAACGGCCTCCGGACTGATAGGGGAGAGGAATTCACAAGTAAAAAAGTTCCACTCCTTTTGTGAAAAGAAGGGGATTAGACGACAACTCACAATGCCTCAATGCCCCCATCAGAATAGAGTTGTCGAAAGGAGGAACAAAACTATCGTAGAGATGGAAAGATGCGTTCGCTAGGACAAAAAATTCCCATAAGAATTCTGGGGTGAAGCTGTGAGCACAGCGGTGTTCATTCTGAATAGAGAACCCACCCGTGCTCTTACAAAATCCACCCCACATGAAATGTGGCACAACAGAAAGCCAAATCTTCAACACCTCAAAATATTTGGGTGCATTGCATATGCCCTGCCAACAAATGAAAATAGAGATAAGCTAGAGAAAACAGAAAGAAGTATACATTTTGTTGGGTATAGCAATGAATCAAAGGGGTATCGCCTGTTTAACCCAGCAATCAAGAGGCTCACAATAAGCAGAGATACGATATTTGTTGAGCACAACAACTGGAATTGGGGGAAAACTGAGGATTGGAGTCCACTATTCTCAATACCAGAGGAGGATGTTGTGCAATATGATATAGTGCATGCTTTAGCACAGCCGCCCAGTCCTCGGGACTTCAGTAATGTTTCAGAACATATCGGCTACGACTCATCGTCTCCTCAAAGTTCCAATTGTGACTTGCAATCTTCCAGATATGATTCACCTTCTCCTAAGAAATTCCATTCATTAGAAGACATTTATGAATCATGCAATGTTGCACTCATGTGCAAAGTACCCTCCAGGCCTCCACTTACTCTGAAGCGGCCGCACACCACTTGTGGGTCGATGCTATGGATGCTGAGATTAGCATGCTCGACAAAAATAACACATGGGAATTGGTTCCGCAGCCACCAAAACAGTCGATTATTGAAGTAAAATGGATTTATAAATTGAAATTGAATAAAAAGGGTGACATAGAGAAACAGAAAGCTTGACTTGTAGCAAAATGGTATTCACAGATGCCTGGAAGAAATTTCACTGAGACATTTGCGTCTGTGGCTCGTATGGAAACTATAAGAATGTTAATTGCCTTTGCTGCTCAACGAGACCTTCACATCCACCAACTAGATGTTAAATCGGCATTCTTGAATGGAGAGTTACATGAAGAGGTGTTTGTTCATCAGCCTGAAGGATACATAAAGGAGGGGGAAGAAGATAAAGTCTACAAATTGAGAAAAGCCCTTTACGATCTGATACAAGCACTCCGAACATGGAATGAGAGGATTGACACCTATCTGAGCCATTGCGAATATGAAAGAAATCCATACGAGGCATCCCTATATATCAAGCATCATGCAGATATTGGGTTCGTAATGGTGTTAATTTATGTGTATGATCTCCTTGTAACTAGATCAAATCTTCAACAAATTGAAGATTTCAAACTCACAATGAAACGAGAGTTTGAGAACAATACAGCAACATCATTGGGGCTCTAATTTATCTTACCAATAGCAGACCTGATATCGAGCATGCAGTGGGCATGGTCTCCAGGTTCTCCAGTGAACCTAGTGCAGCTCACATGGGGGCAGTGAAACGCATAATGTGTTACCTACAAGGCACACAAAATTATGGTATCTTGTTCAAAAGAAGCAGGGATGAATATGAAAGATTAACTGGGTATTCAGATAGTGATTGTGACGGGTCTGCCGATGATAGGAAGAGCATCAGTGGTTTCATGTTTCAATTGGGGGGAATGTCAATCTCATGGAACTCAAGAAAACAGAAAAGCATTGCCCCCATTAGTAAAAATCCAGTGTTTCATAACTGGACCAAGCATATCCAAATCAGGCGCCATTTTGTAAGAGAACTAGTCGAAGAAAAGGAAATAGAGGTGAAGTATTGTAACACCAAGGAGCAGCTTGCTGATGGAATGACCTAGGCTCTCCCGGTTGAGAAGTTTCTGCTTTTCCGAGCAGGGCTCGGCGTCGTCCGCGAAAGTGAAGAAGGCGGAAAACCCGATGACCTAGATTAAGGGGGGATATTATAATATATGTGTATACATATAAATGTATACACTTATATTATATTTAATCTAGGTCACCAGTTGCTTAATTTATCTCGCCCTTGAACTATGTGCCCCCTCTTTCTTTATGTTATTTTTGCTGTAGCCTTATCGGCCGGACCACTTGTTGTTTCTTTTAAGTTTGCTGAAGACACACTGCTGCAGGCAGCATTCTCCACTCCATGCTTTTCTCCCCTGCTTATTTATTCTTCCTGTTGTTCCCTGCAAGAACTAAGTTTGTTCTTTAGGTTATTTTCAACAGAGTTGACTTCAATCACCATGGACAATTTTGACTTTAGTGGCGGTTCTAGTCATTTATCCAGTGTCATATATTGAGCAGACTTCAATCACCATGGACATTTTTGATATTAATGGAGGTTCTTGTCAATGATGTCGAGGTTGATGACGGTTGTGTCCTCAATATTGAGAAAAATTACAATGTCTTGACGATGCACTCTCAATTTGGAGCCAGTTTCAATTTTGGTGTTTAAGTGATTTTGCTCATCCTTATTTATGCTTCTGATTGAAGTATTAAATACTTTTAAATTATGAGATTCTTCTTTGCTTAGAGATAGGTGTACTTGGTTTTTGAAGGCTGGTGGTGAGTTCCCTTCATCGTACATCATCTTCTTGGCTTATTTGTTCAATGTATCAACTCTTTTATCCTCCTCTCATGGATGTAGGACTGTTTTAACTGATCCATATAAATGATTGTGTTCTCCTCTTTGCCTGATCTTATTTGTTTCTACTTCATATTCATCATATTTCGCTTCTTGGAGGGAGCTTCTTCCTTACCCACACGAGTGTCTGTTGTAATAGAGGTAGTCCCCTGAGTTTCTAGTCAAATCAACTCAATAGGTTTTGCACTAACTGTGTGAGTGGATTAATAGCATCAGCTGGGTTTCTGGTTAGGCCACACTTATTAGGGGAAAGTTCACATAAATTGAGTGAGTTGATCAATGGTGTCAACTGACTTCTGGTCAGGTCAAACTTCTTCCTTCAGACACCGTTTCTTGGGCGGAAATGTTATTTAGGCTTTATTTGTTTTAGCGGTGGCGGGTCAATCCGGCGGGTGGAAACGGAGAGTTCGAACCGGAGGGAGGAGGTGGTTGTTCCAAACAGAGCTTTTTGGGGCGTTTCTCAAGGCGGGCGGGTGGAAACGGAGCAAACGCCGCCGGAGGTTCATTTGTTTACCCTCCTTCCGGCGGCGTTTGCCCAAAACGGAGTTGCGAAATGCCCAAACAAATAGAGCCTTAGTACCGGCTGAATAATCCTCTGTTCCTTTATTGTTTAAATTGCCCGATTATATCTTGAATAGAATGAGTTGAATCCCATCTTACAATTGTTTTTTTCAACATTTGAAATTTAGTTTACATAAAACAGAAATGTGAAGTTGCTCAGAAGTGAAACTTAATGACAAAATTAGAATAGAAATCTTAGCAGCAGCATGGATAATGTCCCAAGTGTCCGAGTTTCTCTGAAGGAATTTAATTTTCTCCAGTTAACACCATCTCCCATCTCATAAAAAAATCCTTGATCAGTCTAAAGTATGATTTAGTTTTCCTTCACAGTTGTGCTATGCATTAAGAAATTTCAAATTTGATGGCAATATTCCATAATATTTTTTCCATCTGTTCTACGTTGTTACTGCTGACCATCACTCATTGTTGATTTTTGTCATATAGTAATATAGCATAGCTTCATCTTTACTTTTCTCTTGAACTCGTCATGTAATCTGTAATTATTAAAAGAAACGTTTTAGTTTTATTCTTGTCATTTAGTTTTATTGATCGTACAATATGCCCTTTGTTTTGGCTGGATGTAGGATCTTGATCTTACAAAACCTGGAATCCAGAAGAGTGCTAAAAGAGCTGAATTCACAACCACCACGGAAGAAGTTATGAAGAAAGCTGATTTCAGGGTGAGTTTCCATCACTTGATTAGGGGTCTAAACGAGCCTAACATGAATGATTTAACTATGAAGCCAAATAAGTGTTTGTTCTGCT
Source organism: Platanthera guangdongensis (assembly GCA_039583875.1). NCBI lineage: Eukaryota > Viridiplantae > Streptophyta > Magnoliopsida > Asparagales > Orchidaceae > Platanthera > Platanthera guangdongensis. The sequence goes on from CM077167.1 coordinate 6,099,327, forward strand.
TGTTTTAACGAGCTAAATCATCTTGATTAGGGATCTAAATAAGCCTAACATTAATTGATTTAACTATGAAGCCGAATAAGTGTTTGTGCTGCATGTTTTAACGAGCTAAAACATCTTGTTTAGGTGTCTAAATTATCCTAACATGAATGGTTTAACTATGAAGCCGAATAGGTGTTTGTGCTGCGTGTTTTAACGAGCTAAAACATCTTGTTCGTGTGTGACTCTTTTATTATTGAGAGGAACATGAACAACAAAGCGCCCTCAATTAGTGACTCCTATTTGTTGCATAAATAAGATGATTTCTCATTTTTTTATAGTACTATGTCGTTTAAGAATCATTTATTTTAAAACATTTCTTCCATTATTTATGTAGAAAAAGGAGAATTTGAAGCTCACATATTTTTATTTCTTCATATTAACTAAATAATTTAGGTATTTGTACACATATATATTGGAGAGTGGAGTGATATCTTTACTTCAAATCAAGATATGAGACTAATCTATACATGAGAAGAATCTCCAAATGGCCCAAGAAAGTAAGCCTTTGCATGACCTTATTCATAATTCATCTAAAACTAATAAAGTATGTTGAAGAAAATAAATTCCGCTCATTTTAGAACTTAATTTTCTTGTAAATATGTAAGGCCCATTAATGATTCCCATTCTTCCTTTAGAATGTTTAGTCACACATCTTGGTTTGGAGAAATGCTTCTACTTCTCTCTATAAACATGTTTATGCGCTTGTAATATGAGGAAAAATAATGGAAAGTATTTTATAATTAAATTTTATTTTCCATGTCTTCTCATCTTACATGGTATGGGAGACAACCAAATTCTAAAGTTTTATTAGGTTGTGTTATTGCTCCCGCATCTGGACTAACCCCGAAATTCGCTTTGCCCGCCTGCTCGCGCAACTCACGACCTCCTCTGTGAATCCCGCTCTTCTACCATCATCCGCGTTTTGCTTCTCCAAACCCTCCCATCGATGCTGCTTTTATAGATCTCTATCGCTACTTACCGGCTACCGGGACCCACTTCAACTCTGCCGCGCAGTCTCTGTTCGAATGACCGCTCTTCTGTTCGTGCGGCTTTGCCCGCCTGCTTGCGCGCCTCACGGATTCTATTTGCCTAACCGCTTGCTCTCTATCATTGCTCGCTTCTTCTTCTATTCACACGTCCGACACTACCTCTGTGCGGCACAACTTTGGCTCGCGCAACCTTACGCCCACACCCTGAGGAGTTCGCTTTGTTCGTGTGGGCTCTCATTGTTTGCATGATCTCTGTTGGCCGCTTCACGACATCCGCACACGCCTCAAATCGAACTCTCTTCTGCTCACGCGACCTATGTCCGTGCACGCCTTGTATAACACCCTTCCTCTGCTCTTGCGTCCCGAGTGCCCGCTAACTACTTCTGTATGACCCCACCCCACTGTCGATGTTCTCCCAGGGTGCCCGACAGTCCGAGTACCCGCTAACTCCTTGGTTGTTGTTCGCTCACGGCTGCTTGCTTTGCTCTTCTGATTGCGAGCCGCTTGAGCGCTCGTGCTCGCCGATTCTTGAGCCCGTGCTCGTTGCTGCGTGAGCCCTCTTCTTCCGGTCGCCCTTTGCTCGCCACTGCTTGAGCCTACTTGCTGTCATCCAACATGTGATTTCCTCTCCACCACACTTACGCTCGCCCTACCTCTAATTGGTCTCACAACATTTCACACAATAGCCATTCTAGTTCCCTCCTTGACATCGCCATCTTGTTGGATGAACTCCCGCGACTGCGGGAGCTTCTTACACGAACCCACAACTTCGTGGCTTCTTCCTCCCATGTCGGCCTATCTACTCTTCCTCTTGGATCCTCTTGGATTGTGGATTCCAGGTCTACCAATCACGTATCTCCACAACTGTCCTCTTAGTACTCAGATACTGCCACTCCCAAGTTTATCGTTGTCGCTGATGGCGATACCACCCCTATTTGTGGTTGCGGCAATGTTGTTGTGACTTCGTCCCTTTCTCTTCGTTCTGTTCATGTCGCTGATTAATATACTCTCTGTTAATCTGATTCCTTGCGAGCGTTGCCATCTACTGATGTTGCTCCCCGTATTGATGATCCGCATACGACTCCCTCCCAAGATGCGGTTTCTTCCACCGCTTATCCTCTCTCTAATTTTGTATCCTTGCACCGCTTCTCTTCTCCCCTTCGCAGGTTTGCGTCATCTTTGTCCTATATTTCCACCTCATCTTCTGTGCAGGAGGCTCCTCAGCATTCGAGGCGTCAGACGACAATGGATGAGGAAATGATAGCTCTATGAGCCAATCGCACATGGGACCTTGTTCCCCTTCGTCTTGGTCATTCTCTGGTTGGCTGTAAATGAATTTTTACCATCAAATATCACTCTGATGGGACAATTGAGCGCCTCAAAGCTCGTCTTGTTGCTCGTGGCTTCACTCAACAACACAGTCTTGATTTTGAAGAGACATTCTCTCATGTTGCCAAGCTCAATACTGTAAGACTAGTTATCTCTCTAGCAGTCCATCGACATTGAATATTGCACCAACCCGACATTAAAATGTCTTTCTCAATGACAATTTTATGGAAATTGTGTACATGCAACATTCTCTTGGTTATGAAACCACGAGGGAGTCTCTGGTTTGTCACATCGAGAAATCTCTTTATGACCTCAAACAACCCTCACATGCATGGTTTGACAAATTCAGTCGAGTTGTTCGTGATATTGACTTTGCTCGGAGCTCTACCGACTTTCTCCTGTTTATTCGTCGTCGTCCAACATGCACAGTTGTTCTTTTCGCCTATGTTGATGACATCCTTTAATAGGGGATGACATCTCCGACATCACTTTGGTCAAGAAGCATTTTGCTTCACAGTTTTAGACTAAAGATTTGGGTCATCTCCGATACTTCTTGGGTATTGAGGTTGTTCGCCATCCTGATGACCTCGTCTTGTTCCAACGAAAATACTGGCTCGACCTTCTTCGCGAGGCAAGCTATTCAAGATTTAAGCTCACAGACACACCTATTGATGCCACTCATAAATTATGCAATCATGCCACCGACAATGATTTGCGTCTTCTTAATCTGGAGTACTACCGCTGTTTGGTTGACAAACTTATTTCTCACTGTCAGAAGACCAGATATATCATTACTGTCGAAGTTGTCAGTCGTTTTATGCATGCCCCTCAAAATTCACATTTTCAGACTGTTGAACGTGTTCTCAGGTATCTGAAGAATGCCCATGAACATGGGCTCGTGTATCAACATTTCTGTTCTCTGTCTCTCATTGCTTACTTTGATGCTGATTATATCGGCTCTCTCGATGATCGTCGCTCTACAAGTGGATACATATGTTGCATCTCATAAGAAAAAAGCAAATCGTTGTTGCACGCTCCTCTGCTGAGGCTGAGCATCACTCAATGATTATGCTATGTTATATGGCTAGAGAGCATTTGAGTTGTCCTTTTATGCGATAGCTGAACATAGAACTAGAAAAGGTTCAAACTTTGATTTATTCATCAAGTGTCATCATTTAGCTATATAGCCAAGTTTGGTACCTACGAAATGTTGTACTTTTAAGACTTTATTGTCTTGTAAATACGTAAGACCTATTAATGACTCATTCTTCCTTTAGGGGATTAGTACTTAATGAAAGAGGAAAAATAAGCAAATACATTTTCAGTTTCTTCTCTTCTTACAAAGTACATGGTTAAAATCACGAGACTTTAAGAGTTTGCTACAGGGTGCTCAGTAAACGTACATTTTGAGCATGAATTATTCAAAGGTCCAATAATTAACCTTTTATAGTAAAATGCAACACGATAGACATTTATATATGTATGTATGTATGTATGCATTTGAGGTCTCTAGCCGGATTATTCATTCAAGCCTTTTTAATGGACGGGTATACTTCAAATCATTAAGGCTCTGTTTGGCATGGTGGTGGCAGTTATGAACACGGATTAACCTAAGGAATTTCATCCACTTTTATGTTCAAACGGATTATATTTGCTATGTGATCCTTAATGAGTGACGGTTTAACCCATGCGTTTACGAACGTCACCACCGTGCCAAACGGAGCCCAAGCTTTTTGACGCCCGCCGTCGATAATCCCGCAGGAGCTTGCCGCTCGAATTTTTCCATTTTATTGCGCTATTGAATCCATTTTGATGAAGTTTCTGACATTTTAAGTCATTGCTGGCAGAATGTGAGATTTCTCTCGGAGTTTCTCACAGAGGCAGGAATCATCATCAAGAGAAGTCAGGTCTCAATGCTTGATTATTATTATTATCTTGTATTTTTCGCAATATTTCAACTTCTTGCATAACACCCCCTGTTCTTCCCCGCGCAGACTAAGATTAGAGCGAAAGCTCAGAGGAGAGTTGCGAGGGAGATCAAGACGGCGCGTGCCTTTGGGCTCATGCCATTCACAACAATGGGCACGAAATCGTTCTTCTTTGGGACAAATATGGAAGACTCCCAGAGATTTGAAGTTGATGTGTCCGGCGACCCCATAGATAATGTCTAGAGTTGAGATGCTAGAAATCAACGCGCCGAGTTCGGACGAGATTGTCGATATGAGCATGCGTTTGTTTAATAATCTTGTGTATGCAGATCGAGGAATTGTCTAATACTTGGATTCTCAATTTTCCTTGGCTTTTTTTCCCTGCTGCTATCAAAGGGCGGATTCAGAAAAGGGCCCGAGGATCACTTTCGCCCCCATTTTTTTGATATTTGTTACTAGCATTGTGAGTCTAGTCACCGGGCATGTTGAACGAGAGAGGGGTAGACCAATAAAGAATTGGAATGAAACTACAAGGAAAGACGTGATGTACTTGGGCATAAGTGAGATTATGACAAAAATAGGGCACAATGGCGACAAAAGGAATACACATCCATATAGCCGACCCCAGTATAGTGAGATAAAGGCATCAGTGTTGTTGTCATAAGCCGATCAAAATTTTGCTATTTGCTAATCAAAGTTGATTATTCGTAGATCAACTTTAGCTATCCGTAGATCAAGCCCATGACCCGCGGCCTTTCTACTCACCCTCCCTTAGTTGTGAAATAGATCATGGTTTCTGAAATTAGGGAGAGTCTTAATAGCAATATTTTATGTATTATTTTATTTAGATTTTTTTTGCACCCTCATATATAAATTTTTGAATCCTCCATTGGCTACCTCTGATGTTTGCAGAATTATGAAACAAGTTCACTGGGATTTAATTGAATTTCAAAGACGTTTTATTTTTTGAAATAATATTTGTCGAACTAAATATCATTAATATCAAACTTTAGAAATATTACTTCTGAAATTAACAAGTAGAAATAAAAATGGAGGATTCAATTCCGTTCAAAAACCAATAGATAATAATAATATAGTAAATATAAATTAATAATATTTAATGCTAAAAAAGAAGTACAAATATTATTACAAAAGACACTTAGGCTTAATATTATTACAAATGACACTTAGGCTTGTTTGTTTGGGTGGTGGCGGTCGATCCGGCGGCTAGACGGATCGGCGGCTAGACACGGAGTGTTCAAAATGGAGGGGGGAGATGACTGCTCCAAACGGAGTTTTTGGGGGGCATTTCTCAAAACGGGCGGGCGGGTGGAAACGGAACAAATGCTTGTCGGATGTTTATTTGTTTACCCGCCGTCGGACGGCGTTTGCCCAAAAGGAAACACCAAAACGCCTAAATAAATAGAGCCTTTTTTTCGACGTCGACGGAATGCCATCCATCCAGAAACTAGAAATATTTGAAGTAAAATGCACGACACATATATAGACAACAGCTCTGCTAACAGTACCAGCTCATCGCCCACTGGCATCACGCCGCCGGCAGGAAAACCCTAAACCCCCATCGTATCGCCTTGCCTCCGGCGACCATCGCCGGAGTACACCGACTTACAAATCCACCCAGGCTTCTGTCTCGGAGAGCACAGCGCCGAAGCCAATGGACACCCCTCCAAGCAATTATCCCCGAAGCTTCCCGTCATCCCCCCCTCAATAAGCTCCGGCGGAACTCTGCCGTAGAGAAAATTACCATCGAGGAACAGCCTCCGGAACGACGCCCCATTCTTCTGCCCAAGGTATTGCCACGGAATCACCCCTCTCAGCCGGTTATGGCTGACCGTGAGCGCCACCAGCGACGGATACCCTGCGAGGTTTGCCGGGAGTTGTCCTTGGATTAGATTAAAACCTACATCCACCGCCACGAGTTCGTCGCCTCTGCCGCCGGCCGGCCATACTTCCCATTTCGCAAAACTATTGTTGGCCAGATTGATTTGCTGGATCTTCGGTAATCGGAGGAGCCATCCCTCGATCTCGCCCCCAAATCGATTCCCAGATAAATCGATGACTTCCAGGCTTACAAGTGATTCGAACACCGATCGGTTTACGATTCCAGTTAATAGATTCCCCCTCAGTGCTAGGGTTATCAGATTCGGCGGGAGGGATGAAGGTAGAGGGCCAGTGAGGCGGTTGTGGCTGAGGTCGAGGATGGAGATGGCGGAAAGAGAGGAGAGGGAGGCGGGTATAAGGCCGGAGAAGGAGTTACTGGAGAGCTCTAGGGTTTGGAGGGAGGAGAGGTTTGTGAGGAAAGAGGAGGGAATTATTGGGCCGGTGAAGCGGTTGGAGGTGAAGACGAGGGATCGAAGGTTGGACAGAAAGGCGAGGGAATGGGGAATCGTCCCGCGGAAGAAATTGTTGGAAAGATCGAGGGTGTGGAGCTGGGAGAGATTGGATATGACGGCGGGGAGCTCGCCGGAGTATCCGGCGCCGTCAAGAACGATGGCGGCGACCCTTCCGTCGGCGGAGCAGGAGATGCCGCAGAGGAAGGTTGTGCAAGGGTCCGCGGCTAGGGAGAAGTTCCAAGAGGCCAGGCAGGAGAAGGGTGGGATCGAGGATGGGATGACGGCGGCCTTCAGTGCAGCAAGGGCCGCCGCGTCGGTGGCGTCGGTGATCGCTGCAGCCGGTGAGCAGAATCGGAGCAGGAGGAGAACAGCAAAGTGGAGGCGGTGGCGGATCATCGGAGCTGCTCGCTTTGTTTTCTACCGGGAGTGAGTGCTGTGAACTTTAAAGATTCTTTTGTCGGCAATCGAAGTTGAGTAAGTTGACATAAAGACGTTTATGATTATTATTTTTAATAATATATATATATATATTTATTTATTTATATGATATAATTGATAATTGATATTTTTTTACTTTATCCTGAATAAATGTTTAGTTTAACACGATGCGAACTTTCATTTCTATTTCTAGTCATATTTAACTAATTATTGTTTAATCGGTCCCACCGTGCGCCGACACCTGGTATATCCAGAGCAAATTTTATGCGCGTTGCTCTTACATGGGGCATGCAAAAGATAGGGCACAATGACAACAAATGATTCATATAATGAACTTCATTATAGTGAGATTAAGGCTCTGTTTGGGAGACTTATTTTCACTGGTCAAGTTGTTACGACCGCATGATCAGACCTTAATTATGATCCGATTCATGCGATCGTAATCGCTTGACTGGTGAAAATAAGTCCCCCCAAACAGAGCTTAAGGCTTGAGTGTTGGTGTTGTTGCTCTTATATGGGCATGGTGTGCGAGATGCATTTGTGTCGTCCATCAAGCTGTGTTCTTGTTTGATGGACAGCATGGATGCATCCCACACACCATGCTTCATATACGAGCAATGCACAGAAAATTTGTTCTTATATTGAAGCCTGGAAGTCATTGATTGAGGCCTGGAAGTCATGGATTGGTCCGGGTTTCGGCTAGGGAGACGGTGGGGGTGCGTCTATGTGTTTTAATATGAGTGAAAAAAAATAAGTTTTAGTTTTAATATTTAGGAGTCAAAATGAATTTGTGACCATCAACATCATTTATTTATTGTCATAGATCACTTTCTATAGATGAAGAGGAACAAAGAGCCAAGCCCATGTAACATTGCTAGCCTCCAATCACACTCATGAGCGGGCCGTAACCTTATTGATGTTGTAGGGGCGGGTGAGTGAGCAACAACCGTAATGTTTGCTGTCATGCACGCAACAATGATTATGAAATAGGACTGTCATGATCGGAGAATTATTTATTGATGGAACGAGTGAGTTGGTCTTCTGCAACTTGGAGCCAAATTTGTAGAGAAATGGTCCCAATAATTGATACACTCACAGAAGCACAATTCAATACTTCCCAGATTTGCTAAATTTAGGCATTTCAAAAATATGTTCCAGTAAAGGAAATAACTTTAGTGAACAAGATTGACCTAATAGTGCTAGACTTTTGAGTCCACAGTGACAATCGAAGCCCTTCATTTCGAGCGGATCGCGATCTAGCACGGGCCTCCGGCCCGATGGCCACGCGTCACAGTACCCGGCCGGCGACGGCGGGCTACGCCCGCCCCCCGGTGGGCGCCCGCCCGCCCGCTCGAAGTCTGCCCCAGCCCACCCGGCCCAGCCTTTTTGGGGGTCAAGATGTTCTCAAAACGAAAAGTGATCAACATGAAAGTTGTAGATCTCGGCGAGACGAACAACTTTCATGTTGATCACGTTTTGATTTTGAGCCGTCTTGGCTTCCGATTTGGGCCTCGAAATCGGGTGCGGCGAGAGGCTGTACTGTAGCACTCTCGCCGCCCCCGATTTCGAGGCCCAAATCAGAAGCCAAGACGGCTACAAATCAAAAATTGATCAACATGAAAGTTGTTCGTCTCGCCGAGATCTACAACTTTTATGTTGATCACTTTTCATTTTGAGACCATCTTGACCCTCAAAAAGTCGCGGCCCTTGTTTTTTTAAAATTTGTGCTTGGTTTAGTCCCACACCGTGAAATGTTCAATAGGTTTTTGAATATAAATACTATAATGAGCCTTTATATTTAAAATTAAAAAGAACAGCCTGATCATGCATAGTCAGTTCTAGTATAGCGGGCGGGCTGCACAGAACTTGCGGGTTGCTGGTGGGCGGGTGGGCGTTTGTGGCTCTGCCAGTTGGTTTTGCTAATCCAATTTTAAAATCTTTTCACATAGGTTTAGGACTGTCCTAAAGTAGGTTTAAGAAGCCTACAAAAAAGTCTGAAGAGAGCGTTGGTTTGATCGGACGACTGCTGAATAATGCATCAAGATCGGACGGCCAAAATATTTTCTGTAAATTTCAAACTCATGCTATTTGCAGAACTCAGTATTTCTTTATAATATGATATAGATATATATAAAGATAAATGCTCCATTTGTTAGAAAGAAAATTTCTCATTTTGATCATTTGTGCCCATTCCGGCAACCACCTTGGACGGCAGCCTCCTCCCCTTCATCACCACCTCCCACCATCCATTATCTAATAACCACCCCCACTTGTATATAACTACGAACTATTGTTATAGGAAATGCAAGTATCTTGTGCAAATCATTTATCTTGTGTTTGAATCAGTTATCTTGTGTTTGAATCAGTTATCTTGTGTTTGAATCAGTTATCTTGTGTTTGAATCAGTTATCTTGTGTTTGAATCAGTTATGAAAACTGCACCGATTTTCAATCACCGCAGAGCGCGCAACGTAATAACAATAGCCCCAAAAATAAGAGATAAACAAAATAGCACACACACAGACGATATGGGATATACATGATTCGGAGAGAAGCTCCTACATCCACGGGGAGAGCGTCAAAGAAGATCCACTATAAATAATAGAGAACAATGTTTACAAAGCAGAATAGAAGCACCTCACCCTCTTAGGGTTCGGAACAGCAGCCAGGACAAAACGACCTCCAAACAAATGGCTGCAAACGGCGATCGGCCCTGGGCGGAGACGGAACCCGACAAAGAAGTTCCGGGGCGGGGTCAGAATCCGGCGATCTACTCTCAGACGGAAACAATGGACAATGACGGGGCTCCTTCCTGGCGATTTCACCCAGGCAGTCGCGCCTCTCGTTCCTCTCTATTTTCACTCATATTTGTCCTAGGTCATCCAATTAAAACCTTATATTTATATTAAACCTGAAGAGATTAAGGGGTAGATTAACCTAAGGAATAGGACCGGGCCGGTTCAGGATGAAGAGGCGGCAAAAAAACAACATTCTCCAACTTGACGTCTCTTCCAAAGTATGCTCCACCTGCAGCTTGGATCTTCTCCCAAATGGAACGCCCCTTCTCCCTGGGGTCACCACGATCAGCAGGTACAAATGTGAGCCAAGTAAAGGCAGTGTTTGAACTTGACTCTTGTCAGATGCTTTGTCAACATATCAGCAATATTGTCCTCCGTGGGTACCTTCAGTAACTGAATCTTGACTCCTCCAACGAACTCTCTCAGCTTGTGATAGCGCACATCAATGTGTTTTGTCCTTGCATGATAGACCAGGTCCTTTGCAAGACAAATTGCACTATGACTGTCACAGTGCAGCTTCACTGACTCCTGAGAAACTTTAAGTTCTTTGATGAGACCTCTGAGCCAAATAGCTTAATTAGCAGCCTCCACCGCAGTAATATACTCTGCCTCTGTCGTGGATAGAGCTACTATATCCTGAATAGTAGTTTTCCAACTGATAGGACCTCCACCTAGAAGGAATATGTAACATGTGGTAGATCTTCTCTTATTGAGGTCACATGCGTAGTAAGAATCAACGAAGCCCTTTAAAACTCCAGCAACTTTGCCTCTTTTGAAAAGTAAACCAACGTTTGTAGTTCCATTCAAATACCGCAGAATCCACTTGACTGCTTCCCAGTGTTGTCGCCCTAGATTTGTCATATATCTGCTAACAATACTCACTGCCCGAGCGATATTTGGTCTCGTGCATATCATTGCGTACATCAAGCATCCTACCGCACTGGCGTACGACACACTGAGCATCTTCTAACATTCCTTGATTTCTGAGCACTGCTGTGATGACAATCTAAATTGTTGTCCCAATGAAGTCGTAACAACTTTAGACTTCATCATATTGAGAATGTGACCGATCTGAGAAATTCACAACATGTCTCGCTTTCTGTTTCGCTTGATCTCCATCACAAGGATCTTCTGAGCATGACCAAGATCTTTCATCGCAAATTAAGCATTCAATTTCTGCTTCAGTATGAATTTCCCTAGCTGACTTGCAAACAATCAACATATCATCAACGTAGAGCATCATAGTCAAAATATTACCATCTGCAAGAAATCTATAGTAGACGCAGTTGTCGTACTGGCTCATGTTGTAGCCGTGTGATGTCATAAATGAGTTGAACCTCTTGTACCACATTCTCGGAACCTGCTTCAAACCATAGAGAAACATTTTCAGTTTGCACACATTTTTCTCATCACCAGGTCGAACGAACCCTTTAGGCTGCAGTATGTAGATCTCCTCCTCTAGGCTATCGTGAAGAAAAGCAGTCTTCACATTCATCTGCTAGCTCCATGTCAGCATCACTCTCATTATCGGATGCCACCGCAGCCTGCTGTGGCTCTTGAGTCCTCTCCTTGAGCTTCTTCAGGCAATTATTTTTCCAGTGTCCCTTTTCCTTACAGTAGTGACACCTGTTGTTTCGGCTTCTAGACTTGGACTTGGGCCTGTTTCCCTTCTTGCCTCTATCTCTAGATCTGTCCCTGACTGAGTCGTTGCTCTTCACCAGTAGACTCTCACCGGTGCTAAAACCTGACTTGCTTCTCGTTTCATTAGACAACAACGTAGTCATCACCTCTTCCATATTCAGGGTGTCCTTCCCAGAAAGGATCGTGATGACCAAATGATCAAAGGACTTCGACAACGAAGACATCAGAAGGAGAGCCTGGTCTTCTTCCTCAACTTTCACATTCATACGACGCAACTGAGAAATGAGCTTGTTGAACACATTCATATGCTCCAGCAACTGAGTACTCTTGGACTTCCTCAAGCTGTATAACTGCTTCTTGACGTAAAGTTTGTTCGTGAGCGACTTGTACATGTATGCTCATCTAATTTCTTCCACAGATCTGCTGTAGTTTCGGCATCGACTATATTATACATCACCTCATCTGCTAGATATAACTAAATTGTACTGATGACCTTCAGATCCAGTTCTTTCCATTCGTCGTCCTCGTTCTCAGACTTCTCCTTGCCAATGAGCGCTTTATGGAGACCTTGTTGAACGAGAACTACGTTAATCTGTTTCTGCCACAGACCAAGAACAATCTTGTCACTGTAGTTCGGAATCTCAAATTTTGTCGTCATCACGTTGCTTTAGGGTTTTCCGAGAACCAAAACTTGCCTCTGATACCAATTGTTATGAAAATTGCACCGATTTTCAATCATCGCGGAGCGGGCAACGCAATAACAATACCTGCAAAAATAAGAGAAACAAAATAACACACACAGACGACACAAGATATACGTGGTTCGGAGAGAAGCTCATATATCCACGAGAAGAGCGTCGGAGAAGATTCACTATAAATAATAGAGAGCAGTGTTTACAATACAGAATAGAAGAACCTCACCCTCTTAGGGTTCAGAGCAGCAACCAAGACAAAACGACATCCAAACAAATGGCTGAAAGCGGCAATCGGCCATGGGCGGAGACAGAACCCAGCAAGAATTTCCGGGGTAGGGTCAGAATCAAATTTTGTCGTCATCACGTTGCTTTAGGGTTTTCCGAGAACCAAAACTTGCCTCTGATACCAATTGTTATGAAAATTGCACAGATTTTCAATCATCGCGGAGCGGGCAACGCAATAACAATACCTGCACAAATAAGAGAAACAAAATAACACACACAGACGACACAAGATATACGTGGTTCGGAGAGAAGCTCATATATCCACGAGAAGAGCGTCGGAGAAGATTCACTATAAATAATAGAGAGCGGTGTTTACAATGCAGAATAGAAGAACCTCACTCTCTTAGGGTTCAGAGCAGCAGCCAAGACAAAACGACATCCAAACAAATGGCTGAAAGCGGCAATCGGCCATGGGCGGAGACAGAACCCAGCAAGAATTTCCGGGGTAGGGTCAGAATCCGGCGATCTGCTCTCAGACGGAAACAGTGGACAACGATAAGGCTCCTTCCTGGCGATTTCACCGAGGCAGTCGCGCCTCTCGTTCCTCTTTCTGTTTTCACGGATATATGTCCTAGGTCATCCAATTAAAACCTTATATTTATATTAAACCTGAAGGGATTAAGGGGTAGATAACCCAAGGAATAGGACCGGGCCAGTTCAGGATGAAGAGGCGGCAAAAAAACAACATGAATATTGTGTGATGAACTCATTGTCATGAGAAATACAAATATCCTGTAATTTTTTGGGATTTATTTGTGTTGGGGTTGTGGAACACTTCCGGTCCTCTTGTTTCTCACACCGGGTTCGCCCACGTGAGCTTAGAGGAATCGAAGTGTGATCCCCCCTCGACATCTCCGGGACCAGGGGACAGCGTCCCCGGTGGGGGCTCGGGGGCAACGCCCCCGGACCAAATTTTTCTGATGGGAATTTTTTGGATCGGCGATCGTCGAACGCTGTGGTTCGACGATCGACGATCGTCGACCGGCCCTTTGGTTCGACGATCGACGATCGTCGACCGGCCCTTTGGTTCGACGATCGACGATCGTCGACCGGCCCTTTGGGTCGACGATCGGGGTCGCGATCGTCGACCGGCCTTTTGGGTCGACGATCGACGATCGTCGACCGGTCTTGCTTGGTCGACGATCGTGGTTGCCGGCAGACGTTTATATACGTTGTTATTTTCCCGATTTAGGGATACGGATTCATTGCAGTCTGTGGCGGCGGATTCTTTTGGAGGCGATACGAGGTATCTCGTTGAGATCGATCCAGAAGGTATTCTTCTTTGGTTTTCTTGTCCAGAAGAGAGGAGAAGAGGTAGGATCGGATTGGATCCTTGCAACCTTTGTAATCTGTTTCTTTTTGGGGAATACAAGAAGGAAGAAGAAGGGGAGAGAGGACGTAGCCCGGTTTTGGGTGAACCTCTGTAACATCTTGTGTTTGTGACTGCTCTGTTTTTTGTTCTGTGTTTGTTATTCGATTTTCGGATTTCTGCTTCTCGGCACCCCGGATTTCCTACAATTTGCATGCATGTTTACTTTCCAGTTATCTTGCATGCGTGTTTATATCACTTATAGTACGCTTGTTACGTATCGTATTCCTTGAGTCAACCTTTATGTTGCTACACCCGTTCTATGTCAAAGATAGTTCTACTTAAATGTGAGAACAAGCGACAACTATATGTAATGAAAATGGGGGAAGAAGAGGATGGGGATGTAGAGGGAGAAGGGGAGCTACATAGATTACAAGACCATAACAAAGGTTACATGAACAACTTTCTCCAATTGAAGACCGCCAATTTGGTGGGATGGAAATCGGAGGACATTCCCCAGCTTTTGGTGTATGTCAAGAATGACAATAGATTTCACAGCTCCTGCGTGTGTGCGAATTCTTCATCTGGAAGACGAATAGAAACATTTTTACAACGACGTGTTAATCTTACCGTCGGGTGAGAGTGATGCTACATTGGGAGTTCAATGCTCGGTCACATTGGAAGATATCTATTATTGGGAGCTCAACTTAGGGTGCTCTATGAAACAACTGAGCCTATGTTACTGCTGCATCATTGCTCACATCAGCTTATTAAATGAAATGGACAAATTCTCTCTCATTATTATACTCAAAATTCAACATTTTTTTACAAATAAAATTAGGCACAAACAGAAACTAGACAGGCAAACTCACATGTCAACATGAAGATTCCTCCCCATCAATTTTTCTCCCTTTTTCTGCATATTTCCTAGAATCTTGGAAATATTATGATCTCATAGTTGTGAAGATCAGAAGGGGCAAATAAGAGGAAATAGCATAATATGAGATGCATTTGCACAACTTCTCTCTTATGGAAGATGACCCTTCTTGAGAATGGAGAGGGAGTATTCGGCAGTATCTATAAGTTCAGCAATGTTATGAATGGATCGCTCCTCGGATCCAAATATGAAGATGGCGCGAACTTCAGCTTTCCTGGAAAGGCGAGCCGCATAAGTGAGCGGAAGATCAGGAGAATTGAGGGATCTCAGGATTTGACGATATACAGAGAGCACTTTGCCTTTGTTTCTTGCCAAGTCCTCCGCAGTTGCCCATATAAATCCCTTGGTCATTACTTCTGAAAAGAGACCAACCTCTAGAAAATAAACAGAATTTGATTCAATAGAGAATCCAAACTGGATTTAAAACTTAAGGTTTTTTTAATAATAAATGAGCACTCATGTATGGTTGCACATATAAGGATTCTCTGTGCATGTTACGAAATGTAAACTAACATGGGAGATTTATATACAACAACAACAATAAAGCCTTTATCCCACCATAGTGGGGTCGGCTATATGGATCATTTGTCGCCATTGTGCCCTATCTTTACTCATAATCTCACTAATGCCTCAGTACATCATGTCTTTCCTTATAGTTCATTTCAAGTCTTTTTTTGGTCTATCCCTCTCCCGTTTAACATGCCTAGTAGGTAAAATTCTCACAATGCCTAACATGGGACATTTATATAATATAAAAAAGGATGCAACCTATAATTATGCTTACTCTCGGGGGAGATTTGAGTATTTAATACACACACACAAGCAGTCGGGAATGGGGCTATGCCCATGCCCGACTCCTCTTGATTGCGAACAAGAGTTATACTAAAAAATGCAGTGATTCTTGCATTACGAGTGACTAAGAGAAAGGAATCATCTACAGTAAAGAAGATTAATAGATAGAAAAAACTCATACCAAAATATATTTTAGAATTATGTGCAGTTCTCAATTCCAGTGAACTGAGCTGAAGTTCAAAAGTGCAGTTCATCTGAAGAACAGTTTTGAACAGCAGCTGCAGCAAGAACTGCAAGAGCCTGCAGTGTTTTTGTTTGAACTAGCAACACCAACTGCAGAAATGACCAAGCATATTTGAAATATGACAACAAGATTTGCAGAGTTTTCATTAAGGACACCAAAATATGTGAATCACAGAGTCAAAATTTTAATAATTTGATCTAGGGTAGGCAACGTGTATGTGAATTCTAACAGACAATCCTCGGTGTTGTGCTGGGGAAAAATAAATCTACTGCCTTAGGTTATTTATACAAGAACTGGCGGATGAATCACAGAAGAAGAGCAATAATGGAATAAGTCACAAGCATGCTAGCAAATAGATCCTGCAATCACAAGAATTCCCAAAGCAAATAACCACAAAATTAGAGATTCAAGGAAGTATGAAATCGCAACATCATATATGAATAATGAAAATGAAGATCCATACAACAAAATAGCTCACCAAATGAGGGGGTGCCGGCAAGGGAGATAGATCCGGTGGAAGGGCACGTAAGGTTGCAGTACCGGAGGCGGCTGTGGCCGTAGAGTTGCTGCAGGAAGGCGGCTGGAGTATGCGGCTATGGAAGAGGCGAAGTCATGGACAATGCTCGAACGCGCAACAAAATGAACTGGGGGAGATGAACAACCGTCGAATGGAGGAGAAAATGCCGGGGAGAATCGCCGGAGAGAATGGCGTAACTCGCAGCTGGAGCAGGAAATTAGGGTGCGGCGGAGGGGTTCAGGAGGAGCTACTAGGAGAAAAGAAATGGAAACGTGAACTTTTATTTAGGTGTTAGGGTAGGATTTATTATAATACCTAAACTACCCTCTAATTTACAATTTCATTGTTTTTTAAAATCACAAAGTGCAATTTGCTCACATAACAAAAGGCGAAATTTTAAAATTTAGGGTACAATGTGCTAAAAATAACTAATTAGAGGACAGTATGTGTCAAAAATTTGCAGATCCGGATCCTCTCTATTTTTGACGAAATGGAGGGATCCATTTGTTCATCCAATGGACAAGATTGTTTTTCAAAATATCTAAGTGTGCGGAGTTTTTTGATTTAAAAAATACAAGTGACAGGCACGGGCCTTCGGCCCTCGGCACATTCGGCCGGGGTGCGACAATCGGCGGGGTGCGACATTCGTCGGAGTGCGACATTCGCCGGGGGTGCGACATTCGCCGGTGGTGTGACATTTGCCGTGGGCGGCGACATTTGTCGTGGACGATTACATTTGTCGTGGGGGCGACATTTGTCGTGGGGGGCGACATTTGTCGTAGAAGCGACTTTTGTCGTGGGAGTGACAGGCACGGGCCTCCTGCCCTCGTGCCCCGCGCGACAGTACACAGTCGTGGCGGCGGGCTTCTCCCGCGCCCGGCGGGCTTCGCCCGCCCCCGGCGGGCTTCGCACCTATATGATATAGTATATATTTATATAATATATTATAAATATATATAATATATAAATGTATATTAGTAATGAGAGGAATTGACAACTGATAGGGTGTAATGAGAGCACTTGACATAATGTTTTTTGGACATTGTGCCTCATAATTGACTGTTATCAGCTTTATTATGGAGGTGACTTTAGAGTGCAATTACATAATATATTATAAATATATATAATGTATAAATATATATTAGTAATGAGAGCAACTGACAGCTGATAGGATGTAATGAGAGCACTTGACATGATGTTTTTTTGGACATTGTGCCTCATAATTGTCTGCTATCAGCTTTATTTTGGAGGTGACTTTATTGTGCAATTACATAAGTAACCTTTATTTTCAAATGTATTTGAATATTTCTTGAATTTATGTTAGTCTTAAAGTAAAAAGATTGAAGGTATTTTAGGCTTTATGAATGTTGCACCAAAGGGAAGTTTTCCTTTATAGAATAGTATAGATAAAAGATTAGGAATTAGTGAACTCGTTTGATCCTCTCCAGAAAAATCTGGACCGCGAAATGGATCCCTTCCATTTCTGACCCATCTAAAATTTGCATGTGGGATATCCTCTTATCAAATTTTTGTTATTTATTTGATGATCAAGATTATGTCCTTTTTTTTTGTAATTTATATATATATATATATCTTTATTATATAATACAATAGTCATATTTGGATCACACCATGAAAGAAATCTGGACCGTCCGATCTTCAGGAAATGGATTCTGGCCATTGGATTCATCCATATTGGCCTGCAATTAAAAACAGCTCCTCCCGATTTACTGTTCATCCAGGAATTCCGCCCGATGCCCCTCCCGTTCCGCACACACCCTAGGTCCCGCCCAACTCCTCTGTCGCCGGCGGCGGAGCCGCCGGCGGCCTGCCCGGCGCCCACCGGCGGGTTCGCCGGCCTCCGGCGAACCCGCCGGGGGTTGTCCGGCGGCGAGCGCCGGCAGGGCCACCGCCGGCCGGTGGCCCTGCCCGCTCGCCGCCGGACAACCCCCGGCGGGTTCGCCGGAGGCCGGCGAACCCGCCGGTGGGCGCCGGGCAGGCCGCCGGCGGCTCCGCCGCCGGCGACAGAGGAGGCGGTGGCTGCCCGCTCAGTTTTTTTCTTTTTTTTTTAAATATTTATATTATTAATAAATAATTAATAAATTATTTTAAAAATCAGAAAATTAAAATTTATTTTTTTATATCTAAATAATTTATATTATTAATAAATAATTAAATAATTATTAAAAAAATCAGAAAATTAAAATTTTAAACTTATAAATTTTTAAAATTTTATGCCGGGCTAGCGGGCGAAGCCCGTCGGGGAGGGGGGGGCGGGCGAAGCCCTCCGGGGGGGCGGGCGAAGCCCGCCGGGGGGGCGGGCGAAGCCCGCCGGGGGCGGGCGAAGCCCGCCGGGGGGGGGCGAAGCCCGCCGGGGGGGGGCGAAGCCCGCCGGAATGCCAAGCGGGCGAAGCCCGCTTGGTTGCGGGCGAAGCCCGCAGCGACGCATCGAGAACGGGCGAAGCCCGTTCGAAGATGCTAGTATATATATATATATATATATATATATATATATATATATATATATATATATATATATATATATATATATATATATATATATATATATATATATATAAACGAGTGACCGGCATGGGGCTCCGCCTCTACGTTCAACCGTGACAGTATCTCAACTGCGATAGTGCACAAGGGGGCCCCCTGCCACATTATCCCGGCTACAATATTTCCCCGACGCACCAGTGCTTTCGTCGCTCGCATATCCCAAAGTGTTGTAGTCCGCTCGTCGCTTTTTTTGCTGCATGTACAAGAGTTTATGAGGGACATGAAAATCACAATTTTTTATTGTAGTTAGAGGAATTTGTTTATATAAAAGCTCATATTTTAAAATAAAAAAACACATACATTAAAAAAAAGGAATTGTTTTAACTAGAGTGTTTTTTTTTCATTTTAATATAGTATAAACTATAGATATAGGGTAATGTTATATATAAACCATAAATGGTTATATATAAGCCATATTTTAAGAAAATTTAGATCATTTTTAATTACTAGATACAAATCATATATTAAACATAAAACTCTTTTTTTATCATTTCCCCTCCTGCCCTAGCCCAGCCGCCTTCCTCCTGATTCCCATTTCCACTTCGACGATACTGCAGACGATGAAATCTGGTTGCTTCCCGACAGCTTCCTGGCGGCTTCCCAGCGGCGTAGGTCAATTCATCTGGATTCCCTGCACTGTGCGATTGCAAAGCATCGTTCCAGGCTTCCAGCGGCTTCCCACTCCAGTTCATGGCCGGCGACCTCGTGAGCATCGTCCCGGGGGGCTTCCCCGTGAGCTCTTGTGCGAACACAAAGGTTCCTCATCTACTGTTCTTCTTCTCGAGCTTGCATTCTTCATCTCGAGTCCGCCTCGCGCATGCCTCGTCCCGAGTCCGCTGACGGTGAATCCATGGCCGGCGATCTCTCTCATTCCAGGGTTTCCTCTTTTGGTCATGGAAGCAAGGTATGTTCCTAGCCGTAATCCATTGCGTGTGAATTTTATGTTTCTAACCCTAATCTCACATTTTTTCTTCTTCCATTTAGGTGAGTTCTAAACTCCCATCATCCGGAGATCCGATTTTCCAACCTTCCGATGTGCCGCAAAAAGGGAGATGTTTAGTTCTTTGTTTTAATTTTTCTCATTGCTATAAGTCTAATTTCATGTATTTTAATCGCTTTTTTTTGTTTTTAGGAAAAATTCTCATCAAATCGAGCAATGGAGCCGGACTATGTGAAAATTCCTTGCCCCACCCCAGAATATGGTATTATCCGTTATACCCAAAATTTGTTCATAAAAAATACTTATAAATAATCATTTAAGCAACTAATTGGCTCTAATTTTCGTTGTACAGGTGTATTCTGGTTTTGGAGCATGAAGAAAAATTAAGATCCAAAATATTTGGAGTGTAGCATGAATTAAATTTCAAGTCTATCGCATGCTTTGCTTTGTATCTTGATAAGAAGTAATTAGTTTTAAAAATATGATAACACAATTTAATTTTTTTATAATTTTTATATTGATTTGTATATAATCATTATGTTTGTGTATAACAAATTTTTTTTGCATTGATTTGTATATAATAAAAATTTGTATATAATCATATTTGATTTTTATTTATCATCAAACTAGATGTATTAAAAGATGTGATTAGTAACCTGTAGAGTGTAGATCCTCCGAGAAGGAATATTATCTCAAAATGGTTATTATTCATTTGGGCCCAAAGAGGATCCTAGTGTGAGAAGGGGCGGGTATTGATAGAGACAAGGTAGTTGAGGGAATTTACTTAGGAGTCGGTCATTGTGAGAGGATTGCTTTAATTGGGGAAGAAATTTCCCCAAAGTTTGGAATAACTTGATGGTTGTCCTATCAGAGGTTCCCCCGAACCGGTTCAACCAAATTTATCGAACCGTTTGGAACCCCCCCGAGGTGCGACCGCCAAGGTATAACCGTCCGAAGTGTAACTGCCACCATAAGCGGCCGGTCATTCGCCGGCCGGCGCCCCCCAAGCCACTGCGAGACCGCACGGCTTCCAACGCCGCCCTCGAAGGGGGCGACTCTTCGCAAGAGGCGGGCGGCGACTCAGCCGCCACCCCTTGGCCAGCCGCCCTGCTGTAGCAAAAGGGCGGCCATTTGGCCAACCGTTTGTCGTTGCCTCCGCTTCTAGGGGCGGCCTCCCTAGAGCCAGAAACGGGCGGCCAACTGGACGCCCGTTTGCCGCCGCCGCCCCCTCTAGGGGCGGCCTCCTTGTGGCCGGAAACGGGCGGCCATTTGGCAGCCCGTTCGCCATTGCCGTCCCTCCCAGGGGTGGTCTCCTCGTTGTCAGAAACGGGTGGCCAACTGGCCGCCCAATTGCCGCCGCCGCCGTTGGTTAGGGGCGGCCAACACTTCGCCTAGGTCGGGGAGCCCAATTGGCCGCCCAACCTCGGCCTCCGGTTTCGCAGGCCGCTCATCCCCTCGCGGAAGGAGCGGTTATATTCCGGAGAGGGCGGTTATTTTCTGGCCGGGGGTAGTCTCGTCATTTGCGTAAATACGACGATCTGTGTGCCCCTTTTCGGACGATTCTTTTTTGTCCGGCCGATGGTTATTGTGAGAAATTACTGAGTTGCGCCTCCTAAAATTTATAAATAGCTTCCTTCCCTCCTCATTTTCATCTTTTTCTCGGTCCGGAAAAATCCTTCTACGGATTTTCTCTCCACTCCTCCTACGATTTTCTATCTCCCCTGCTTTCCTTCTTTGTGCGCTCTCGCGCGCGCCCCTCTTCCGCGCACGCCTCTTACGTGTGCGCTCCCGCGCACCCCTTCCTTACGCGCGCCGCTTTCAAGCGCCCCTCTTCCATGAGCGTTCTCGCACGCCCCTTCCTTGCGCGCTCCCGCGCGCGCCCCTTCCTTGCGCGCTCCCGTGCGCGCCCCTCTTCCATGCACGCCTCTTACGCTTGCTCCCGCATGTCCCTTCGTTATGCGTGCCCCTTCCGCGCGTCCCTCTTCCATGAGTGCTCTCGCACGCCCCTTGCGCTCTCACGCGCGCGCCCCTTGCTCACTCTCGCGCGCGGCCCTTCCTTGCTCGCTCCCGCGCGCGGCCCTTCCTTGCGCGCTCTCGTGCGCGCCCCATCCTTGCGCGCGCCCATTCCTGGCATGCTCCCCCGCGCCCCTTCCGTGTGCGCTCCCGCGCGCCCCACTTTCGTGTGTGCTCCTGCGCTCCCCACTTCCTTGCGCGCTCCTGTGCGATTCTTCCGTGTGCGCTCCCACGTGCGCCTCTTCAGTGCGCCCTCGTGCAAGCGCCTCTGCAAGCGCACCACGCTCTCTTCTCCAGCAAGCGCCCTGCGTGCTCTCCTCCAACATGCGCCTCGCGCGCTTTCCTTCAGCTAGCGCTCTGCGCACACACGTTCAGTAAGTTCTCGATCGTCAAGACCATCCAAGCGCGCCTCCGCGCACCCCTCCGTCAAGACCACCCAAGCGCGCCTTTGCGTGCTCTGTCGTCAAAATCATCCAAGTGCGCCTCCGTGCACCCCGCCCTCAAGACCACCCAAGGGCGCATCTGCGCGCTCTGCCGTCATGACCGTCCAAGCGCGCCCGCTGTCAAAACTATCCAAGCGTGCCTCTGCGCACCCTGCCGTCAAGACCGCGCCTCCGCATGCTCAGCCAGGATCACCAAGCCTCCTCAGTATCAGCAAACCAAGCCCGCCAGAGTGCCTAAAGTTCGTGTGCCTCGCACCATCAGTAGCTTACAAGAGCAACTCCAGAGCCCGCTAAAGACCGCTCAACTGCAGCCCGACGCGCAAAACCCTCAACATTACCAGCACCCTCGACTCAGCAGCAAGCTCGTGGGACGGCGACAAGTTTGCCATATTCCAGACTCCTTTAAGCACAACTGAAGACAAACCACAAAGGACTAGGCGCGCGAAGTGTGCCACCTGAACTTTCAAGCTCCAGACGAATAAATGCAACAAGCTGCTCCCGCCTCCAAGCTAACGTCAAAGACTCCAAAGCCTCCACAACGTAAAGTTCCCAATTGTATCGGAAGCAGTAATAGCCCAGAGAGTGGTGACCTGTCACCCTCCGAGCCCTTCTCATTCTCTCTCCATAATTATAACCAGAGGCGTCTTGTCGCCCTCAAGCTCTTCAATAAAGCTCTGTACATCAACAAACAAATAGTGGAGGTTTAATCGGCACAGACCCGACCACATGATTTTTCACTCAGTTGACGGATTTTCCACGCTAAAAAACTTTTTTTCCAACTTTTTATTCACTGTCACTGTTGGTACGCTCGATCGCTCCCGGACTAAGCCGGTCCAATTTAATCCAGTCTACCGGAACGTTGAGCGATCCCTAACATCTCTCTTTCTCATATTGAAAACAAAATAACATTTAGGCGCCCTGACAACTACTACGATCATGAATGGTTTTCTTCTAGGAATTCTCATTCCTCGTTAATTCGTGCAGAGTTATTTCCAGGCGGCCTCCTAGCAGCGCTTCCACTTCTCGGACCCGAGTAATTTCCTTTGCCCGCCCCCTACAGATTCTTCTCTTATTGCAGATGGGTTTTTCGGTATTGCTGGAGTTTCTTAGTTTACTCGCCGTTTACTTTGTCGCACGTCTTCATGTTTGAGATGTGCACAACCCCATCAATTTTATGCTCTCTTTAGCGATGAGATGCTATGACTAAAAATTAGAGTAAAGAGATGTCAAAATGTCAATTAATTGCTCTGTTGACGATTCTAATATTGGTGCCTGGCAATCCAACGTCAAAACGGCCGGACTGCTACCCTTTCACGCCGGACGTTTTCAAAGGGCGCTTGCAAAGCTGTCCAAACAGAATTTCTCCGGAACGAGGGGCGCTGGATCGTCAAATAGACCCTAATTTTCAAACCTGCTACTGTTCTCAGTGCCATTCAGCAGTTCTCTGAAACCATGGGGAGTTGATAGTGTGAAGTCAAAAGAGACAAACAAACAGAGCCACGCGAAGTCAAGCATTCGGTGTAGAGCCCGTTGAAATTTATTGCCTTTCCTCTCAATTTGATTTAAGAGAGCACTAATATTCCATGCTTTTGTGGGTCAACGCAGCCGAAGACCAACCATGCGCGTTAGATTGATTTTGGGCAGTAGCAGTAATTTCTGCAAGTTTAGGGGCTCATTTTGTTCTCGATGCTTTATAAATATATATAATTCTATACCCGGAAGAAGCTCGACATATCTGTTCTCTCTCTCTCTCTCATGGAGATTAAATTGTGAGCTAGGCTAAAAGCTAGGAGGAAGCTGGAAAGTCAACTGAAGGTATGCAAGAGTTGTTGAATTTCTGCATCTGTTGACTTCAATTTCATTAAATAGTCCCCATCCTCTTCTTCATTTTAAACTTGATGGCTCTCCCCTGTTTCATTTCCTGCATCAAAATTCTGTTTTTTCCTGTGATCTAATTTGTTATGGAGAGGATGATAATGATTTTCAGCAGCAGGGCGAGTGTTCTTCTTTGAAATCTGATGATTTATTGGTAGAAATATGATCTATTTTCTATTACAGGATGCCTAATTTGTATATTAAAACTGTAAGAAGTATAATATCTCATGTTAATTATATGCCTAGAATACTAACCTAAAGATGAAGATTGACACTGATCTTGACCCGCGGCCCCTGGCCGATGTTCTTGATCTATTGAAAAATGAACAGCAAATTCGAGCAAACCGCGTAAAACTTAAATTTCCGGCATTTGTTCTCTTGTTTTGATTTCTCTCAAGTGTTAAATTTTTGAGTTGAATGTCCGCCGATGTATCTCATCCAACTTCGTTTTACAACAAGACTTTTGTAAGTTAAAATGCTCTGTTTGGGACAGTTCTGACCGTTGAGAAAGCTCTATTCTCATTCATGATTTCATACAACACCTTTCTCATCGGCAATTTTTATCCCAAATAGAGCCAAAGTTGCAAGTCTAATAAAGAGAAATTTGAACTCTTTGATGGAAAATGAGAGAGAGAGAGAGAGACTATGAAAAAAACTAGGAAGAATTTAAAGATGAGAGTGGACTAGGAGGGATAGAGAAAGACTAGGAAGAACTTAAAAGATAAGAGTGGACTAGGATATGACTGGTATCAAGTCAAATTCGAGCGATTTTGTCTCGGTTCGGAATCGAAATTTTTGACTCGAACTCGGCTCGAAATCAATTTCGAGCCGAGTCGATTCAGAATGGCTCAATTCTGAGTAGGCTCTAATTTGAATCGAGTCGGCTCGAAATTGAACATTTTTTCTCTTTTTTCCTAGTTGACTCAAAATTAAATTTGACAATCTATAAATTTAGCAAATAAAATATTTAGGGTCTTTATTTTTTATTTAGGTTTAAATTTTATTATTTTTAATTTTAAAATAAAAATATATTAATAAATACATGATAATTTTAATTAATTCGAGTTGATTCGAATCTGATTTCGAGCGATTCAAGGTTGGGTCGAAATCAGATTCGAGTCAAATTGAATCGACTCAAATTGAGTCGAATCAATTTTAACCGATTCCGATTCGGCTCAATTTTCGAGCAATTTTTGAGCGACCTTCGAGTTTCGAAGAATATGTCCAACCCTAGACTAGGAGGGATATAGAAAGAGAGATTAGGAAGAACTTAAAGATAAGAGTACACTAGGGCTCCGTTGGGCTCGATATTTTTGCTCTCATGAGCTTGGACAAAAACGCTGTCATCATGGAATGTATATTTTATCATGACAAGGGTTACAACCACCCCAAAAAAAACAGAACAAGTTTTGAGCATAGAAGTAGATGAAGTTTCTCAATTGAGGTCGGGAGTTCACGAATGATGGTTCATACTCACCGCGTTTATGACCACCACCGGGGTGCTAAAGGGAGCCCAGGAGAGAGGCAGAGACAAAGGGGCTCATCACCCTAATTAGGACACTATTTATGAGAGGCAGAGACAAAGGGGCTCATCACCCTAATTAGGACACTATTTATGGTCATTTACATGCAATTACAAGCAGTAATTTTCTAATTTTGACTTAACCAAAAAAATCCTTAATCAGCTACTAAACCTTAATTACATTTGCTCCCATTGCAGACAAAGACATGAAGAGAAATATTCGGACTCGGGATTAATCTTCAGAAGAACTTTTAAGAAGATTTTTCAACATAAACAGATCCCCACTTATCATCTTCCTCAGGCCTCCCAGATGAAAAAAATTGAACGAATCAACTAATAATTCTCAATACTGCACGCTGGAATCCACTTCACCAGCCGCCTCCTGCACTTACAGCTCGCCGTCTTCTTCCCCGAGGTACTCTCATCACACATACAAATCCCCTGTCTATGTTTCATGTGTCACTGAAGATTTATATGAGCTGAATCACAAACTGGAGCTGGAAAGTTTAATGCTTTCCTCTTACAATGATTCGGTCCACAGCTTCGGCGCTTACAAACTAGTCCTGCCGGTGATTCCGAGAGATCTCAAGCAGGCTCTCATTGCCTGTGCAAGAATCGTCGCAGATATATGGTGTCAATCTCGCGGAAGCAGAGTGGCTGATGACAGAGCTCCGATACATGGTTTTCGTCTCCGGCGAACCGTTGCAGAGATTGTGAGCTTACATGCTGGAAGGCCTGGTCGCCCGGCTGTCTTCCTCCGGCAGTGTAATCTACAAATCCTTGAAATGCAGTGATCCGCTGCCCCCAAGCTCAGATCTTCTGTCCTATATGCACATTCTTTATGAAGTCTGTCCCTACTTCAAGTTCGGCTACATCTCTGCCAATGGAGCCATTGCTGAGGCCGTCAAACATGAAGACATGATTCACATCATCGACTTCCAAATCGCGCAAGGAAGCCAGTGGTTGACTCTGATTCAGGATCTGGCGGCTAGGCCCGGAGGCCCGCCGCGCCTGAGAATCCGACAACTCTGTTTAGTCATACCCCAGAGGGGGTGGCCTGCATATAGTCGGACAGCACAGCGGCTATCGAGTTTTGCGAGGTCGTGCGAGCTGCCTTTTTAATTCCACCACGCGGTCATCTCCGGCAGCGAGGTTAAGCCGGAGAGCCTTGATCTCTGGCCGGGGGAGGCCTTGGCGGTGAACTTCGCCTTCCAGCTTCACCACATTCCCGGATGAGAGCGTGAGCACCGTGAATTGCCGCGACCGTCTGCTGAGAATGGTGAAGAGTCTCTCGCCGAAGGTGGTGACTCTGGTCGAGCAGGAATCGAACACGAGCACCGCCGCTTTCTTCCCGCGATTCATGGAGGTTCTAGATTACTACACGTCGATCTTCGAGTCGATCGACGCGGCTCTGCCGAGGGACAACCGGGAGAGGATTGTCGTCGAGCAGCATTGCCTGGCGAGGGACATTGTGAACATAATCGCCTGCGAGGGGGGAGGAGGGGGGAAAATGGAAGGCGAGATTTAGGCTCCGTTTGGGGGGACTTATTTTCACCGGTCAAGCGGTTACGACCGCATGAACCGCTTGACCGGTGAAAATAAGTCCCCCCAAACGGAACCTTAAAATGGCGGGGTTCACGCCGCATCCATTGAGTTCGCTGGTGAATGGGACGATTAAGGCGTTGTTGGAGAAGTATTGCCAGAATTATAGGCTGGAGGAGAGAGACGGAGCTCTATATCTTCGATGGATAAACAGAGCTTTGGTCGTCTCCTCTGCATGGAGATGACGGGCTTTGTTTGGCTCGGCTGCAGTGATCGGAGAAGCCGTGAATTTTCACACTGCTCATGTCAATTCAGCTGTTTGACTGGGCGGTGAACAGAGCCTAAGAAGAGCCTAAGAATCTTAGTTTTCTTATGTTTCATGCTTCCTCTGTCAAGAGCCGTTGGAGTGACATCTGTTAAGGTTTAGGTCAGGGATGATAACAGAACTTAAATTTAGGGGATTGTTATTCGCAGATCGCGAATGGCTATTCGCAAACCGAAAAAAATGTTTTTTTTTGGGTTCAAAGGCTCAGGCGGTTTCCTTTTTTTTATTCTCAAACCAAAATCAAAACCCTAGTTTTTCTCCCCCGATACTTGCTCTCTCTGGAAGGAGGCGATCTGCCGATCGCTCCGCTCGCCATCTGCCGCTCGCCCCGCTCACCGGCGAAGAAGAGTCGATCGCCCCGCCGCTCGCCGCTGTGTGCAAGGGTGGACCTAGCTTAAGGCGCCAGAAGTTGGGGCATTTCCGAGCATGTAACGGGGAAGCGCGGCGACGAAGGGGGTGTGCTCTTTTCTCTCCGGCCTCGTCTAGTAGATCTATCTCCCAGGAAATGCCCGCCTCTTCCGCTGATTGCTGCTCTGAATCTTGATTTTGCCCTAACCGTGCTCCTGGTACTTTCTTCTTCTTCTTCTTCGGATAGACAAATTTTGTTAATCTGTTAGGCTGTTAACATTAATTGGTTTTGTTAATCCATTAGGCTGTTAGCAATCAGGAAGGGATATACAGATTTTTCCCTAGCCGTGCTCCTGGTACTCCCTTCCTGATTTTTTTCATCTGCTAGACTGGTTTTGCCCTAGCTTATTGTTCTCAGCAGTAGGTCAGTTCTCTTTAAGAGGATTTTAATTCTTCTCAGTAATAATCATTTGATCTTGTCTAAATCTCTGCTTCTTCATCAATGTATGAGATTTCTATGTGAATTGCTGGCATAGTTCTTGAAGATCAATGAAAATCAACCCAACTACAGATAATATTGAGTTTAATTTCTTATTGCAATTAGATACAAGTATCAACATGAGTGTTAATAATGTAAAGATATTTCTTTTACAGGTCAGTGACAAGGTGCTGGTATAGTTGAGCACGTGTGGTTTTGAGCTACATATTATATATTTTGATAGACTTTATTTTTTTTTGAGCACTTTGGGTGCTAGTGCTTCATATTTTTGATGCAGGTTATATATATTTTGATGGACTTGATATTTTTTGTGCACTTGTGGTGTCAGTGCTTCATATTTTTTGATGCAGGTTATGTATACTTTTATGTAAGCTCCAATTTTGGTGGTATTTGTGGTGTTGGTGCTGGTGCACATCTTGACCCTATTTTTTTTACTTTTAATATTGGTCTGCGAATAACAATGATTTCTGCGAATAACAAATTTAAGAATCTTTGGGTCTGCGAAGAGTAATAATCTGCGAATAGCCATATTCGATTTACGGTTAACAATCCCCTAAATTTAACTATAATTGAGTTTTTACGAAATAGACACCGAGTACAATGTATTTCATCTTCAATTTTAAATTTGAACTTGTATATATATATATATATATATATATATATATATATATATATATATATATATATATATACATACTATATATTTAGGGTCATTTGTCAGAACCTTCCCTCTAAATTTACTAAAATACAGATTGTATCCCTCTTTACTTTTACGAAAGCCTCCTCTCTTACTTTGGAAATTACAAACACCTCCCTTGCAAAAGTACATTTTATAGCCACACAAAAAGACTCCCTTACAAAATCTACTAAAAGAGGATATTATTTTGTGCACCACCGTTATGAAATGTAAACTTCAAGAGAGTTTTTTTGTAAATTCAAAAGCAAGAGAGGTGCAATATGTAGTTACGCTAACTTTTGGGGAAAGTTTTGGTGAGGTTTAGGTATGGAAACATCCGGTTCGGTCGATGAGAACAGACGGCTCCTAGCATGTGTATCAATCGAGTCATCTCCTCTGGGTGGGGGGAGTTCGCTTCTTCAATTCCGCTTCTGCAGTTGGCCCTCATGGCAAGAGGCTGAGTCTTGCATCCTTCTTCTTCCTCTTCATTCTCCTCTCTTCTCTTAACCGAGCTCTCTGCCCTGCTCCTTCTTGCATTTCGTGATGAATCCAGCAGGGCTACAAAATCAGTGTGGATCCATGAATGGAGCTGTCATGCATCGTAGACGGCTTGAATCCGAGCATCGACATGCCGAAATAGTTGAGGCTATGTTGGATTCAGGGGCTCAAAAATTACAAGTTATCAAGCTAACAGAAACTAGGATCTAGGTGAGACATCATATAATAATGCATGGACAAATAAAAATATAAAATTCTCCAGCTGCATCCTTCAAAAGGAAAAAAAATTTGGCGCGTTACTAGCACCCACGCGAGACGGCCCCAGCCGCGTGATGGAAATTTCAACTTCAACAGCCGGATTGCTGCGAGATCCCCACTCGCGCTGTATCTAACGGGGATCCGGCCGTTGAAATTTTCAACCCTGCAAGATCCGGCCGTTTCTCTCGCACCTAGAAATAGGTGCTCGAAACGCACCCAAATTTTTTTTTTCCTTCAAAAGCACATATAACGGCTAGTTAATGAATAGGGTAATAAAAATAAAATAAAATAACCAGGCATTTATCTAGACTTAAAGATAAGAAAATTACAATGCAGCTGCAGAAGTGCAGGTTCCATACATCATAAAACAAGTATGCCAAAGGCATCCAGATTTTTGACCTTCTTTAAGTTCTCCGAAACTAACAAAATGTCTTGGACAAGAAGATGGAGTGTTTGAGCAAATAGTCAAAGTACATCAAGGGTACCGTGACGGGATATAAGGCGACGACGACAGGCCTGAAACAGGGTAGCCCCCGCCGTGAGAACCCGCTCTATAGCTATCGTAATAACCAGAGCCCAACGGCGGCTCCGAAGAGTATACATGCGAGCTCAGGGGAGAAGGAGCTCTGTGGAGTCCCATTGGATTGGCAGAATAGCTGGCGCCGACATGATCATAAATGTGTGGAACTGCGGCAGCAAGGCTGTAAGACCCGCCCATGCTCACATAAGGCGCTCGGTCGGCCGGACGTGGAATGGTTTGCTGATGGGGTGGCAATGGTGCGGCGACATCGGGTGCTGATGGTCGAATCCGCTTGTTGGATTTAAGTTGATTGTGCTTTTGGGCCCGTGCTTTCGAGCCGGCGGTACCAGAAAAATTAGCCGGTCTCTTCTTTTCCGCCTTTTGCTTCTCTAATTGCTCGATGCGCTTGTGAAGGCCCTCACATTGATAAGCCGAACCAAGATTGTACTCCTCTACTATTTTGATCACATTGTTTAGTGAAGCTAACTCTTTTGCAATAGCCTCATTCTGAGTCAGAGGATAAAACATAGGATGTTGAGTACATGAATAAAAAGGGCATGCCAGATGCATTAAGGATTGGTATATTTCACAATAAGAGTGATCTTAATTCAGTAAGTGAAACGCGTCGAAGGGAGTTACAACAATATTTATTTGTTTGTGCTGCGGGAACTCAGATTACTTGGTTTGTTTGGGCTCTCGCAAGTTTCAAATTTACCCGCATTCATATTAAGTTCGGCGCAGCGTTTTGTTCTGGTGAGTTTGGACAAAAACATCTGTTTGACATGACAATGGTCATGACCGTCACCAAGCAAAAAACTAATTTTGAAAAAAAAATGGATGAAGTTCCATAGGTGAGGTGGGACGTTCACAAATGATGGTTCGTAACTGTAGAAGAACACCAGAAATAAGAGAAAATATAATTATATTAATTTTTCAATCAAAATCACTTAATACACTATATGTATTTTATTAATTGAGAAAGCAGCGCAATAAAAATGCAAGTTGGATATGACGTGGAGATGTGTTTGCCTCTGTAGATGGAGAATAAGATGTTGAATCAGATGTGTTTTATGGCAGTAGTAACTGAGCAGTTGCTTACCTTTGGGGGTCCTCCACTTGATACCGTGTGGGGCTTGGATCTTTGAGGATGAGGTGATGGAGATTCGCGAGTGGTGAGTCACCGACGGAGATTCGAGGACAGAGGAGGTTCTCTGATGGAGCATCGTGCACGGAGGAGTCGGTCTGTGATGCCCTAGATCAGATGAGGAGGAATATCGCTGGAGGAGCAGCATTGGTAGCAATGGACATGCGGAGGTGCGATGCCCTAGATGGGAAGCGGAGGAGATGTCGCGGGATGAGGAGCGGCATTGTTGGGGTTGTAAATGCCGAGGGGAATACCGATAGATATATGTGCTATTTATCTTGCCATAGGAACTAGAACGAAACTACTTTTTAATATAGTATAGATACATATATAGATATATAGGAGAAGAGGGGAGAGTCAAAACTCAATCCCAAGATGTGGGACTAAAAAAAACCTAAGAGAGCCTTCAAGATGAGATTTCATTATACTTTCTTCAACACTTCCCCGCAAACTGGAGCATACAAATCGTAGGAACCAAGCTTGGACAAAAACTAATAATATAGAGGTCGTGGTAGAGCTTTTGTAAGAATATCAATGGCTTGTTCAGTAGCTGGAACATGTCTTAAGTTCAATTTTCTGAGTTGAACATTTCCCAAATAGAGTGACAATCAACCTCTATATGTTTGGTACGGTCATGGAACATAGGATTTTTGACAATATGAATGACAGCTTGACTATTGCAGAACAAAGTAGCAGAAGAGAACAGTTTGACACCTAGGTTTCTCAGAAGACTTTCTAGCCATGTGAGTTCAGAGACGACATAGGTCATTGATCGATACTCAGCTTCTGCAGATGAGCGTGCGACAACAGATTGCTTCTTGCTTCGTCAGGTAACTAGATGTCCACCAAAGTATGTGCAAAATTGTGGAACGATGATCATCAATGGATCCAACATAATCAGCATCAGAGTAAGCAGTGAGAGATAGATACAAGCAGGGTTTATATACGAGCCCATGTCCGGGAGGAGATTTCAGGTATCGGAGAATGCGCTTCACTGTCTGGAGATGAGAAGTTCGTGGGGCATGCATAAACCTACTAACATTTCCAACAACAAACAATATATCGGGTCTTGTAACTGTCAAATATATCACCTTTCTCACAAGACGACGATAGTATTCTGGGTTTGGTAGGAGTGTATCAGAGTCGGAGGAGCATGCATAGAGCTTGTGATTGACATCCATGGGAGTGTCAGTTGGTTTGCAACCACACTAGTCAGCGTCATGAAAAAGATCAAGGCAGTACTTTCTTTAAGATAAGACAAGACCATCGTGTCGACGAGCTACCTCGATGCCAAGAAAGTATCAGAGATCCCCCAAATCTATGATTTGAAACACAGAGGTCAAGTGTTCCTTGATCACACGAATGTCTTTTGAATCCATCTCCAGAAATTAAGATACCATCAACATAAACCAGGAGTATTACAGTGCCTGATGGACTATGTCGGGTGAAGAGAGAGAGAGAGAGAAGTCAGCCGAGCTCCGAGTAAACCCAACATCACTAACAACCCAACTGAACTTGTCAAACCATGTCCGAGGCGACTGTTTGAGACCATAAAGAGATTTACTGAGGTGACATACAAGTGACTCCCCGTGATCTCAAAACCAGTAGGTTGGCACATGTAGACAGTCTCAGCAAGATTGTCATTGAGGAAATCATTTTTAACGTCCAACTGGTGCAGCGGCCGATGTTGATGAACGACCAGAGAGATCAAGACACAGCCGGTGTTTAGCTTAGCAACATGGGAGAAGGTTTATTCATAGTCAAGACCGTGTTGTTGAGTAAAACCACGGGAGACAAGACGAGCCTTTAGTCGTTCAACTGTCCCAGTTAGAGTGTGTTTGATAGTACAGACCCATTTGCAGCTCATACACGTCTGGCCATGAGGGAGAGAGACAAGATTCCAAGTGTGATTGGCCTAGAGTGCAGCTATTTCTTCTTTCATAGCCGTCCGCCGCCCCAGATGTTGAAGAGCCTCATGCAAAGAATTAGGGATGGAAACCGACGATAATGAAGTGGCGAAGGTTTGAAGTGGAGATAATTGATGCAAAAAAACAAAATTACTGATGGGGTGAGCTGTAGAAGGGGTGACCAGATAAGCAGAGCGCAGAGTGTCATTAGTAGAAGGTAACGAGCTCGGGGCATCAGAATGAAAAGGACGACGAGTGTATACACAAATCATAGGAGGTTTTGGCGATTGGTTTGGGAATTACGTGGAGAGGAGAGGTGAAAGTGGCGAAGTAACAGGAACAACGGGCAGCAGAGGAGGAGACGGTAGTGGTAGTGGAGAGTCAAGGGGTTGAGAATAATATGGTTGGTCTTCAAGAAATGTGACATCGACTGATATAACCTACGCTGTCAAAGGCGCAAGGCGCAAAGGGCCCCTAGAGCCTAGGCGTAAGGTGTAGGCGCGCCTGAGGAACGTATGACACAAAAATGGGGGGAAGGAAATTGAGCGAATTGGGCGCCCAATTTGGCCAATTTCAGCGAATTGGGCGCCCAATTTCAGCGAATTGGGCGCCCAATTCGCTGAAATTCGGCGCCCAATTCGCTGAAATTCGGCGCCCAATTTCAGCGAATTCGGCGCCCAATTTCAGCAAATTCGGCGCCCAATTTCAGCGAATTCGGCGTCCAATTCGCCCAATTTCAGCGAATTCGGAGCCCAAGTGCGCCTAGGGGTGTTTCGGGTGCGCCCGACGCCTCAGGCGGGCCTAGGCACGCGCCTTGACAACATAGGATATAACAATCTTCCGGTCAGTGGGAGAATAACAGACATAGCCTTTCTGGATGGAAGAGTACCCAACGAATATATATTTTGTGGCACGTGGGGCAAGCTTGTCAATAAACGGACCAAGATTATAAAAATAGCAAACGCAGCCGAAAACACGATGAGTGACTGCAAAGGGGGTGTGGAGCGAAAAAGAAAATTAAAGGGAGCTTCAAAATTAAGAATAGAGGAGGGCAGGCGGTTAATGAGGTGACAGGCCGCAGAAATCGCGAAATAACCACATAGATTGAGAACATTCATTTGAAACATAAGGATGCGGGCGACCTCAAGAAGGTAACGATTCTTCTGTTCGGCAACACCATTTTGTTGAGGAGTATACACACAAAAGGTTTGATGGATGATGTCAAACTCAGTACACAAGTCTATAAACACATGACCTATGTATTCACAAGTATTATCGGTGCGGAGCATTTTAATGGTAGTAGACAATTGATTGCGAGTCTCAAGGATAAAGGCACAAGACACGATGCAACTCGGATCGATCATGGAGAAAATACAATCATGTCATATGAGCGTAATCATCAATGAAGATAAGAAAGTAACGATAACCAGAAACAACAGCGGTTTTATAGGGTCCCCAAATATCTGAAAGAACCAAAACAAGGGGAGCAGTGCTCCGAAGATGAAAAGGTAGAACGATGGTGTTTGTCGTAGATACACGACTCGCAGGTGAAGTCAGTGAGGGACAAATCTGGAAGAGCTTTCTGGAGGATGCAGAGAGGGGCATGCCCAAGACGTCAATGCCAGTTGACAAAACTAATAGTGGAGAGAATCCTATTAACTAATAGTGAGGTCCAAGATGTAAAGTCTATTAACAAATTTTCCTTTACCACTGACGATCCACGTTTGTCGATCCTACACAACACAGAAGGTGGAAGAGAAAATCATATAACAATCAAGATCTTGTGTTGGACGGCTAATAGAGGAGATTGAAAGGGGAGTCTGGAACATGAAGAATCGAACGAAGAGTGAGGAAGGAGGTAAGGGTGACGTTTACTGATCCAGAGACTGGAGTGGTGTCCCCATTAGCAACAGTAATGAACTAGGGATGAACAGAGTCCAAGTATTTTGAAGGTTTTTGTGGGGAAATGTGGTGTCAAGCCCCAAAATCCATAATCCAGGAGGAACTAGAGGCGATACAGGAGATATCGCCATCGGAATTAGACAACAAAACCAGGAGAACAACCGACCATCCCTTGAAGTTGTTGGAGTTGGATGCGCAAGACATCAATGTCTGCTTGAATGTTGTTTGGAGGGTAATTGTGTCTGCTTGAGGGTTGAGAAGTAGGAGTCTGCCGAGACAAAAAAGATGGGGAAGCATGATCGGTCATTGGAGGCGACCGACAAACTAGATGAAGTGGCAAGCTGGAGAAGATCTTGCGGAAAGAAGCTGCTATCTGGTCTGCGGGAAGAGCAGAGATGCCAGACAACTGGCGGTTTCTACGGATAGAACAAAAAACACGCGACAAGCAGACAACAATACGCGGCGGCAAGCAGGCAACAACAACGACAAGCAGACAACAATAAGGAGCAACCAACCGCGGCTAAGCAGGCAAACAACGACAGCAAGAAGCACTCAAGATCAAGCAGCGACAACAATTAAGCAGCAGTGGCGGCCAGAGGACAACAACAAGCACTTCTTGCGGCAAGAAGAACCTAGGCATACATCGGCAAGATGCGGCTAGACAGAAGCAGTGTCAAGATGTGGCGGCAAGTGGTAGATGCGGCAAGTTGCAGATGCGGCTAGGATTGTGACTAGGATTGCGGCTAGCAACTGACGACAAGATGCGGCTACGCAGATGCAGCGACAAGATCGCAGCGACGAGAAGACGAAGCCGAGCGACCTGGGCGACAAGTAAAGAAAGGCTGCAGAGGAACACAGAGGAGGGGCCACGGAATAAACTATAAAAGGGGAAGGGGAGAAAAAGGCAGGGAACGGGAGGAGTATCTGAGAAAAACGCAGAAGACCTTGCCGTTAGAAAAAAATCAGACCGCCCAAAGATTCCTGCACACACTTCGGTTTAAAAAATGAACAAGCAGCGAGTGGCTTATGTAGCGAGAAAATATAAGATTGATTGACTCTGATACCATGTAGAAGAACATTAAAAACGAGAGATAAAATATAATTTTATTAATTTATCAATCAAAATTACTTAACACATCATATGTAATTGTGCATATATTTAGGAGAAGAGGCGAGAGCCAAAACTCAATCACAAGATGTGAGACTAAAACCTAAGAGAGCTTTACATGGGCCTTCAAGATGGGCTTTCTTTATACTTTCCTCAGCAATAACCACCATGTTCACGACCGACGTCATTCTGCTAAATGGCCCCTATAAAGCTTCATTGCTTTAAGTTAATTTCTAGCTCTAAAATTTGAACTCACATTTAACCTTCTTAAAGATTAGTTTCGAGAATGGGAACTTGAGGCAGGACAGACGTCACACCTACCTGTCATCGTGGCATCACCACCAGGGAGCCCACCTTAGAGTCAACTAAGATGTTGGTGATGCGAGTGCTGGTGAGAGCCTCTTATCTAGGAGCTTGGGTGTTCGATCCCAGGTCTCGACAACCTACTAATTCCTGGTGATGGGAGGCAAAGAGCTGATTGGGGTGTAAGGGTTGCAACCCTGATGAAAGCCTCCTAGGTGGACTCCAAGGTGAGCCCCCTAGTGGTGATGCCAGGGTGGCAAGCATATGGTGATGCCTGTCCTGCATCAGAACCAGGCTTCATCAAAATTCAATCAAAGGAATGTTTGAACTCACTTTTGAAAATGAGATTCAATGACTCATTTCTTGTGAACACATTCGCTCTGCTTGTTCAGGGTTGCAAAGAGTTTCACTTTTACACATTCATGTTAACATTTTATTACCTTATTAAAATTATAAAAGTGATATTAACCCCTATTCCCTTGAAATTAAAATTATTCTTTTTGAAACAAAGAAGTAGCACCAACATTGACTTCCCAGCCTCAAGAGTGAAAGGAACTCATCTTTCTGAAATTAGGGTTAAAAAATGAGAAATCAGTTCCATCAATTTCCTACCAAATGATCGATTTCATCGACTGCTGAAAAAAGATTAGACGAAGTGGTTATAAGCCCTTGCTATTAGCACATGAAGCCTTACCCATGCTATGTAAAGAGGTTGTCTTTATAACCCAAACATTTGTCCTGAAGGTCACAATGAGGGCAACTAACAAATCCCCCAACCCACCTCCACTTCAAGCGTATAAATGCCAAGAGAAAAAAGGATATGACACATACCACAGATTGGAGAGAATTATTTCCCTTCCGCCGCACTTCTTCTGCGATTTTTTTGGAGTTCTTAACATAGGCTTTCAAAAGGGCAGCAGGAGGGCATTCTTTGAACAACTTGAATTCAATGACAAATTTGACAGCATCAAGTTGCTTCCCTTTGCTGCTCAGTTTGTTAACAAAATCTGCAAGTGTCATAGACCAATCAAGACTTTGGAATAAATCATTAAATAGTTACTGATGCAAAGTTGCAAACTGATAAAAAAAAATAGATAGAGAAAAAGCAATATGCTAGAAACAGCTGAAAGTTCCAAGAAATCCCAGAAAAATATAATAATAAGCATTCGAGCAATTTAAAGATGTTAGATGATATAGAAGAAAACAATGTAAATTCCCATTTATAGACTCATTTATCTTCTTTCTCTTTTAGTCTCACATCTCCTGTATAGGATTTTTTCTCCCTCTCTTCTCCTATATATTTGTATTCTTTCTTGTATTTGAGAAATGAAGAAGTATCTATAAGGTTGGCCCATTAGTTTCTACATGGTATCAGAGCCAGGTTTCCTCCTTGGGCGGCCTCTCTTTTCTTAACCACCTGCCTTGTGCGGTCTCCTGCGGCCTCTGGGGGAATGCAACATCTGTCCGCTCCTCTCCCTTATAGCCGCTCGGCTAACTGCGGCCTCTCTCTCTGATTCCGCTCCCTCTTCCTCTCCGTGGATCCACCCTCCTCCTCGGGCTTCTTATAGCCTCCTTCCTCTCTGACCCGTGGGGTCCACTTCTCCCTGTAGCTCTTTTTTTGTCCGCTGCGAGCTCCTCCTGTTCGTTGCGGGCTGTCTTCCCTGCTCGACTTCTTCCCTACCTTGCGGGCTTCTGCTCTACTCCAGACCGCGCGCTCTCTCTTATCGCTCGCGGTCTCTCTGTTCTTCCCGCCGTGAACTGCTTCTTCACGCTGCGGGCTCTCTTTTCGCGGGCTGTTCTGAAACCGCTGCGATTTCCCTTCGTGCGGCCTGCTCCAGTCCGTCGCGGCCTATCTCTACTCGCGCCTTGCCGAGTTCCTCTCCTAGTCGCCACGACCTGACCTCTCTTACTGCGGTTTCTCTACCGGCGACGGTTCCTGCACTTGGTCGTGGCTTCTTCCCCTGCCGCTGGTGTACTCCCTTTGACCGTGCAAACTTCTTGTGTCCGGCTTCACATTGTAATCGGTTCATTGTTGTGGCCTGCCCTTCCTCATTGTTGTGGCCTGCTCCAGTTCGTTGTGACCTGCTGCTCCTTGCTGTTTGCTCTTGTCGTCGCGGCTTGCCCTTCGGGCTTCTTGCTCGCCCTCTCCCCAGCGGGCTCCTGCATCTGTCCGCTGCGGTCTGCTTCTGGCTGTGGCGTGCCTATTCTCGCCGCTTCTCGGTTGTCGCCGGTGGTTCTGTCCAGCGAGCCGCAGACATCCGTGCCGACCAGTTTCTCTGTGCTTCGCATTTTGGTCGCGGCTTCCTGCCGCTGATGGCTTATCACCCAGACTGTGCGGCCTGCCTGCTGTCTGATTCTGATCTTGTCGTGCCAGTGCTCTCCGGTTTGCGGGTTCTTCGCCTAGTCTTGGCGACGCCTTCTCTTCTCGACACACATTTCTCTACCCGCAACGGGCTCCGTCCCTTGGTCGCGGGCTCTTCCCGTTGTTGTCTTGACACCGAGACCGGGCGGCCTCCCTGTTTCGCCTCGTTTGTTGTTGGTTCTGTCTGCTGGTTCTGACCGCTGGTTTCTGTGGCTCGTCACTAATCTGTATTATGGCTTCTGCCTCCACCACTGCTGCTGAGATAGTCGCGTTACGTGCTCAAGTCCATCGGCTTCAGGAGGTAGTTTGTCCCTCCTCTGGCTCCGTGGCCTCGATCTTCCCGAAAGGTATATCGTGCCTCTCACACAGTTCTCACTGGATTGTGGACTCTGGTGCTACACACCATCTCTCTCCGCAGCCGCCGCCCAAATATTTGGATACTCCTGACCCCAAGCACATCACTGTGGCCAATGGTGACACACTCCCGGTTTCTGGTGCTACTACTCTGTCTCTAACTCCTTGTCTTTCCTTATCTTTGGTTCTTCATGTTCTGGGCTATCCTTTTAACCTTCTTTCGGTTAGCCGTCTTACATAAGAACTTGATTGCTGTGTTACTTTTTCACGCTCTTCTTTTGTAGTGCAAGATCGACTAACGCAGACTATCCTTGGTCGAGGGCGATTGTCTAATGGGCTATATCTTCTCGACGTTCCTCCCACTGCTCTCACCTCTATCTCCACCACTGATTGGCATCGACGTCTTGGGCATGCCCCTCTCCCAATTCTCAAGAAAGCTCTTCCTACTATCCCCCTTCATGAGTTCTTCCATGAATCTTGTATTTTCGGCAAGCAACACCGCGTCTCCATTTCTCCTTCTTGTACCCGGAGCGATGCTCCTTTCTCCTTAGTTCACTATGATATATGGGGGCCTTATAAGGACCCTAGTACTTTTGGGTATCGATACTTTGTTACCTTTATCGATGATTACTCACGGGTCACCTGATTGTATTTACTTCGTGATCGCACCGAACTCTCAACCACGTTTCGTACCTTTCTTACGGAAACTCGCACGCAGTTCTCTACCTGTGTCAAAACTCTTCGTACTGACAATGCTCGCGAATATACTGGTCGCACCTTCTCCAATATATGCGCTGAGTTCGGCATTATCCACCAAACTTCCTGTGTCTACACTTCTCAACAAAATGGCATCGCGGAACGGAAGAATCGTCACCTCCTTGATGTGGTTAGATCTCTTATGATCCAAATGCAGGTTCCTCCTATATATTGGAACTTTGACGTCTCTACTGCTTGCCACCTCATCAACTGCATGTCTTCCTTTGTTCTTAACTTTGTCGCATCCATTACTCTCATTTACCCATCCACGACTCTTTTCTCTCTCACACCTCGTGTGTTTGGCTGTACCTGTTATGTCCATCACCTTGGTCCCTCCTCTGACAAGCTCGCCCCTCGGGCTACCAAGGCGATGTTTGTTGGCTACTCCCGCACTCAGAAGGGGTATGTCTGCTTTGACCCTACGACTGGTAAGATGGTTGTGTCTGCTGATGTCTCCTTCCATGAAGGCCAACCATATCACACCAGT
Organism: Platanthera guangdongensis; assembly: GCA_039583875.1. Classification (NCBI taxonomy): domain Eukaryota; kingdom Viridiplantae; phylum Streptophyta; class Magnoliopsida; order Asparagales; family Orchidaceae; genus Platanthera; species Platanthera guangdongensis. The sequence continues at coordinate 6,139,965 of CM077167.1, forward strand.
CCTTCTGATCCCCTTCTTCCTCCTCCTCTACCTCAGTCCGTCGTACCCATCACGTCTCCCTTACCACCACTTCTCCCTACCCCCCCCCCCCCACCCCATTCGTCCCACTCTCCTATCACTCTGAGCATCCCACCATCTACAGTTCCCGTCAAACCCCCTGTTGTTCAAGTATACACTCGTCGTCCTCCACGTTCGGATGCCCTGCCGCAGCTTCCTTCTACCGGTGTGCTCTCGTGGCCTGTTGATCTGGCATCCTCTTCGACGCCACATCCCATGGACAATTATATTTCTCTACACCAGCTCTCTCCATCTCTCCGTGCCTTTGCTCTCTCTCTCTCTCTCCTCTATTTATGTACCTAACTCTGTGCAGGAAGCTTTCCAGCATCCGCGGTGGCGTGCCGCCATGGATGATGAGATGACGGCTCTGTGGGGTAATCACACATGGGATCTTGTGCCCCTTCCTCCGGGTCACAGTTGTGTTAGCTGCAAATGGATCTTCACTATCAAACATGCCGCGGATGGGACAGTTGATCGCTTAAAAGCTCGGCTTGTGGCCCAGGGCTTTATCCAACAGTACGACCTTGATTATGAGGAAACTTTCTCCCCGGTTGCAAAATTGAATTCGTTTCGGGTTCTCTCCTTAGTTGTTCATCGTCAGTGGCCTCTTCATCAGCTAGATGTCAAGAATGTGTTCTTGAATGGTGATCTTCTTGAGACAGTGTACATGCATCAACCGCCCGGGTTTGAGACCACGAGGGAGTCTCGGGTCTGTCTTCTTCGCAAGTCTATTTATGGTATCAAACAACCTCCACGGGCATGGTTTGGAAAATTCAGTAAGGTCGTTCGTGAGATTGGCTTCTGTAGAAATGGAGAAAGCCAACCTTGTATATATGTCCACTTGATACAAATACAAAGAATGAGTACATATATATAGATGAGAGAAAGAGAGAGAAAAGTCCTATACACAATGTGGGACTAAAGAGAGGAGAGAAAAAGCAATAAATGCTATACAAATGGGCCTAATGTTAAGTGGGCTTTTCCAACACTCCCCCGCAAGCTGGAGCGTATAGGTCATATGCACCCAGCTTGGACAAACATTGGTAGAACAGAGTGCTTGATAAGGCCTTTGTGAGGATGTCGGCAACTTGATCAGTTCCTGGAACATGCTTTAATTCAAGTTTCTTCAGTTGAACCTTTTCACGAACAAAGTGACAGTCAACCTCGATATGTTTTGTGCGCTCATGAAAGACTGGATTCTTTGCGATGTGTATGGCGGCTTGACTATCACAAAATAGAACAGCAGAGGAGGGGAGTTTTACTCCCAGGTCAGTAAGGAGACTTTCAAGCCATGTGAGTTCTGAAACAACTGAGGCAATCGATCTGTATTCAGCCTCTGCAGAGGAACGAGCCACCACAGCTTGTTTCTTACTCTTCCAAGTAATAAGATGCCCACCAAAATACGTACAGAACCCACTAGTTGACCTTCGATCGTCCAGGGAACCCGCATAGTCGGCATCAGAATAGGCAACCAATGCGGGAGCCGAGTCGGAGGTTTTGTAAACCAGCCCTTGGCCTGGAGCTCCCTTAAGGTATCGGAGAATCCGTTCAACCGCTTGGAGATGAGAAGCCCGGGGGGCATGCATGAACCTACTGACAACCCCAACTGCAAATGATATATCTGGCCTTGTGACTGTTAGATAGATCAACTTGCCCACAAGGCGTCGATAGTATTCCGGGTTCGGAAGTAGCAAATCGTCATCCGAAGCATGAGCGCATAATTTGTGATTTGCCTCCATCGGGGTACATGCTGGCTTGCAACCAGACTGACCAGCATCTTTGAGAAGATCGAGACAGTACTTTCGTTGGGAGAGTACCAACCCGTCCGGCCGCCGGGCGATCTCGAGACCAAGGAAGTAGCGAAGTTTCCCCAGATCTTTAGTCTGAAAAACAGTGCTCAGGTGTTGTTTGACGTCTTGAATCCCCTTTGAGTCATCCCCAGTGAGAAGGATGTCGTCAACATAAACCAACAGAAGAATGGTGTCAGCGGCCCGGTGTCGGGTAAAGAGGGAGAAATCTGCAGAGCTCCGAGTGAACCCCATGTCCCGAACCACCTTGCTAAACTTGTCAAACCACGCCCGTGGGGACTGTTTGAGACCATAAATTGACTTTTTGAGAAGACAGACCCGAGACTCCCCCGTGGTCTCAAACCCGGGCGGTTGGCGCATGTAGACAGTTTCCTGAAGGTCGCCATTCAAAAAGGCGTTCTTGATATCAAGTTGATGAAGAGGCCAGCGGCGGTGTACCGCGACGGAGAGAAGAACGCGGACAGTGTTAAGCTTGGCCACCGGAGAGAATGTTTCCTCATAGTCGAGGCCCTCCTGTTGTGTGAAGCCTCGGGCCACAAGACGGGCCTTCAGTCGGGCAATAGTGCCATCCGGAGCATGCTTGATGACGAAGACCCATTTGCATCCAACCGGGTGCTGACCGGGAGGTAAGGGAACCAAGACCCATGTCTGGTTGGCCCAAAGGGCCGTCATTTCTTCGTCCATGGCAGCCCGCCAGCCAGGATGGTGAAGCGCCTCCTGCAAAGAGTTAGGGACTGAAACAGAAGATAAGGAGGTGGCAAGGTGAAGAAGAGAGGGGGAGAGGCGATGGAGCGAGACGTAGTTCGCCATCGGATGAGCGGTGGAGACGGGAGCCGGAGCAGCAGGGAGCAGAGCACCAGAGGGCGAAGCCGACTGCAGAGGAGCCACAGAATGAGGAGAGCGACGAGAATAGACCCGGATAACCGGAGGTGGTGGACGGACCGGAGGTGGGGTAGGGAGAGAGGCTGAGGAGTGAGGAGCAGGGATGATAGGACGAACGACGGGAGCGGGAGGCAGAGCGATATCCGGAGCAGGGAAGAAAGGAAGATCTTCATGGAAAGTTACGTCAGGCGAGACAGTAACCTTGCGGGTAGTAGGCGAATAACATACATAACCCTTCTGAGTGCGCGAGTACCCGACAAAGATCTGCTTGGTGGCACGAGGGTCCAACTTGTCTGTGGAGGGACCGAGGTGGTGAACGTAGCAGGTACACCCAAACACCCGTGGCGGAAGAGGAAAAGGCGAAGTAGTGGGAAAGAGGAGGCTGAAGGGAGTAGCATATTGGAGGACGGAAGACGGGAGGCGGTTGATGAGGAAGCAAGCCGTGGAGAGAGCGTAGTTCCAGTACGGTTTGGGGACCTGCATTTGAAGCATAAGCGAGCGAGCGACATCAAGAAGGTGACGATTCTTGCGCTCGGCGACACCATTCTGTTGTGGAGTGTACGGACAGGAAGTTTGGTGAAGAATGTCGAATTCAGAGCAGAGAGTGGCAAACGTATGGCTGGTGTACTCCCGCGCATTATCTGTACGAATAGTGCGAATAGGCGCAGAGAACTGAGTGCGAGTCTCGAGGATGAAAGCCCGGAATACGCGGGGAAGTTCAGAGCGATCCCGAAGAAGATATAACCATGTCATGCGAGAGTAATCATCAATAAAAGTAAGAAAATAGCGATAGCCAGAAATACTAGTAACTTTGTACGGACCCCATATATCGGAGTGTACTAAAATAAAAGGAGCGGAGCTCCGAGTACAATGAGGGGGAAAAGAAGAACGGGGCTGTTTGCCCAAAATACATGTGTCGCAACGAAAAGCAGGGAGAGTGACGTCAGGAAGGGCCTTCCGGAGGACTGGAAGAGGAGCATGTCCCAGACGGCGATGCCAATCCGAAGAGGAGGTAGATGCGAGGACAGTAGGAGAGTCGTCAAGGAGATAGAGCCCATTCTGCAGCCGTCCTCTACCAATGATAGTCTGCGTCTGCTGATCCTGTATGAGAAAAGAAGAAGAAGTAAATGTCACTGAGTAATTAGAATCAGTAGTAAGGCGACCGACAGAGAGTAAATTGAAAGGAGAGCCCGGAACATGTAGAGCCGAGCGTAGGAGGAGAGAAGAGGTGAGAGAAATATCAGCACATCCAGATACGGGAACCGACGCCCCATTAGCAACAGTAATATACTTCGGGTGAGGTGAAGACAAGTACTGTGGTGGCTTAACAGAGGTGATATGATGAGTGGCACCAGAATCAAGGATCCAGCGCGTGCCAGAGGATAGGCAGGCGATACCTTCATTGGAGAGAGAGGCAGCAGAGGCAACCGAGGCAGGCGGACGGCTGAGCAAGCCATGAAGATGTTGGAGCTGAAGACGAACCTCGTCGAGCTCAGTACGAGAGGAGGCAGAGTCGGTAGTAGCAGCAGAGGCATGTGGACGAGGACGGCCATGTTTGCGAAAGCAAGTGGCCTCAAGATGACCAACTTTACCACAGAACGAGCATTGAGGCCTAGACCGGCCACCGCGACCCCGGCCGCGAGAGTCAGAGCGGCCACCACGGGCAGAGGGGGGAAGTCCGGGAACAAGGGCCGGAGAAGGTGCCTGTTGAACAAGGGCCGGAGAAGGAAGTCCGGGAACATCCGGAGGCGGGGAGACTTTGAGAAGCATTGAGCACACGTCGGAAAAGGACGGTGTAACAGTAGAGGAGAGGATGTGAGCCCGGACACTGTGAAGATGAGGGGGCACCCGGGCCATCATCATGGCGATACCCACAGCTTCCTTCTGGGTACGTTGAGCAGCGAGATCTAGAGTGGGAGGCTGATGGTGGATCCAAGCCTCAACCAGAGACCGGGCTTGAGCAACAAAGGACGTCAAGTCGGTGGCGTCACTGCTGTCAAGGGCCTGGAGAGCGGTGATGATATCATAGAGATGGTGGAGACTATCTTTGCCGGAGTAGAGGGTGTGTAGCTCGTCCCACATGCCTTTGGCCGTCTCATGATACATGGCCAGACGATAAGATTCTCCATCAAGAGAGTTGAGGAGCCAAGTCTGCACACGCCCATCATTGCGTAACCACTCCTCAGTAGGGACACCAATAACGGTCTGGGTCAGATGATGAAGGAATCCCTTGGACTGAAGGACCCGGCGAACTGAGTGTGCCCATTCCACAAAGTTCTTCTTGCCAGTGAGCGAAATTGTGGTGATCCGGAGCTCGTCTCGGACTTCCGGTATAGAGGTCGGGCGTTCAGGAGGAACTGCCGTACCGACGGAGTCTGCAGATGTAGTCATGGAGGCCGCAGCGAGCTAGAAGGAGGCCGCAGCGAGCTGGAAGGAGGCCGCAGCGAGTTGGATGAAACCGCAGCGGGCTGGAGGCCGCAGCGAGTTGGATGAGACCGCAGCGGGCTGGAGACCGCAGCGAGCTGGAGAAGACCGCAGCGGGCTGAAGGAGGCTGCAGCGAGTGGGAGGAGGTCGCAGCGAGCTGGAGGAGACCGCAGCGGACTGGAGGCAGCAGCTAGAGGAAGCAAACAGGCTGCGGACTGGGTGAGGACGCGGCGACCTGGATGAGGTCGCGGCGAGCTGGAGGATGATGCGGGCTGGTTCAGGTCGCGGCGGTCTGGGCCAGACCGCGGCGGACAGGAGTGAACTGATAAGAGAGGACACGCCGGGGCTGACTTGCGAGCTGGCGAGCTGGCGAGCTGGCGAGCTGGCGAACGCAGCGCGAACGGCGGATGAAGGAGATCAAGGAGAGAGGTCGCCGAGGTCGCGCCGGACAGGAAGAGGCCGCAGCGGACAAGGGGAAGCAGTGGACCCCACAGGAGGGCTATAAAAGGAGGGGGGGGCCTGAGGAGAAGGGAGAGGGGGGGAAGAAGTGGATCCACGGGAGAGGAAGCGAACAGGAAAAGTGAGGCCGCAGGAGAGATGCGACTAGAGGGTGCGGACTGGACAAGGGAGGCCGCAGAGACCGCAGGCTGCAGGGCGGACAGAAGAGGGAGTCCGCAGGAGAGTCGAACCTGGCTCTGATACCATGTAGAAATGGAGAAAGCCAACCTTGTATATATGTCCACTTGATACAAATACAAAGAATGAGTACATATATATAGATGAGAGAAAGAGAGAGAAAAGTCCTATACACAATGTGGGACTAAAGAGAGGAGAGAAAAAGCAATAAATGCTATACAAATGGGCCTAATGTTAAGTGGGCTTTTCCAACAGCTTCAAATAAAGCTCGTCGGATACCTCTCTCTTTACTCGTCATCAATCAACTGGGACGGTCATACTTCTAGTCTATGTGAACGATATTCTTATCACTGGTGATGACTCTGTTGGGATACATCATGTGAAACAACATTTGAACTCTACATTTCAAATCAAAGATTTGGGCAGTCTTCGCTATTTTCTTGAACTAGAAGTAGCACGACGACCGGATGACCTTGTCTTATCCCAGCATAAGTACTGCATTGACCTTCTGCAAGATGCTGGCCTCTCGGGTTGTAAACCTGCAGAAACTCCGATGGAAGTCAACCGCATGTTGTGTGCTCAGGGATCTGAGAATGATTCCCTTCTTCCGAACCCGGAATACTATCAACGTCTTGTGGGAAAACTGATATATCTAACAATTACAAGACCTGACATATCATTTGCGGTTGGTGTGGTCAGCCGGTTTATGCATACCCCACGGGTCTCTCACCTCCAGGTAGTGGAACGCATCCTTAGGTATCTGAATACTTCCCCTGGGCAGGGGCTTGTGTACAAGCCGTCTTCCTCCCTTTCTCTTATTGCATACTCAGATGCGGATTATGCGGGCTCATTAGATGATAGACGTTCAACGACTGGGTTCTGTACATACTTTGGAGGAAATCTTATCACATGGCGGAGTAAAAAGCAGACGGTGGTCGCCCACTCGTCTGCTGAGGCCGAGTACCGTGCGATGGAGGCTGTTACATCTGAAATAACCTGGCTGGAAAGACTTTTAATGGACTTGGGGGTTAAATTGTCCTCACCTTCAACACTGTTCTGCGACAGTCAAGCTGCGATACACATTGCAAAGAATCCTGTATTCCATGAGAGGACCAAACATATTGAGGTTGATTGTCATTTTGTTCGAGAAAAGGTTCAAGCAAAGGAGCTAAAGCTTGAACATGTTTCCGCCTCTGGACAAGTTGTTGATATCTTTACCAAGGCGCCGCCTCGCAAGTTGTACTCCCTGTTCCTGTCCAAGCTTGGCGCATATGACCTATACGCTTCAGCTTGCGGGGGAGTGTTAGATAATATAGAAGAAAACAATGTAAAGACTCATTTATAGGCCCATTTATCTTCTTTCTCTTTTAATCCCACACCTCCTGTATAGGATTTTTTCTCCCTCTCTTCTCCTATATATTTGTATTCTTTCTTGTATTTGAGGAATGAAGAAGTACCTATAAGGTTGGCCCATTAATTTTTACAAAAGAACAAAAAATGAAACACATATTGACATCTATCATGCTGGTGTTACAAACAAATGCTGTTAGGGGTGTAAATTTAGAAGAGAATTAGTATTATCGCATGCATGGTTTTCAACATAGCTCGCCAAAGAGACTATCAAGAAAAGGTAAGGAACATGTTTTTGACTACAATCTAATCCTCCACCAACCCGTGGCGAGATCCATTTAGACGGCCAAAGAGACTATCATGGGATTGATTGAATTATTTTTCATGGGGACATCTTGCTCATGATCAGAGATTAAAACACAAGAAAATAAAGATGCTGATTTCTAGAACTAAAACAGTTTGAAGTAGCCAAATCTAGGGACTTAATTATTAATAATATCTGTGAGGTAGGATATCTGTAGTTTAATAACATGACATATTTATTGTGATATGAAGCGGCCTCCACATGCTATTTTAGTTTATGTAGTTCAGAGGCAATTTTGTAATTTGTATTTTCCCCCACCGATCTATATATATGAGTGGTAGTTTCTACAGGGAGACTTTTTGGAAGTCTGGGGTTTTGACTCTCATGGAGAGTTGAGTGTCAAGGAGGACCCGACCTCTTGGCGAGAACTCGTTCTCGATTGCATCTTTTATCGTTTAACGTAATGCAATTTCCTCATCTCTATCAACTGGTCCGACCTGCCCTAAATTAGGGCTCTACCGAGCCCTAAATTAGGGCTCTACCGAGCCCTAATTCCTCCTCACCTCCTTTCGTTTCCGTGACGACTCGCCCCAGCTGCTACCGATTCCGCGGGTCTGCTCCAGCGAGCCCTGTTCCGCACGCCACACGCATCGCCTCCTCTTCCGCCGAGTAAAGAGCCGCCCACAATGCCTTCTTCGGCGGCGTCTGCGGCCTTCCAGCGGCCGCTTCTCCTCCTCGCCGCCTTTTGCCGTGTCGAGCCACCCTCTTCCAGCGACTGCCGCCGCCCGGTACCCATTGTCGCTACTCCTAGCCGCGGTTCATACCCAAAACTCGGGCCATGGCCCTCCACGCCGACGAGAACGCCTCCACCACTGCCAACTCGGACTCTCAGCGCATGGATCACATTGAAGCCCAGCTGGCGGACCCCGCGCTCCTTCGTCGAGGACTTACCACGACAGTTAATCGCCCCCTGGCCCCTCCTCCACCGCCACCAATGTCAACCATTTCCGACCACATGGGGTTTTTGCACCCCACGGAAGACTGTGCACAGGCCCAACTCCGTCGGATTGAGATTCTGGTGTTTGATAGGGGTGGTCACCCCCGCTGACGTCCCCCTCGCCACTATCTATATGGAAGGCTCGACGCTCCATTGGGAGTGTTGGATGCGCCAACAGGCACCTGACATTTCCCGGCCCGCATTGATGGAGGAAGTCCTCCGCCACAACGACAGCCGCCAGGCGGGTAATTCCTCTGAGCGCCTCAGTTCCGCCCACCATTTTGACTCAATGGCAACTTACAACGACGAATTCACCGCGGTCGTTACACATGTCCCTGACCTGGCCCTCGACCACTACTTGGGCTATTTCCTGGCAGGTCTGCAACCCCACCGCGCGCGCCTTCGGGTCCACAACTCGACGACTCTTTCCCGCGCAATGGAGCAGGCTAGATATCTCGACGAGAAACTTTGCCCAACCCCTCCATCGTCCTCGACATGGCCGGCCCCACTGTCGCGATCATTACCACCACCTCTTCCTTTGCGGCCACTACCGCTACCTCTTCCGCCCATGGACTCTTTGCCCCCACCTGGGCCACAACTTCTGACTCCGCCTCCGCACCCGCCGGTTCCACGACCATTGGCCCCATCATCTGTCTTACTAACAACAAGAAGAACTTTGCCGCAAGGACCTCTGCTTTCGCCACCAACAACTGTTCTCACCCACCCACGTCTACCCTCTCAGGAACCTGTGTATTATTTGAAGATGAAGATACTGATCTCGACACTGGGGAACTGGACCAGTTGACGCTTTCTGACGACCCACTTGACCCTCGACCTTGAGGACAAGGTCATTTTTTGGGCGGGACGTGTGATACAAAGCGACCGCCACATGATATTTTAGTTTATGTAGCCCAGGGGCAATTTTCTGAGTTGTATTTTCCCCCACTCACCTATATATATGAGCGGTAGTTTCTTTAGGAAGACACTTTCTGGCGATGAGCTCTTTGAAGAGAGTCTCATTAAAGGGTTGCAGGTTCAAAATCTTGCGCCAACAACCTACTGTGCGGATTTAAAAAGGCACAGTGATGGCGTTAAGGTGTACGGGATGCAGCCCTGTAGCGAAGCTTGGTGCTTGGCTTAGCCGGACCGGGTCGTTACATAAAAGTAGCCTCCTTCAACACAATCAATGTTTTCCAGACGCAGTCCTTAGCAGACCGATGGCAGTCTCGCGCCCCCTCTCCTTGAGCCCCATGCACAACACGCTTGCCTGTTTCATCCCTCGAGCCCCGCAAATACTGCACCCAATTCTAATTTATTAATCTTTTTTTATTAATCTATTAATATTTAATCTGCATGTAGTTTTATTTTCCCCAGTTTTGAGTTGCCCAATCCATCTTTACCCGCCTTCCTTTTTTTTGAGCCCACCAAACTGTCAGCCACATCTTTTATTTTTTTTATACTTCCCACACCCGACTGCCTACTCACAGCAATCCCCACTCACCATCTTATTTTGTTTGTCTGGTGCCACTATTTTGGACATTTTTCATTCTGGTACCTCCAAGGCAAGTGAAGGCTTGGAGCATATATATTTGTGTAACCATTGGGCGATGACACAGCTCTCACGGCAATTCCCAACCAGCCACTTTAGAGGAATCTGTTCGTCCAATCACCCGGCCTTTCTCGCGTGCTATTTCAAACCGCAATATGAGCGACACACAAGATTTCATGGCTGCACTCCAAGGATTCATGACGTCCATAGAGGCCCTTCTTCGGGAAGCTGAAACACGTCATCATGATGGCATGGCCGCCATCACAATCAAACTTAATGAGTTGCCGCCACACTTCTCGTGGTCACCACTTCACCTACGGATCAAGCCAGCAACAGTCGGGCGCCACCGCCACCGCCGCTAATCTGCCACGAGCCATCGGCCTTCATCCGCCAGAAGTGGCTATGCCGCCGTGCTACACAAGGTTGGACTTCCCCACCTACGACGGCAAAAATGTTACATTGGCCTAGCTCACCAGGTTCGAGCAATTCTAGGCCACCAACAAACTCCGGTCGTTGATCGACTTCCACTAGCCTCTTTGCACCTACTCGGCTCAGCTTTGCTTTGGCCTTTGGGTCACTCGTCTTCTCACTGACCAACCAGGTCTGACATGGGACGACTTCAAGCGGTGTTGCAACCTGCGTTTCAGCCCTCCCATCCACAGCAACACCCTCGATGCTCTTACAACACTTCGTCACACAGACACAGTGAATGATTACATGAAACAGTTTCAACTCCTCCCGACACATGTCATGCTTCCTCCAGTGAAGCAAATCGCCATCTTCATAGCCGGACTTCAAGATCACCTAGAACTGGATGTCGAATTTGAGGCCCCTCTAGATTTAATGATTCCAATGAGTGTGGTCAGGCTATACGAACACCAGCACCAATTGGCCTGGGAGGCCTACTTGCCCACCGACATCGTCTCTGAACAAGAACATACCGAGATGTTGGACCACCACGCTCAGGGTTCATGTTTTAATTGCAACGAGTAGTACACTTGAAGACACAGGTACAAAAAACTTTTCTACCTGCACGTCGAGAACTCTGATGACGAGGGCATCAGATGAAGTTGCTCACCGTAGACCTCTTGAGCTTGAGGACGAGCTCTTTTTGGACGGCGAGAGTGATGTTATGGTCAACGTTCTTATAAAGTTATTTTATTATCAAGATGTATGATGTTCTCCTTATTATATGATATTATTACTATGTGTCAGGTTGTTTACATAAATGCCCCTGTATGTTTCTATTTAAGGAACCCTTGGGGGTCTTGTTTATGGTATGAATGAAATCCATCTTTCCTATTCTCTTGTTGTGAGATATTTGGTGGCTCTCTCCTCCAACGAGCAACACCATTTAGGCAGTCGTGGTTAGGGCTTTGTTGTATCCTCCACCACCATCCTCTCCGCCCCCCGACCATTACTCCAGCCACCCCTGAAAAAGGTCTATAACAGATATCGTTATTGTTTTTTTTTGACTTTTTTTCCCTTTTTCTCAAAGTTGCTTAGATAGAAAAATAATAACATTGTTCCTCCGAATAGATTGCATATCAGAGTGAACTGAGTTAGACACCCAATCTTTTATCAATAAAGATCAGGCGCCAATTAAGCTGCTTTTTATCCAGATAAATACAAAGTCAACGGGTAAAATTATATTATTCCAGAAAAATACTGACAATATAGTTACTAAATTTATGATTGTCGACCAAGAACAGGGTTGCTGCTATTCTTCTCAAATCATCTCAATTTATATATGTCAGGCTTTATTTAAAAAATCCATCCGCAATCAAGTGGAACAGTCGGGGAAGAAGAAAAATTCAAGTGGGGCTATGCTTCCTCATGCAACTGAGAAATAAAAGAATGGCCCTTCGGTTTGTGACCATGGCTAACTACCTCAGCAAAATCATGACTGAAGTCAAATTTTTTTTAGCATCCAGAAGTCCAACTGTCTTATTTTGCTTCTCTGCTCCTTTCTTATAATCTCCCAATGGTGGACTACAGGTAGGTAGCAAAAACAAAAATACTCTTGAAATTCCTGGTAGAAATATTTCTGCGCACCATGTATTTTAGGTCTTCTATGTTGAATCTACTTTAATTAGTGAAATACACGAGTAAACTAGAGTTTTTAGATAGCATCTGTATCCAGTCATTATCGTTGTTTACAAGCTTCATGGATGGTAATTGGTAAATAATTATGAGAAGTGATGAATCCAAGTCCACTTGAAATATATTTGAAAAATACACTCACATTTCATAGCCATATGTGAAGCCCGAAGAAAAATGCAATGATCAAAAGAAAAAAAAGAACAAATAGACTAAAATAAGTTGCAGGATTGTGTGCGTACATACAGGTTATGGAGACAGTATTAAAAAGATTGAGAGTTCAAAAAAAGAAGGTATAGAAAAGATGTTAGGTAAATAGATATATAATGGTTTATAAGGAAGATCAAGGAGTTGCTAATCAAAAGAGACAATGACAAAAACAAATATACTTGAGTCATACAACCATTATTAAGGTGAAAGAATTGAAAAAAAGAATTAAAAATGCCCAGGATAAAACTATTGATAACTTAAAAATAACTATCATGTTAGATGCTACATAAAAAATGAGAGAACAAATAAAACAATTAAGCCAAGAAGAAGAATGACTTCGGGGAAGTTGGAATTATCTTTTAAGTGAAAGAAGGATAAAACCCTGTTCGAAATTGTGCAAAAAAAGTGACAGAAGGAAAAACAACAAAAGTGCAAAACGACCACAACTAAGTTGGATGAGAGCTAATAAGACGCACCTTACGATTTCAAAAGTTTCTAGAGTTTGTGCAATATGGTCAACAATTTTGTGTAATAGGATATTGAATAGTGGGTTAGTCGTGTTTTAGGATTAAATTCTAGGATTCTTGGTTACATTTGTTTGGTACTAAAGCCCAACTAACTCACTTTTATCATGAGTTAATCAAGTTTTGTGTAATAGGATATTTTAGCCAAAAAAATTATTACTCATAGCAAATGCACATGGAGAACCATGTAAGAAACTTACAAGGTAGTGTAGAAGTGATGCAAAATGGAAAACTTAATGCAGCTAGTAGAAATCCTAACTGAAAACATGGAAGAAATAAGACATGTTATGAATGTGTTACAAACCTCTATCAATAAGATAGAAGCGAACATACACTTAGGGGCAGCCCATAATCTGATCAGAAAATAACATCAGCTCTAGATAACTAGAACTAGGAATTTCTGAACCTACAAATCAGCCTCATTAGGATGCAGGAGTCAAGTTAGATGTAGTAGAATTTGAGACTAGACTAAAACCTAAGGGAGGCCTACATGCGCTGGAATAGAACATTTCATGTCTTGGAAGTATATGCCCTTGAATAAAAAGTATGAGTATGGCACACTTAGGTAGAATAGACCTGCCTTAGTCTGGTGGGATCAACTAGAAAGAGAAAGATTTAACCTAGGAATGTCTCTTATCACCAATTTGGTAGAGATTATGATGAAACCGTGGAACAGGTATTTGCCCCCAGAATACTTGCAAATTTTAATTGTAGTTCCATAACTATGATAGGACAAGTTACCTAAGATGGATATAGAAATGGATTCTTCATCCTCCAGCATCTATCCCCCTCTCACAATTCCCAACAACTTTAACCTTAAGCCCTGTTCTTGATGTTACTGGATTGTTCTTAGCAAGATTATTTCTCTTAGTTTTGTTGGAGATGGCTTCACTTCCTTCTCAATTCCTTCATCGTTTGAGTTCCAATGAGCATGATTTTTCATGTACATTGGTTTACTACTGTTACTCAAGTCCCTATTTACTGATCTGGATATTTAGTTGCCTTTTTCCATGATAAAGTGTAAGCTTGTAACACTTTATTTACCATGAATCTCTGATTATCTTCTTTGCATCAAAATTCTATAGAGAGATCTTTTTGTTAAATGGACTTTATAAATTTCATTTACAAAGTTGAACCTGACATATGACCGTGTGATGCAGGACGGCGCGTAGGGTTTACGCGTCTGTCGGCTTTTTCTAGAAAACCCTAAATGCATGCGCTGATTAACTTCATTTTGATAAAATTTTGAGCGAAATTTGCACGAACTTTAAGAAATGAAGCAACTAAATTATTTGTAACGCACAAAATCGCTATTCTGTTTTAAAATTAAAATTTCTTAAAAAATGGTTCAGTTTCAAATCCGGGGAAGGAAGCTTGCGACTTTCGTTCCGTTCCCCTTGTCGTAGCACAACGGAAATCGTGAACTCCAAATACGTTCCGTTTGGAGTTTTCGACGTAGCGTTTGTTGACGAAACTCGGGTGAAAACCCCGCAAAGAGTCTATTAACCTATGAGAAAATATTGAGACACACACAAAGGAAGAGATAAAAACAATTACCCACGGAAGAGACGTCTTCTGTATACGAAGTCGATGACGATCACGCGAGTAGCTTCTCGTCACCTTTGATCTTCGCTCCGAGGTCGGCCGCTATCGCACACGGGCACCAAGGAATTAAATCACTCCCTCACACGAGGTGGTTCCACGGAATCACTCACTCAGTCGTGTAAGGAAACCACACACTAAACAAACCTAAATTCACTCGCTATTCACACTCAAAGTGGATCCACGAAATCTCAAACACTGAAGGTGGCTCCACAAAATCTCTGATGATAATAACAGATCGAATTCGCCTCTACCTAAACTCTAACAGAAAGCACACAGCAACCAAGTGCTCTTCATCAACTAAATCCTACAGCAACCACACATTAATCGGTATCACTATTGATCTTCTTCCCCTAAACTAAACTCGTACAGCTATAGGAAGTCTCAGACTTCATTAACGGGAAACAACATAAGGAGATTTACTGTTCATTAATTAAAACTAATACGGAAAAATAAAATCCTATTCTTCTTCTCACACAGAAGCTTTCGCCATAAATTACCAAACTACCTTTCACGGAATCAATCCAGTTAATTAAAACAAACTTTTACAGTCTACTGTTCACCGTCGTCTCAAGGGAAGGCAACCAGCAACTAACAGGTATTCATCAACAACTAAATTCCTACTGCTCTCACATCAAGCATCTCACGGCACTCCTCCATCGGGAAGCAGCAATCACACAATTCAATCTCAATTTTTCACCACCATGTTTCCTGTTCTTCTTCTTCTTTTATAAGGCCGGAACTGTAGGTGGAAGCGTTCCTACAAGCCGATGAAGAAGGCGGGTGTGGCGGAGCGGAAATGGCGGAAGGAGCTCGTGGATGTGGTCGAAACCGTCGGACTGGGTGTCGTGGAGGTAGACAGCTGGAACGCGGGCGGTTGCGGGCGGCATCGTGCGGAAACTCCAGCGGCAATGGCGGGGAAGGTGCCGTGAACCCTAAGAGTCCGGATGATGCCGATGAACCCTAAGAGTCCAGCGGCAATGCCGATGAACAGTACGACTGCGTGGAACTGTGCTGAACCGGGCCTTTTCATATGTATAGCATTATATATATATAATATATATGTGTAATGATATATAATATATATATATACATTCACACTCTTACTATAACACATATATACATATATATTTTTATGTAATTATATATATATATATATATATATATTTCACTAAAATTACAAATGACACAAACTAAACATGTAAACTCCGGGGCGATAGTGGTCCGGATGGATGCGGCGTCGGGTACTTTTGCGACTTGATCCGGATTGGTCTCCACCAACTCTCCCCCTCTCGAAATCACTCATCTCTGGTGAGTGCTACAAGTGGTAGTACGGGAGAAGATCACTCATCTCTCCACCAACTTCGAGTGCGATGAGCGAGTGCGAGAGAATCAACATCCATGCCCATGAACCAACGATCTCTGAAACCATTATCAGTAGTGGTCACTGTCCAACATATGCTCGGGAACTGTAATAGAGTATTCTCCTGGCGTCTCATGCTCAACCTGAAACTGGTAGTGAAAAACAGAAGGAACTACAATGAAAGTGTCAGTAGCGGAATGAATAAAGGTATGTCCTGAATGTGGCTCCTCACTCTCACTCACCAACCCAGAAGAAACAAGTGGAGGAGAAGGCAATGGAAATTCTAAAGGCTCATGCGAGTAATCGTAGAATTAAGTCAGATTGGCTACGTTAAAAACAGGATTTGCTCCCCAAACGGAAGGCATCTCAAGTTTATACGCATTTTGCTCAATCCAATTTACTACTCGAAAGGGTCCAGTTCTACGGTAGCTAGCTTCTTTACGGTACCAGATGGTAACCGTTCCGGATCTAGCCAAACCATAACCAAGTCATTCATTTTAAAACTAGTAGCTCTTTTATGCTTTTGTTTTAAAATTGAGTTGCATAAAAATCATAAATACTATGCATTTTTCCGCTCAAAACCTTTTATGCAAATCATGCAAATGACATAAATGAACTACTAATACGATTAACGTCACTAACCGATGGTCTCAGATACTAAGAGCAACTCCTGAAAGAGGTACATGATCAGGAGGCTCCGAGGGTGGATCATAAAAGAACTCATCGCGGGGGCGATGATCACTCAAGTGCAAATCAGAGACAACAGTGATCAAATGTGCCAACATGGTGTGCGAATTGTCTCTGCAAGTGTGCGTGACAAGATATAACTTCAACGAATCAGTGAGTGCACCCTCAAACTCGACTGTGTCACTAAAGATGGAAACATCCCAAATGTGCGGTGAACCCATAAGTTTTCCATCTGGGGGTTCACCGGGAGGGGTATAATAAAATTCGTCGCAAATGCGACGCGTGCAAACGTAGGCTCCAATAACAGATGGAATGCTCTCAGATAAATATGCACGAAGTGTAAAAATTGTAATAAATGTGCTAAGGGAAAGTGAGGCATCCGGAGGCTCACCAGGTGGGACATATGAAAACTCATCGTAAAGACGATGATCAACATGTGGTACGTCTCATAACTCATCTAGAGTACGGGTCCCATAGCTCATTCGCATAAGGACGAGGTGGCTCATCTGGAGGCTCCATAGGAGGGTCGTCAAATGACTCATCAGTCGAGTGACGGTCCTCCAGAAATGAGTCCTCAGAAGGGGTCATACTCCCAGATAGGGTAGAAGTGACTACCTTGTGATCACTACTAAGCTCTCGGCTCTCGATCGTAATATCACTCGGTGCGTCATCAAGTGTGGTGTCGTGACTCGATGCGTTATCGGGTGTGGTGGTGTGACTCGATGCGCCACTAGGTGTCGTGTGCAGGGAATCTACACTCAAAAGAGAGCTAGTCGATATCGAATCAAGGGAGAGTTTACTAAGTGGAGTAGACTCACATGTGGGTTGACTCCACACATCCTGTACCAGGATATCAGATAGAGCGGGTGATATCTCTCTGGTGTGGGTAATGGCATGCTCTTGCTGACCCTTAACGTCTATCATCATGTTCGTCATCAGATCACTAGGTGTGACGTACCCTTGACGATAGTGACCTCTATAGTATTCGTGAGTGTAGTCGTGACGATCGTCCATAACATAATCATGACGTGCTCGTGGATGATCATGTGTCCTATGAACATACGGTGGTGGTCGCACATATGCAGTCTCGGGTTCCTCATATAAAGGAGACGTGTAGTATCGATAACTAGAATGATACCGAATCCTATTCTCATAATAAGGTGTCGAGGGACCAATAGGATCCACTCGGGTACGAGTATAATCATCGAAGTGTCGTAACGATCTCCGTGACGGATCTCTATAGGAGTGAGTGTAAGTGTAATCGTGATCCTCATATAATGGATTTCTCCTAACGGTAGACCTTTCCACATAATGATGAAGAATATCGTAATGTGCACGGACCGAATGCTCAGCTCGAATTTGAGGCGGCATTGACGCTCGAGGGGGAATTTCTAATCTACTCACCCTACCTCTAAGGTGTGCTAACCTTTCACGCAACTGGCAGGTACTCTCAGTTAATGCCGTCATTTGGTGGGCGAAAGGTAAAAACCACTGGGGTGGTTCATTCCCTTCGTGTCCACGATTCGGGTGACCGCGTTCAACACGATGCATCCTATCTCTACGCTGATACATGCGAACAAACGTCAAATGCAATGTATGATTATGCTTAAAAAAAATCCCTTTTTTTGAAATTTTTTTTTTAAAAGCTATGCGGGTTCCTATTCTACACAGGGCGGATCCCAAAACTTAGAAAAATTTCGGAACCTCCCTCTGATACCAATTTGATGCAGGACGGCGCGTAGGATTTACGCGTCTGTCGGCTTTTTCTAGGAAATCCTAAATGCATGCGATGATTAACTTAATTTTGATAAAATTTTGAGCGAAATTTGCACGAACTTTAAGAAATGAAGCAACTAAATTATTTGTAACGCACAAATTCGCTATTCTGTTTTAAAATTAAAATTTCTTAAAAAATGGTTCAGTTTCAAATCCGGGGAAGGAAGCTCGCGACTTTCGTTCTGTTCCCCTTGTCGGAGCACAACGGAAATCGTGAACTCCAAATACGTTCTGTTTGGAGTTTTTGACGTAGCGTTTGCTGACGAAATTCGGGTGAAAACCCCGCAAAGAGTCTATTAACCTATGAGAAAATATTGAGACACACATAAAGGTAGAGATAAAAACAATTACCCACAGAAGAGACGTCTTCCGTATACGAAGTCGATGACGATCACGCGAGGAGCTTCTCGTCACCTTTGATCTCAGCTCCGAGGTCGGCCGCTATCGCACACGGGCACCAAGGAATTAAATCACTCCCTCACACGAGGTGGTTCCACGGAATCACTCACTCAGTCGTGTAAGGAAACCACACACTAAACAAACCTAAATTCACTCGCTATTCACACTCAAAGTGGATCCACGAAATCTCAAACACTGAAGGTGGCTCCACGAAATCTCTGATGATAATAACAGATCTAATTCGCCTCTACCTAAACTCTAACAGAAAGTACACAGCAACCAAGTGCTCTTCATCAACTAAATCCTACAGCAACCACACATTAATCGGTATCACTATTTATCTTCTTCCCCTAAACTAAACTCGTACAGCTATAGGAAGTCTCAAACTTCATTAACGGGAAACAACATAAGGAGATTTACTGTTCATTAATTAAAACTGATACGGAAAAATAAAATCCTATTCTTCTTCTCACACAGAAGCTTTCACCATAAATTACCAAACTACCTTTCACGGAATCAATCCAGTTAATTAAAACAAACTTTTACAGTCTACTGTTCACCGTCTTCTCAAGGGAAGGCAACCAGCAACTAAACAGGTATTCATCAACAACTAAATTCCTACTGCTCTCACATCAAGCATCTCACGGCACTCCTCAATCGGGAAGCAGCAATCACACAATTCAATCTCAATTTTTCACCACCATGTTTCTTGTTCTTCTTCTTCTTTTATAGGGCCGGAACTGTAGGTGGAAGCGTTCCTCCAAGCCGATGAAGAAGGCGGGTATGGCGGAGCGGAAATGGCGGAAGGAGCTCGTGGATGTGGTCGAAACCGCCGGACTGGGTGTCGTGGAGGTAGACAGCTGGAACGCGGGCGGTTGCGGGCGGTTGCGGGCGGCATCGTGCGGAAACTCCAGCGGCAATGGCGGGGAAGGTGTCGTGAACCCTAAGATTCCAGAAGATGAACAGTACAGCTGCGTGGAACTGTGCTGAACCGGGCCTTTTCATATGTATAGCATTATATATATAATATATATGTGTAATGATATATATAATATATATATATATACATTCACACTCTTACTATAACGCACATATATACATATATATTTTTATGTAATTATATATATATATATATATATATATATATTTCACTAAAATTACAAATGACACAAGCTAAACATGTAAACTCTGGGGCGATAGTGGTCCGGACGGATGCGGCGTCGGGTACTTTTGCGACTTGATCCGGATTGGTCTCCACCACCGTGTGGCTCTAAAGAAGATAAAATTTGTGAACAGCTTCAAAGTGCTAAAGTCGAGAACTCACTTCGCAAAAAGTCAAATTTTTGGTTCGTAAAATTTGGACAGTGACTGAATCCACTAGATAAGCCCGTAACAGGTAATAGCCATTATTTTCCCAACAGACAAGCCTCCTTTTTGGACTGGTCGCCTATCAGCTCACCGCTCTGTGGGTCGTAGACAGTGGTGGAAGTAGGAATTTAACATAGCCCGGGCACAATAATTTTAAATTTAGAATTTGTTAGCAAAAATATTGCAAATTCTATTATTTCTATACATCAACAATGACTATGCAGGTGCAAACATAAATAACTCATGTTCATGATAAGTGATGAAATCAGAAAGCCCTAAAAGTGAAAAATGATTTATAAGTATTTATAAGAATTCATTAGTAAATTATAACTCACAATACATTTTAAGAGATTATTCCAAATTCACAATATTTAGTCAAAGTCAAAATATAGTATTAGAATAGGAGAATAAACATTTAGTAATTGAGCAGAAGATAGAGTCAAACAATGTCAGTAAACAGACAATAACTGAGTCCCAGAATGAGACATCAAAATAACAACAATAAATAAAAAAATCCATCATATATTAAAACTAAAAAACATCATTATCACTAAGTCAGTATACTCGCTCCAGGAAGATGGAAAAAAGTCAGAATGGTGAAAAAAAGAAATTGATGGATCTTTTATTTACTCTAAGAGGGAGGAGTAAATAGATGGGAAAAATTGGAAATGATGAAAATAGAAGAACTTAATTGAGCAGAAATCTACACTTTTACTACTACACAGATGCATAAAATATCAAAAATATAGGAAAAATAGCTAAATAACATCCACAGATCCACAAAATGATCGTCAAGAGATATAAAATGAAGAAATGAGAAAAATAAACTGACCTATGGTGTTGTATTTCATACATTTCCAGTTTCCTCGGCTGCAAATTGCTTCTCAAATCGGCAAATCCAATTGGTTAATGGTCGGGCACTCAAAAACGAGCAGGTCTGAAGGCTCCAACAGATCAAATTATCTTGAAACGATGAAACCAGTGGATGCTCGTAGTCGGAACAGATCGGGCGCGCGCAGTCGGAACAGATCGAAAAGATGGAAGTCCAGTGGCGGAAGAGAGAAGGGAACAGTGGAAACTCACTCTCACAGTGGCACTACAGCAGAGCCACAGACTGCGAAAGTAGGAAGAGTTTAGGGGGAGCGAAAAAATGACCAAGCGCCAATTAGCGGGAAATGAAAGTCACGCGGCACCTTTAAATTTTGCGAAAACACACATGGGCACGTGCTCGGGTGTGTTTAGGTGTGTCTAGATGTAGGTCCACCCCTGGTCGTAGACTCGTAGTATGATCGAAGGTCTACTAGTTCGCAAGGGACCACGAAAGTAAGAATCAAGGAAGAGAACAGAAGGTTATTTTATTATTTAATAAGGTAGTCGTGTTACTACATTATGGAGGTCTCACCGCAGAAGTGTGACATTGTTGAGAAGTGTGACATTGTTGATGAGAGATGCACCTACAAGAGCGTGACATCTTATTTCAGAGTTCGAATAACTTTAGTTGTGTCGTTGCGATGAACTACTCACAAGGAGAATGAGAAACGAAGAAAAGGAAACAAGGTGCGACGGAGAATACCTCACTAATCCTATGATGTGGCAGGATTCCTCTGGTGTCCACTACTATAACTCCATGTCGGGAAATCACTTATTTAACAATCTATTCATGCATTCAAACTTCACGTACAATTTGAAATGAGTAGGCGAGTTGTGGTTTAAATGCTCCCCGGCCATCTCATCGCCTAATAGATGCAAAGTCGGAGAATTGAACTTGTAATTGGTAAAAATTGTACAGATAGACTGTGTGATCACAGAAAGTGTCAACTTGGAGGGTCCAACTCTATCAGAATGGTCTGAAAAAATGATCGTTAGGGAAATAGAACAAAACTTTTAAATTGAAATAAAGAGAAGACCCCAGACGACGGCCGCATACCGGTATTAAAGATTGGAGGAGATTTCTGTAAGCGATAATCAAATTCTTCTCAGAGAGAAAATCCTCTGGTTTCAAGAGTTTGGAAAAGAATGGCGATGGAGAGGGGGATTTTTCTCCTCATCTCAGGCTCCAGTAAAGAACCTAAGCGATGTTTCTTTAGTCGTTTGGACAATAATAGATTGGGAAGAAACATCATCGCAAGTTTAGCATGAAGAGTTGTAAGATCACACTTGGTAGGATCCACAAAGATGCAAAGAGTGTGAAAAAATCATGGAAAAGGAAAGATTATTCGAATAAAAATCATGGTAGAGTCATACATATCAAAAGGGGAATCTCATATTCCAATTTCTAAGTTTTTCATCTTTTCTTTCAAAAAGAAGAAAAAAGTTGGGATAATTGTATGAACTATCGACTAATGTGCATGTGCTATTGTGATGACATCGAGACCTTTAAAAAAATAATGGTTAAATCATACTAAGTTCAATATAAGGCAATCATTCGCCAAAATATAACCATCTAAAAAACTTAATTGCTAAATCATCATTTCAACAAACATTAAAGAGCTCAACAGCTAAGAAATGATAAACATGATCAGTCGCTAGCAATTGTTTACGAAAACAGAGGATGATCGCAAATGCCACGAACAGCGAAGTAATTTCATAAATATCAAAAGAGTGGTTAGCAGGTTGCAGATCATTATTATCACCACTAGTTCTGCTATAGTTCGACCGTTACAACTTTTTTGGTAACAACATTGGTAAACCCGATAGGAAATAACAAAAAAATGGAATGTAAACACTATAAAGAACAAACAATATAAGTTTAAAGGAAATAAATCCCAAGTCCTATAAGGAACCAGAAGCAACAGTCATTGGTGCTTGGATGGGGAGTTAGAATACTCCTGAGTAAGAGGAGAAACATCTGCGAAGAAAATCCATCATTATTTATTATCATTCTGTAATTTCTTATTTAAAAAAACATCACAGACAAATCTAGGTTCAATAGCAAGTAAATCGATTAGAACTTAAGCATTCAACATAAAACCAATTAGTTGTAGGTGGTGAGAATCTGGTTAGATAATAAATTCACAAGTTTACATTAGCTTCACAATGTGAGAATATTCTCAACATGTCACACATATAGGGGGTTTACTATCTAACACTTGAAATATTAAATTGGGTGACATGGATGAGGGTTGTTAGACCTAGACAGCTTTGATGCCATGTTAGGAGACCCTAAGACCAATTGATTGTAGATAGAGAGACTCAAGTTCTATTTAACAAGTGTGCAGTGCTACATTAGTTCCTCGATGTGAGATTAATCCCAACAAAATCAACCCACGGCTAATAACATGAAGCCTACAAAGCTTGAACTTCATGAATTCATGCATACATTTGAGGCATAATTCTAGCATTACAACATGAAACTTATGGAGATATGGGTAAGGATCAACAAAAAAACAATGAGACCAACAACATCTTAAAATTTCAAACATAAAACTTTATACTATTTTGCAGAAAAAGCAAAAGTTCTTCCAATTCTTACCAGGCATCTTATCTTCGAGTCCAAAACTCCTGCACAGCTCAACAGTATACTTCCTCCTGGCAACCAGCACAAGCAGATCGAAAATATCATCAACCTCAAACACATCAACTAACCCAAAAATAGCCACAAGGTGCAAAAAACCCGATGCCACCAAAGGACTTTCCATGGCTAAATCCGAAAACTTTCCCTTCCACTCCACTGCCACCAACTCCGCCCTCTTCCTATCCAAGGGTCCAATCTCGGGAGACAGCCGATGAAGGCATTCAAGAAGAGTCACGCAAGTCCTACGGACAGACAGCAGTTCATCACCCCTCTCATTCCTGGAAGGGAAAAACCCGTGTAGCGAATCCAGCACCAGAGTGACGGGATCTATCGCGGACCGAAGGGCGGGCACAAGCTCCTTGCGGATAGTCTGGATTTCTTGCCGGTTCTCCATGATGTACGATTGCAATCCATTGCCATCCATCTTAGCACAGAGATGTTTGAGCTCCGGCCTGGGTTCCGCCTCCTCTTCATCCTCCTCCTTGACCTTCGCCGGAGCGGAAAGCGCTGCAGCAGGCTTATTAAGAGTGGGAGGCCTCTCGTTGTTCAGCACGTCGCGGAAGCGATCCTCGATGGACTTCTCGATGAAGGAGAAGTGGGCCTCCAGGTCCTTCCATTTGCGGGTGAAAGAGGTGAGGCCGGAGGAGTATGACTGAAGTTCGGCGACGGAGTTCACGAGATCCTGCTTCTTCGAATCAATGGAACCGATGACCGGCACGACGATATCGGAGATCTCTAAAGCCATCAAGAACCCTAACTATCGAGCGCGGAAGCGATGGGAGGAAGCCCGGTCAGCAGAACGATAATACACACCGAGATCTCCGTCCGATAATGAACCAAATAGAGATGTTTTTGAATATTAGAAAATTATCACTATTAGTATTAGCAAAACAAAAAAAATAGAAATGATTATTTAAAAATCTAGTTGTTATTGACAAACCATAGAAAAAAAAAATTAAAAAAGGCTGCGTTTGGCACGGCTTATTTGCTCCGATGAGGTGGTACAAAAACATCATTGTCATAAAATGTTTGGTATGACAACTGTTACTATCGTTATAAAAAAAGAAATTAGTTTGGGACATAGATTTTGATATGATAATGACATCTTGTCCAAGCTTACCGGAGCAAATAAGTCATAATAAGCTGCACCAAACGCAACCTAAATCTTCAAGTCCGGCCGGAGAGATCTTCGTGTATTTCCAAAACCGCCGACTACCATTAGCTGCCTTCAAACTTTGAGCTGCCGCTCACAAGCCATTTTTCATTGATGTTTTTCCCCATTTGTGTCCATGCCACGAGCAACAGTGCACAGAGCAGCGCCAAACCAAGAATGTTGCAGTTCCGATCCAATACGGGGGTTAGAAAAACGCTTACTTGAGCCCGAACCACCTTCGGTCGGCGCAGATCCTAGCCACCCCCCTCCACCCCTCTGTACGCCAACCCCCCTCGCGCGGATAAACGAGGCAGTAAGTTTAGTGGTTTGCTAGTAGGTATTTTTTTGGGGATGAAAAAATGTGTGAACTTCTTGAACCTAGTTTTTTATGGTTGCTAACATCTAAATAGAGTTTGCAAGTAACAACACTCTTTCTAAAACTTGGTTTAATGCCTCATTTAACCGGGGTAATGTCAAAAAGGATATGTTCTCCGACCATCTGAATGATTTCCATGGCGGCGAATACTGGGATCTCTGAAGATGGTTCGGCATTTCCAAAATCCTCACCGGTTAAGAAATAGAAAAAAAGTCATATACTTATCCTTCAAAAAAGAGGAGATTGTTCTTCCGAAAAGTCGGATTATTCTTAAAAATAATATGTCTGAATTAAAGTAAATGAAGATTAAAATAAATAGTCGCTAAACAAAGCATTGAGTATGACAAGAACTAGTGACACATTGAAAAAAATTTGCACACACCCACAATATTAGAACCATGAAAATGGGTTCCTATTGCTCAGGGATGGGGGTGACCAAATGCTACTAGTTTAGCGGCTGACCCGGACGAGATATGACAACTAGGAGCTAGAAAGCACGAAAAGATAATTTTGAATTGCTTACAAATAAGACTCGTGTGTTGCAGCGAGTAGGCTCCGCCACACACACAGAAATCTATAGGAACTTCCCCTCCTGAAGCCAGTACTGAGCTCGGCACAAAAGAGATGGGCACTGAACTCGCCCCCACACAGGGGATGTCAAAAAGGGTGTCTTCTACTTGTGCCTCAGTGTCCTATTTATAGACAAATCTAAAGGGTGGATATGGTCTGCGAATAGCTTCCTTCGCATTAACCGGAATGTTATTCGCAGTCCCAATTGATCTGCGAACCACTATCCCCGCCTTAAATAAATTATTATTCCCTGACCCAGATGAGGTGCGGATACTCTCCTGTAGGTTGTTGAGTACTCTTCATGAGGCCACCAAGTACTCTCCTTGAGTTTGTTGAGTACTCTCCTGGAGATCACCGGGCATTCTCCTTGAGCATGTCGAGTACACTTCCTAAGGTTGCTGATTACTCTCGCGGAGGTCGCTGAGTACTCTCTTTGAGGTGGTCGTTGTTTGGTACATTGAGAATTGTGTACCTGATTTGGAAAACTCTTTCAACTCAATGATATACACAAATTTATATTTGATGTATGTTGAGTTTATTTGTGCAGAAAAAATAAACTAAGTACAAAAGTGTCTAGACGCTAGACAAGTGTCGACACCTTTGTAAAAGTTGTGCTGAGACAAGGAATCAAGCTGTGTCGACACTCAGGACTAGTATCAACACCCTTATTCAAGTAGTGTTTAGACATGAAGAATGTTGTGTCGATACTCAGGACTTGGGTCGACGCCGAGTAACAAGAAAGCAACTGTGTCGACACTCGGGACTAGTGTCGACACACTTTACTCAAGTTATGTCGGGACTGGATGCAAGCTGTGTCGACACATTTCACACAAGATATATCGACACCGGCTGTGTCGACACATTTGATACAATTTGTGTCGAGACAAGATGACAGCAGTGTCGACACAAACAGATTGTTGACGACATCACTATAAGAGAAATGTCGACACCCAGGAATGGTGTCGACTAAATCTAAGTACAGAAGTGCCAACACCTTCAGACAGAGGCTTTCAAGACAGAAATTCTTCTAAGTGCAGAATTCAAAGCCTGAAGTTCTGATAGCTGTCAGAACTGCCAGATATCAGTGGATTAACCGGGACAGCCGATCACCCTTGCCAAAGCCTATTTAAGGAGATCAACTCAACAGAAACGCGGGGCAACAATTCTCTTTCTTTTCAACAAATCTGTCAGATCAATTCTGTAGAAATTCTGAAGGTGGAAAGAAGGCATATCGAGGATCAACTTCTATCTTCTCCAGCCAAGAATCAACCCTAACTTCTCCTTCAAGAAGCTTTGAAAAAGCTAAGAAGGGTTGAATTATTTTCTTCACAGCAAGGATTAAGAGAGAAGATTCCACATCTAGATCTGAACAAGAAGAAGTCACCAATCTCTTTCTTTCTGGGTGACATTTCAAAACACAAATTTCATTTTGATATTATAATTTTGTAAGATCTTTTTGTAGATCTGAGGGTAGGGATAAATTCCCTGAGTTGTAAGTCTATATTAAAAGGCTGAGGTAGGGTTGTGTGCCTGAGGTAGGAGAAGTGCAATTTCTCTGAGCTATAGGAACTGAAAGGTTCTGAGGTTATAGGGCAAGGGTTTGTTTGAGGGGTAGGAGTGAAGGTGCACTCTGAGATAGGATTCTTGAAGAGGAATCTAAGTTGTAGGATCTTGAAGATCTGAGAAAGGACATTGCATTGTCTGAGTTGTAGGAGCTAGTTGGGCTCTGAGGTGTAAGATCTGAGGATCTGAGGAAAAGAAAGAAGAAGTTTGACTGAATTTAGTTCATTGCTAGATAGACGAAGGGGGAAAGTGGATGTACCCATAAATTGGAGAACCACTATAAAACTTTTGTGTGTTATGTTGTGCTGAATTGTGTGTTGTGATCAATTATTTATTGTGCTGAATTGTGTGTTGTGATCAATTGTTTGTTGTGATGTGATGTGACAATTATATTTAGATTTGTTCAGCATTTCTTGAATACTGTGATTGGATTAATTCACACTCTAAGTAAATTTATGTGAATTTAAAGTAGCCAAGATTTAAATTGGACCTATTCATCCCCCTCTATATCACTCGCTATCCTAAAACAAATACTTTTCAATTGGTATCAGAGGCAGATTCACTGAAAGGTATAACAACCTAGTGAGAATCTTAAGGATTAACTGAGTATAAATCATGGCTTAAAGAGAAAACAATTCAATCAAACTCTCAGTCTGATCCAAAGAAAACTTTGGGATTTGGAAGAAAAGAGTTAGACTATTTATGGAGGCTATAGATCCAAGAATATACATCACTGTATTGGAATGACCTTTCATACCCATGAAAGTGTCAATTCTTGATGCCAACATAAAAAACACCTAAGACCTACATAGAGATGGATAAAGATGAGATAATTCTGGCCTCTATGGACAAGAGGGCTCAGAATATAATTGTCAGTGATATAAATGACTCCACATTACAGAACTTGATTCATTGCAAAACATCCAAAGAAATGTGGGAATCACTGATTGTATATATGAAAGGTACTAATGGAGTTAGAGATGACAAGAAATATTATTAAACCAACAGTATGAAGCATTCAGGCAAGTCTAGAAAGACACAGTTGCTGATAACTTTGAGAAATTTTTCAGAATAGTGAACAACCTGAGAATACATGGAAGGAGGTTCACCAATTATGAACTCAATGACAAGTTCTTAAGATTGCTGAATAAGGAATGCGACATCAAGATTTGTGCAATGAAAGAAATAAGAAACTTAGCCAATATAGACCTCCGGGTTCTATTTGGCAAGCTGCTGTCTCATGACCTACAGTTCAATCTCAGGAAATCTGAAGAAGACTCAGTAAAAGCATTTAACAGAGAAAAGTCTATGGCCCTAAAGGCTGAGACATTCAGGAAAGTTAGGGAGAAATCTGCTCCCTTTGAAAGGCAAGATACAATCTCAAAATGCACAGTATCTTCCTCATTAGGAGGGGATATGACTGAAGAAGAACTGTCACTCTTCTCAAAACAATTCAAAAAGATGTTAAGGAGAAGAAGGTTCAAGCGGGAGACTCTTCTCACAAGAAGACATATCACTCAGAAAAACCCAGGAAAAAGAAATCTGGGGATAGGTATGGTTCTTCACAGAATAAATATATTAAGACTAATCTTGTTTGTTATTGCTGCAACAGGGCAGAGCATGTCATTGTTGACCGCCCAGTAAAAAGGAAGGAGAAAAAGTCTGAAAATTGGAAAACTGGACAAATAAGAAGGTTGAAAAAAGCCTCTTGGCTAAGAAACAGTCCATTCTTTCAAATAGTGAGACAGATTCATTTGAACCATTAGAGGAGGAGACTCTTTTAGGTTTAATGGCCATTGAGGAGGCCAGCATCAGAAGAAGAACCACACTGTCAGTCAGTGATATTGAAGACTGTACAGATCAAGGGCTGATGACTTTAGAAGAAGAAGAAGATCAGGATTGTTCAAATCCTATAAAGGTAAAACATCTCACTTCAAATTTTGCCTCAGGCTCTAGATCGGCATCAAAAAATGAATCATGCTCGCACTCTTCCAATAATAGTGAACATGGTTCAGATTCAAAAGCAGATTTCAACACACTCATCAATAGATATGGGAAGTTGTTGAAAGCTTTGATTACAAGCAAAGAGCTAGTTAAGGAACAAGTCAAAGAAGTAGACTCTTTGAGGGCAGTACCTTTACAGTTGGAGAGGGCCAACATTAAGTTGGATCTTAAAAAACTGAAGCTCATATATTTAACCAATAAAATAGATAGTCAGACTGAGACTATTGTAAAACATGCTAAGACTGTCAAGGACTGGAAGCAAAGCTTCATCAGGAAAGACAGCTCCTGAAACAGTTCTCAAGACCTAAGTTCGTACTACCTATTATTAATACATTTTCTGCACCATTTAGAAGTGGTGTAGGATATATTGAGAATAATAAGGTCAACAATAAACCTGAGCCTAAGGGTAAAGCCCCAATGAGTCCAGCTAAGCAACAAACCAAGCATCTATTTTCTAACAGATGCAAGGGAATATATGTTCCTGGACACATGAGTTCTGATTGCACCACCAGCAAGGTCAATAAAGGGGCTTACTGGAAAGGACAAAAACTAAATGGTTATAAGGCTCACAGACCACCACAAGTAGTGATCAATCCAAGGAGCCAAAGAATCCTTAGATCTGCTCTGTTGAAGCCAAAATTTGACTTCGACGAATGTTCACAAAATAGGGGCGTAGCCGACTCCTACTTGGTCCAAGCTCCGACCTCCGACCGGTCGTGAAGGATTAGAAAACTGGCCCAAAGCCGCAGCAGGGAGGTCCCACCGCTTACCCGGAAGGTCACAGAGAGCTTCCCCTCCAAAGCCAAAAGCTGGGCTTGGAGTTCCTCAGAAGACCGTGCCAATGAATCCTCTCCCGAGTCTCCAAAAAAAAGGTCCTTTCTGAAGAACCCCTATGGGCTTATTTATAGATTTCAGAATCTGAACTGCAAATAACAAAACTGCTCCGGCCTGAAATTACTAGGGTACCCTTGGCTGGGTCTGCCAACAGCCAAACTCCGCTGTTCTGAGGAGCTATACGCAGTCCACCAAGGGTAAAAGGGTAAAAATACCCGGGGTAGAAAAGTAAAAACCCCCTGCTTTGATAGGAAAGAGTAAAAAAACCTTCTCCCCCCTGGCGAGAGGAAAGGCGCCTGCCGGCGAGAAGGACCTGCCGCCCGTCTCGCCGGAGCCTCTCGCCCTTGGAGGTCCTCTCGCTTCTGGGGGCCCCTCTCGCCTCTGGGGGCCCTCTCGCCTCTAGGCGGGGGCATTTTGCCCTTTGGAGAGCCCATCGTCTCGCCGCTTGCGAGTGGGCCCTCTTGGTACCCTTTGCCTGTCTCGCTCTTTTTACTTCTTGAGGGCTCTTTGCGAGCCCGAGGTTGTACACAATCCCCGCTCTTTTTGAGATTACTCTAAGCTCAAAAAGAATGTTCAACCGAGGCTCGTTATTCAAGATGCATTAAAAAACGTATTTATGAGGAATCTTCTGAGGCCCCCACCGGGGTCTATAAATATATGACTCCTGCCCTGCGCTCCTGATGCCCCCGCTCTGCATATTCTTCTTCTTCCCTGTCCTCGAGTTCTTGCAGAATGACGCACAGTCAAAGTTTTCGCGAACGTCTCGCCCTGGTGCGAGAGCAACATAAGGCCAACGTGGCTGCTTTCACCTCTTCCCTGGTTCGTCCCCCCGCCCCGTCGTCTCGCTCGAAAAAGACGAAGGCTGGGGGCCCTTCTCTTGCAGCAGTAGATTCGTCTCGCGCCTCTTTGAAACCTGTCCCCACTCCCCGTGCGCTCTCTACGGAAAAAGAGGTGGACACTCGCGATTACTACTGTTATTTCCGTGACCGGGTGTTCTTTTGCTGACTAACGCTTTTTTCAGGGGGCTCTTGTGGTTCCGCCATCCCCGAAGAGTCCGCGAGATGGTTCTTCTGTCCGTTGCGAGGAACTTGATTCGCTACCCTCATCTACTCCTCCAACTACTCCCAGCGAGAGGAGGGACGACCCCTCCCGGGCTGTCGATACCTCTCGCCATCTTGGTAAGGGACCCTCCCTCGCCCTTTTGAATCCCCTTCGCTACTCTCACTCTCTCCTGCAAGTGCCTCTTCCACCTTGCCCCTGCACTCCTTGCGCAGATTCTCGAGCCAACTCTCCTATTGAGGAGCAGCCAAAGAAACTCTCCGTCTCGCCTCTTCTTACGGATGGGATTGAAGACTATCTGGGCGATCCCTCAGATCCAGTGGAGATGAAGCGGAAGACGGCTGAGCTCTTCCAGAAGCACGCGCGCCTCATTCACTCCTTGACTTTAGATAAACAGGCTGCGGAGAAGCGCATCGAGTCGCTGGAGGGCGAGTGCGCCCGTCTATCTTCTGGAGCCCATGCCGAGCCGGATGTCGACGGCACCGACCCCGAGGCCATCATCAATGAGACAGATATGCAGCTCCGTCTCGCGCGGCGTGGCCTCCAAATCATCCGTTCCTTCCACTCGCGGAGTAGGCCTTCTCGCGGGGGAGCTCGCGGCGGCCGCTGGGAGTGGCGCCCATACTGACGAATGTCCGTCCTTCTATTCATCTTTTTCTTCTTCTCGCAAGATTTGTAATAATGGCAGTCTCGCCAAAGTATGCCGGGAGTTTGGCCTCCTGCGGGATGATGTCTGATCGCATATATATATTCCTTAAGGCTTGATTTTCTTTCTTTTTTAATCCTCCTTTTTAATTTATGCTAGATATTTATTTATAATTTTTGCTGACTGTGATGGGTCGCGCCGTTCGAGGTATAGGAGAGAGAAAAACGCCGACTCTTCCTCTCCCCCTTATTTTCCCGCCCTTTTAATCATTGGCCTTGCATCAGTTATAAATATGCCTAGTCCTGGACTAGATACCACACTTTCCGCCTTTGCCGTTAACCAAGTCTTGGCCCTCTGACCTCTCCGTCTCGCCGGCCCATTCTCGCCTCTTAACTCCTTCGTCTCGCCTAGGACCAGTTCGCCAAAGAAGATGGGTAAGAAGAAAGTGGAGGAGGGCGAGGGGCGCAGCCGCTGCGGGAAGAGGTTTACTGACCACGACTTCCCGCTCGGCAGGCTCCCTCGGGAGGACCATGATAAATTTGCCCGTGAGTATCTGGGGGAGGGCATCGAGTCGCGTCCCCCTAAGGTCGGCGAGTGCATCAACACATACTACCCTGGGGAACTCGCCTTCCCCGTCTCGCACTTCGAGGCGGGGTTGCGGCTGCCCCTCTGGCCTGAGGTGAAGCAGGTCTTCAAGTACTTTGGCGTTGTCCCGGCACAGTTCAATCCCAACGCCATCCCGGTGTTGATTGCGTTTGCCTGCTACATGCGCCGAGAGCGCATCGAGTTCAGCTTGACGGCCTTCCGCAAGCTTTTCATCTACCACGCCAATGCCGATGGCGTCTCGTATTTCAATGGGCAGGGGCTCAAGGTATGCGAGACGCCTAACAAGAATCATCACTGGCTCACCCGATTTGTCTTCATCCGGGGAGACCGGGCTGACTTCGGCGGCGTCCCTCTCGCGCCGGTCTCTCCGCCAGAGAGCTTCTACGCCACCCCCCAAGTCAGCGGGCCAGAGAAGCTGCTGTGCGAGTACCTTGCTGGCAAGAACTTCGAGGTCAACTTCTTGCGGCGAGGCCTCGACTCGCTTCTCCCAGTGCTCCCGGGCGAGGGTATTCTTCTATTCCTCTCTCTTGGTTATTTATCGTCTCGCTTTTTCCTAACCCCCGCCCGCTCGCTTTTAGGTGAGCGAATTATCCCAACATCCCCTCCTTATAAGAGCAATATTCACCCTTCCAAGGGTCTTGATCTCGCCAATGCAGCGGCAGAGGCGGCGAGAGAGTCCCTTGCGGTTATCCCGCCGAAGCGTCCCGGAGATGACACCGTCCCCTCCCGCTCCAGCCCTCCAAAAAAGAAAATGAAGAAAGCCGTAGCTATCTCCAAGGAAGGGGGGAAGGCTCCCCAAGGGAGCCCTATCTCTTTAGGGGAAACTCCACCGCCTCCCTCGCCTAATCACCAGGCCGTCTCGCCTATCCGCGAGATGGTGCCTTCTGTCCAACCTACTGCTGCTTCCAGCCTGCCCGCTACTGCTTCCAACCAGCGCGCTGCTGCTCCTGATCCGCGCGCTGCTGCTCCTGAACAGGTGGCCGGTACCTCCTCTCGCGAGGGTGACTCCTCTGGCCGTCCCGCTCCCTCCTCTCACATGAATTATAACTTGGGTCCCCTGGTTCACGATGCCGTCGGCGACCCGGTTCTGTTGTGGGGGCGGGACGCCAACCGCGTGTCCATCTCCACCATCCTTCCATCATGGAAAGAGCAAGAGGTCCCTTCCGGCCACGCCTTCGCCATAGGGTACGGCCTTTATGGTGGCCTAGACGCCTCTTCGCCTGAAAGCGAGTCCACCAAGGACCTTGTGCTGAGAACCTGCCACCATCAGATGCAGGCCTTGGAGTTCTCGCACCGTTCCTCTCGCCGCCTTATTTACATCAATTCAAAATGGAAAGCCAGCGAGGAAAACCTGGAGGCGGAACGGGAGAAATCTGCCGGTCTAGCGAGAAGGCTGTCAGATGCCGAGTCACTCCTCGCGAAGGCCCAAGGCGGTGTGGTAAGCCACAACTCTCTTTTTCCCTTGGGTTTTTTCTTTTCCACGATTCTTGGCTGATTGCCAGGTCATCCCGCAGGATGCCGAGACGGCGGGACAACTTCGTTCGCGCGTGGCGGCCTTGGAGGAGGAGGTCCAGGCGCTGACGGCTGAGAATGCGCGCCTCCAGGCGGCTGCCGCGTCGTCGTCTCGCCGCGAGCCCTTCCAGACTCCCCCGCCACATTATTCTTATGAGGAAGTCGAGGAACAATGCCGAGACGCTGGCGTCCGTGGGGCTGAGCTGGTGCTGCAGATGATGAAAGACCTGGGGGTCGTGAAGGACGACTCTGAGACAGTAACCGCGCGCGACTTGGTCCCCGAGCTCTATAGCGGGAGAGCGATGATTCTTCATCCGGCGAGGAGGACTGATGCGCCGCCTCCAAGTTTTAGAATCACTCTCTCCTCCTCCTGATGTAAAGACTTTAAGCCATATTTTGTGGCATCTGTCAAGTGACGAGCGAGTGCTCAATTTTGCTGTCTATTTTTTATTTCTTATTTTTGTGAAGTTAATCTCTGGTTTGCCTTTTGCCCGCGGGACGATGCTACTATCTCGTCTCGCCGTGTAACCTTTCTGTATATATACTTTTCTGTTTTATGTCCTACGCGAGACGGGTTCTCGACGCGCTTATCGTCCGCGGATTTGGCGAAATGGCTTGCCTCGCGAGTGCCCTTTCGCTCGGCGAGACGATCCTCAAAGAGTCGTTCGCTGCGAGTGTTGTCACCTGCTCTACTCCACACCCCTTTTTCCTTAGTTTATTTTGTACCTTAGGACTAAGTTGGGATGCCAAGGTGTAGTGTCGCTCAAGGGGACTTTTCACCCTATTCCGCCAAAATGAATTCTGCCTTGTTAGTTTGATGTTGATGGAGATAGCTTGACCCAACCCTATCCCCCACAGGCGAGCCTTCGGACCTGCCAGCTAGATGGGAGCCTGCGCAGCGGGTCTACCTGGGGCCGAGCCGAGCTCGGGGTGTCGATGAAGATCTCAACTCAAAACCTATCCCCCACAGGCGAGCCTTCGGACCTGCCAGCTAGATGGGAGCCTGCGCAGCGGGTCTACCTGGGGCCGAGCCGATCTCGGGGTGCCGATGAAGATCTCAACTCAAAACCTATCCTCCACAGGCGAGCCTTCGGACCTGCCAGCTAGATGGGAGCCTGCGCAGCGGGTCTACCTGGGGCCGAGCCGAGCTCGGGGTGCCGATGAAGATCTCAACTCAAAACCTATCCCCCACAGGCGAGCCTTCGGACCTGCCAGCTAGATGGGAGCCTGCGCAGCGGGTCTACCTGGGGCCGAGCCGAGCTCGGGGTGCCGATGAAGATCTCAACTCAAAACCTATCCCCTACAGGCGAGCCTTCGGACCTGCCAGCTAGATGGGAGCCTGCGCAGCGGGTCTACCTGGGGCCGAGCCGAGCTCGGGGTGCCGATGAAGATCTCAACTCAAAAAAACCTATCCCCCACAGGCGAGCCTTCAGACCTGCCAGCTAGATGGGAGCCTGCGCAACAGGTCTACCTGGGGCCGAGCCGAGCTCGGGGTGCCGATGAAGATCTCAACTCAAAACCTATCCCCCACAGGCGAGCCTTCGGACCTGCCAGCTAGATGGGAGCCTGCGCAGCGGGTCTACCTGGGGCCGAGCCGAGCTCGGGGTGCCGATGAAGATCTCAACTCAAAACCTATCCCCCACAGGCGAGCCTTCGGACCTGCCAGCTAGATGGGAGCCTGCGCAGCGGGTCTACCTGGGGCCGAGCCGAGCTCGGGGTGCCGATGAAGATCCCAACTCAAAACCTATCCCCCACAGGCGAGCCTTCGGACCTGCCAGCTAGATGGGAGCCTGCGCAGCGGGTCTACCTGGGGCCGAGCCGAGCTCGGGGTGCCGATGAAGATCCCAACTCAAAACCTATCCCCCACAGGCGATCCTTCGGACCTGCCAGCTAGATGGGAGCCTGCGCAGCAGGTCTACCTGGGGCCGAGCCGAGCTCGGGGTGCCGATGAAGATCCCAACTCAAAACCTATCCCCCACAGGCGAGCCTTCGGACCTGCCAGCTAGATGGGAGCCTGCGCAGCGGGTCTACCTGGGGCCGAGCCGAGCTCGGGGTGCCGATGAAGATCCCAACTCAAAAACCTATCCCCCACAGGCGAGCCTTCGGACCTGCCAGCTAGATGGGAGCCTGCGCAGCGGGTCTACCTGGGGCCGAGCCGAGCTCGGGGTGCCGATGAAGATACCTCGATCCTGCCTTTAGGACGTCATAATAAACAAAAACAAGAGATGTTTTGAGAAATATATTATATTGTCCATGCTTTAAGTACACATCTACCGCTCTCCCTTTTCATGGGTAGAAGCGTTTTAAGTCATCCCCACTCCAGGAGTGGTTCAAGGTCCTACCCTCCACATCTTGGAGATAGTAACCCCCTGCTTTCAACACTCTCTCTACAATATAAGGCCCTTCCCAATTTGGATTGAGCTTTCCCACCGGGGCGAACCTCCCTGCCGCATCAACCTTTTTTAGTACTAGGTCTCCTTCCACAAACTGTTTTATCCTGATATGCTTGTCGAAGTGCTTTGCCATTCGTCGCTTGATTTCCTCCTGTCTGATGGCTGCCACGTCTCGCAGCTCCTCTGCCAGGTCTAGCGAGAGGCGCAGACCTTCCTCATTTTCCATTCTCCATGCCTTGTCTCCATCACCTGCGGCCGCAACTCGTGGGGATCGGACCTCGAATTCCACTGGTAGTACCGCCTCACAACCATGGGAAAGTTTGAAAGGGGTCTCACCAGTGGCCGTGTTCGGGGTTGTTCTTAGAGCCCACATGACCGAGGGGAGCTGCTCTACCCAGTTCCCTCTCAGATTCTCTACCTTCTTCTTTAGCAAGTTAACGATAACCTTGTTCGTCGCCTCCACCTGACTGTTGCTCCTGGGGTGGTGAACAGAGGCAAACCTGAGGTCGATGCCCTGCTGAGTGCAGAAGCTGATGAACTCTTCACTAGCGAACTGGGGGCCGTTATCCGTGACGATGGCCTGAGGCAGCCCGTGCCTGCAGATGATCTCCCCCCAGACGAAGTTCCTGATGACTTGGGAGGTCGCCTTTGCTAGTGCCTTAACCTCCAGCCACTTCGAGAAGTAATCTATCATGACCAGGAGGAATCTTCTTTGTCCACTAGCTGGAGGAAAAGGCCCCACCAGATCCATTCCCCAAATGGCGAAGGGTCATGACGCTGTGATGCTTCGGAGTCTTTGAGCCGGCAAGAGCTGGAGGGGGGCGTAGAGCTGGCACTTCTGGCACTTCCTTGCAAACTCTGTCGCGTCCTTCCTCAGGGTGGGCTAGAAGTACCCCTGCCTGACCACCCTTGCTTCCAATGTCCTCCCTCCGGAATGACTACCACACTCCCCGGAGTGCACCTCTTCCAGAATGTGTCTGGTCTCCTCCGTTACGCATCGAGCTAGGAGACCCGAGAGCATCCTACGGTGAAGTCCTCCTTCATGCATGAGATAATGAGCCGCCTTATGGCGGAAGATTCTTGCCTCCTTGACCCCCTCAGGGAGGGTTCCAGTCAGAAAAAAGGTAACGAAAGGATCTACCCACGAGGGCCGCCGATCCACCTCCATTAGCTCCCCCTCTTCAATCGCTGGGTGGAATAAATCAGTGAGGGCACCCCCTTCCCAAGGTCCGAACTTGGCCAATTGATCGGCAGCAGTGTTCTCTTCTCTGGGGACGTGTTGGATGGAGAACGTCCGGAACCCCCCGATGATCGTCCTCACCTTGGACAAGTATTTCACAAGGGTGGGCTCCCGCGCCTCGAACTCTCCGCGTATCTACGACGCCACTACCAATGAGTCCGTGAAAACCTCAACGTCCTTGATCTCGAGCTCCTTGGTCAGGCGAAGGTCGGCTATCACTGCCTCGTACTCTGCTTGGTTGTTGGTTGTGGGGAAATGCAAGGCAATCGCTTGTCTTATGGTCACCCCCTGAGGACTCGTCAGTACCACCCCTGCTCCAAGGGAGTGCTTTCCCGAGGCCCCGTCGACCATGATCTTCCATGCCTCTGGCCGCTGCGGCTCCTCGGCCCCATCCTCCGCGACGTAGTCTGCCAATAAGTCGGCCACCACCTGTGCCTTAATGGAGAGCCTTGGTATGAACGAAATATTGAACTCACTCAACTCGACAGACCACTTGGCCAGCCTACCCGAGTGCTCTACTCCCTCAAAAATCTTTCGGAGAGGATGGTCCGTCACCACTTTAATCGAATGGGCCTGGAAATATGGCCGGAGCTTCCTGGCCGAAACAACCAAGGCGTATGCCAGTTTTTCCAGGATAGGGTAGCGAAGCTCCGCCTTCCTCAGGATCCTGCTAACATAATAAATGGGCAGCTGCTTCTTTCCCTCTTCTCTGACTAGGACGGAGCTCACCGCCTCTGCTCCCACTCCTAGGTATAGGGTCAAATCCTCCCCCTCCTTAGGGCTTTGAAGCAAAGGAGCCCGGGAGAGTTGCTCCTTCAGTTTTTGAAAAGCTTCTTCGCACTCCGCTGTCCATTCAAATCTCTGATTCCCTCGTAGTACTTTAAAGAAAGGCAAGCACTTCTCTCCTGACCTGGAGAGGAATCTGCTAAGGCCGGCCAGCTTCCCAGTCAAGCGCTGCACCTCCTTAGCGTTTTTAGGTGATTCCAGCTCCAGGATGGCCTTTACTTTATCAGGATTAGGTTCTACTCCCGCCGGGGTCAAAAGGTGCCCGAGAAACTTCCCACGACCAGCCCCGAAAACACACTTCAAGGGGTTCAACCTCATTTTGAACTTTCTCAAGGTGGCGAACGTCTCCTCCAGATCCTGGAGATGCGAGTTCACCCCCTTGCTCTTTACCATAAGATCGTCAACGTAGACTTCTAGGTTCCGACCCCTCTGGCCCTGGAAAACTCGATCCATCATCCGTTGGTATGTCGCTCCCGCATTTTTTAACCCAAAGGGCATCATGTTATAACTAAAGCACCCTTCCCTTGTGATGAAGGAGACGTCCTTGACGTCAGGATGGTGCATCCGGATCTGATGGTAACCTGAAAAAGCATCCAGAAAACTCATAACAGAAAAACCAACGGCTGAATCAACCAGCGCGTCGATTCGAGGCAGGGGGTAGCAATCCTTAGGGCATGATTTATTTAATAACGAAAAGTCGATACACATTCTCCATTTTCCTCCCCCCTTCTTCACCATTACAACATTGGAGATCCAGCCTGGGTACTGGATCTCTGAGATGAAGCCCGCCTCCAGTAGCTTCTTGACCTCCTCGCGAATGGGCTCCTCGAGCTTGGTGGCGATGGTCCTCATTTTCTGGCGTATGGGGCGCGTCGGAGGGTCCAGATTTAGGCGGTGGCAGGCCACGTCCGCATCAATGCCCGGCATGTCCGCCGCGCTCCAAGCGAAGACGTCGATGTTGCTCTGGATGCAGGCCCGCATCCGCTCCTGGTCTTCGGGACTCAAGCCCCCGCTGATCCGTACCCTTCGTACCTGCCCCTGGCTGGTGCGGACCTCCACCTCCACTACTTCCTCGGCCACCTCCAACCGCGACTGCTCCCAACCGTCCCCTGCTTCTTCTTCCATCTCTTCCTCCCCTCCTGCTCCCTTAACTTCTATTATCTCGTCCTGCTGCTGCTTAATTCCCATGTCCCTTCGGGCTTCCTCCTCTGCCCCTTCTTCTCCCACTTTCTCCTGCATTCTTTCCCGTGGCTCCGACTCCCCGCTCCTCCTGACTTCCTGCACATCTTCTCCCTCCTGCACCTCCTCAATCTCCATTCCCTCCTCCGGACTCTCCTGTTGCTTGCTCGACTCAACATCCTCCTGCGCCTCCTGCACACCTCCTCCTTTCTGCTTCTTAGTCTCCTCTTGCCCGACTTCCTCTTCGGCTCCTCCTCTCGCTTCCTCTGGGCTCCTCTTCTTCCCGATAGCTTCTTCTTGCGCCGCCATCTCCTTTTCCAACTCCTCCGCCTCTGCTATCCAAGATATGGTGTTAACCGCCGTGACGTAACACTGCCTCGCCACTTTTGGGTCTCCCCTGACCCTGACCTGCACCCCTCCATTGTTAAAC
Source organism: Platanthera guangdongensis (assembly GCA_039583875.1). NCBI lineage: Eukaryota > Viridiplantae > Streptophyta > Magnoliopsida > Asparagales > Orchidaceae > Platanthera > Platanthera guangdongensis. Next base: position 6,179,867 of record CM077167.1, read on the forward strand.
TTGAGACATTGATGGAATGAGGAGGGGACGCAGCGAAAGGCGCTGATAAGGGGTCGCCCAAAGATGGCGCTGTAGCTGCTCGGGGCATCTACAATCACGAACCGGCAGTTCCGTGATACGCCCCCCCAACCTTACGTGCAGCTCTACTCCCCCTTCCACTTCTTTTCTCTCCCCGGAGAATCCGAACAACGGTCCATCCGAGGCCAACACCCTCTTGGCTTCCACCTGCATCTCATCGAAGGCCTTCTTAAAAATCACATTCACGGAGCTCCCGTTATCCACTAGGATCTTGGAGACCGTAAAGTTTTCCACCGCTGTCTGGATCACCAAGGCGTCGCAGAATGGGTCCTCGTACTCCGGCATATCCTCTGAAGAGAAGGTGATTTTTTCTAGTGGGGGTGGGGTCTGGGAGGTTGAGGCTACCCCCTTTCGGAACATAGTCTGGAAGCTCCCCTTCCGGGTGGCCTCGATCCCAATCCCCCCATGGATGGCCCCGATTCCCCCCCGGGTTCCCACATCCACCCGGTCCTCGCACCTATCTTCCGTCTCCCCCTGCTGCATTTCCTCAATCCTCACCGGCGGATCCTGCCTCCTCAAACCTCTGGTCTCTCTCATCTCCAAAAACTCTGGGCACGTGGCTGTAGCGTGACCTCTCTCCTGATGGAAGTCACAGAAAGGCAACGCCACCCCACCCCTTCTTCCATCTCCTCTTCCTCTCCTTCCTCCTCGAGCTCCCCTTCCTCGACCGATCCCCATTGCCTCCTGCTGATGCTGAAAACGATCCCTCGCTCCCTGTCTCCATGCTGGTTGATCGAACCTCCTTGGCTCTCGGAAATTATCTCTTCCCTGGAAGCCTCCTCCCAACTCCTGGGGGCGACCCTCATGAGGCCTCCAACCTATTTGGTTGTTCGGCTCTCGGGCCCCTCGATGAATCTGTCCCTAGTGCCCCTGGCCTCGGGGTTCCTCCTTCCTTCTTTCTTCTCTATGCTCCCTCTGCTCCTGCTGCTTCACTGCTCCTGGTTCCTTTGCGTCATCCTCCGCCAACCTGGCTAACCTCCTTGCAAACGCTGGATTGGCCCTCTCGAAATCAGTATCCTTTGCCGCCCTCTCCATGAGCTCCTCAAAAGAGAGGGGGGGCACCCTTTTCAACTCCATGCTGAAGAAGCCTGGCCTCAGTCCCAGGGTGAACGCGAGCATCAGCGTGTACCCAGGGACCTCCTGGACCTGGAGGATCTCTTCCTGAAACCGATCCACGTAGTGACCCAACGTCTCATCCTGGCTCTGCCTTACTGAGAACAAGCACTCCGCCTCCTTCTTACGCTTCTTTGATGTTGAAAACCTCAATAAGAAGCCCCTCCGCAGATCCTCGAAGCAATAGATCGATCTTGCCGGTAACTGGTGGAACCAATCTCGCGCCTTCTCCTTCAAGGTGATGGCAAACAGCCGACACTTAAACGCATCCGTCATTTGTCTGATCGAAACCACATCCTCAAACCACTGTACATGCTGTACCGGATCATCCTTTCCTGAGTAGTAGGACATGTCGGGCTCCCGGAACCCCTCCGACACCGGAGCCGAGATGACAAGTTCACTGAACGGGCTCTCGCCGACTGCTTGCCGAGACGGCACGTCTCGCGGCCTCGGCTGACTGGCCCGATCTGCGAGACCGTGCCCAGGGAAGAGCTCTCGCACAGCTGCCTCCTTCTCGCCGTCTTCTGTCGGGATCTCTTTCCCGGGGCGCTGGCCTGGGAAGAGCTCTCGCGCCGCTACGTCCCTCTCGCCAGCCTCTGTGGGGACCTCCTTTCCGGGCGCTGTCCAGGGGCGTTCTCGCCCAAAAGCGGGACCACCTCGATTGGGACCTGAGGTGTCGCCCACTCGCTCCTTGCCGAGAAGGCCTAGCTTATGGTTTGCATGACCTCTCGCCTGAAGTCCTCCAGCATTTTCCTCGTCGCCTCTTCTACCTGGGAGGGGGAACCTCCAGAACCAGATCCTTCTCCTTCACCTCCTGTCATAGGACCAAACTCCAACTTTTCTTGAACCGGCTACTTCCACGCTCACCGCACCAGAACTGTTGAAGCCAAAATTTGACTTCGACGAATGTTCACAAAATAGGGGCGTAGCCGACTCCTACTTGGCCCAAGCTCCGACCTCCGACCGGTCATGAAGGATTAGAAAACTGGCCCAAAGCCGCAGCAGGGAGGTCCCACCGCTTACCCGGAAGGTCACAGAGAGCTTCCCCTCCAAAGCCAAAAGCTGGGCTTGGAGTTCCTCAGAAGACCGTGCCAATGAATCCTCTCCCGAGTCTCCAAAAAAAAGGTCCTTTCTGAAGAACCCCTATGGGCTTATTTATAGATTTCAGAATCTGAACTGCAAATAACAAAACTGCTCCGGCCTGAAATTACTGGGGTACCCTTGGCTGGGTCTGCCAACAGCCAAACTCCGCTGTTCTGAGGAGCTATACGCAGTCCACCACGGGTAAAAGGGTAAAAATACCCGGGGTAGAAAAGTAAAAACCCCCTGCTTTGATAGGAAAGAGTAAAAAAACCTTCTCCCCCCTGGCGAGAGGAAAGGCGCCTGCCGGCGAGAAGGACCCGCCGCCCGTCTCGCTGGAGCCTCTCGCCCTTGGAGGTCCTCTCGCTTCTGGGGGCCCCTCTCGCCTCTGGGGGCCCTCTCGCCTCTAGGCGGGGGCATTTTGCCCTTTGGAGAGCCCATCGTCTCGCCGCTTGTGAGTGGGCCCTCTTGGTACCCTTTGCCTGTCTCGCTCTTTTTACTTCTTGAGGGCTCTTTGCGAGCCCGAGGTTGTACATGCTCCTAATGCACAACACTTAAGCCCGAAAGGTAAGGGTATTAATGTTGCACCACTACCATGGAATCTGAATATCAACTCTAAGTTGTCCAGAAATACAACTTCAAAGTTGCAGCCTAGGAGAAGATATAACAGATTTGAATGTTGGTGTTGTGGGAAGGTTGGACATTTTGCCCTAGATTGTTGGTACAATCTAACAGCACACTCATCAAAGTCACAAACTCATTTGTTCAGAAAGCCTGTTGTGCTTTACACAACTAAGTCTAACAGGAATCAAGGCCCCAAAACTATTTGGGTGTCTAAGGTTAATTAATTCTATGATTGCAGGTGGTTCCAAGTACCACAGAAATGTCAATATGGTACTTGAAAAGTGGTTGTTCCAGACACATGACTGGAATAAGAAGTCTGCTAAGGGACTATGCTTCAGTAAAGGATGGACCTAATGTAATCTTTGGAGGTTTAGAAAAAGGACACACCAAAGGATATAATAACATTTCTAATGGTCTAGTGACAATCACAAAAGTGACTTATGTGGAAGGATTGAACCACAATCTGATAAACATAAGTCAGCTTTGTGATATAGGTTTTGAAATCATTTTTCACAATGATAAGTGTCTGATATGGAATACAAGTGATCAAGAGATCATCTTATCTGACACTAGGAGTGACAATATTTATTATCTAAATTTCTTAAGCATAAGTGAGAAATCTCTTGTATGCCTAATAGCAAGTGAGAAAGACTTTTTATGTGTGCAATAGCACAAGATGCTAGCTCACTTAAATTATAAAGCTATGAACAAGTTGTTTTCTTTGGACTTAGTTAGAAATGGACCTCAGCTTAAATGCTCCAAAGAAAGCTTGTGTCTAGCATGTCAAAAATGCAAACAGACAAAAGTCTCTTTTAAGGGCATTCAGTCTAAAGACACTGAGAGGTGTTTGTACTTACTTCATATAGACCTAGTTGGTCCTATGCAAGTTCTTAGTTTAGTTGAGAAGTCTTACACATTTGTGATTGTAGATGATCACTCTAGATCTGCTTGGGTATTCTTCCTAAGGATAAAGTCTAAAACTCTAGACATTCTTGCTGATTTTGTCAAACAAATTCAAAATGAAAAGGAATGGTCTGTGGTCAAGTTCAGAAGTGACCATGATACAGAATTTCAATCTGAAAGAATGATAAATTTTTGTAAAGATTTATGGATCCTTCAGGAATTCCCCTTTCCTAGAACTCCCCAGCAAAATGACATTGCTGAGAGGAAAAATAGAACTCTCATTGAGGGTGCTAGACCAATGCTAAGTGATACATCTCTCCCATAATACTTCTAAGCTGAGGCTGTAAACATTGCATGTTATGTTAAGAATAGGGCCTTGATCAACAAAAGTCACAATAAGATTCCCTATAAACTAATAAAAGGCAGAAAACCAAGTCTGTGCTATTTTAAAATCTTTGGAAGATATATGTCTTAGACAATGAGAAAACTTATCTAATTAAGTGTTTAGAAAAGTTCTATGAAGGTATCTTTACAGGCTATAGTAATCATAGCAAAACATATATGATCTACAACTTGAAATATCAAGTGGTAGAAGAATCTATTAATGTTATTTTTGATGAAACTTTTGTCTTACATACTAAACTTTTTAACAATTCTAGTCTAAGAGATATAAACTTTAAGATGGAAACATTAAATATAGAAAATACATCTGATACAGAATTAGAGGCTAGGAACCATGTTGTAATTCTTATAGAAGATACAGTCACTGCCCAGTGGGGAAGAGATTCATCCTCCCTCCACCTGAGGAATTAGGTGATGGTAGGAATCTGCCTGTAGCTGTCAGACACCTTAAAGATCATCATATTGATCAAATAATAGGTGATGTCAGGCTAAGAGTGACTACTAGGAGTAGACATCATAATGAGGTTCTATTCTCTAGCTTTCCCTCTCAGATGGAACCTAAGAAGTTTGAAGAAGTTAATTCAGATCCCAACTTGATTATGATAATGCAAGAGGACCTTACTCAATTTGAGAGATGTAAGGTCCGAAGTCTTGTTCCTAGACCTAAAAATCACAATGTCATAGGAACAAAGTGGATTTATGGGAATAAATTAAATGGGAATGATGTAATAATTAAAAATAAAGCAAGACATGTGGATAAGAGACATAGACAAGAGGAAGGGATAGACTTTGAACAAACCTTTGCGCATGTAGCTAGGCTAGAAGCCATTAGATTATTTTTAGCACATGCAACTTACAAAGGGTGTAAGGTCTACCAGATGGATGTAAAATCTGCACTCCTAAATAGTACATTGAAGGAAGAAGTCTATGTAGAACATCCACCGAGTTTTGTGAATCCTAAACTTAGCTCTCATGTCTTTAAATTACATAAAGCATTATATGAGTTAAAACATGCACTAAGAGCATGGTATGAGACCCTGTCTACCTTTCTCATATAGAACAAGTTCTCTAGGGGGAAGATAGATAAGACACCATTCCTAAGGAACATCAAAGGTTCAAGTCTCCTAGTCCAAATTTATGTAGATGACATCATTTTTGGATCTACTAATGAGCTGCTATGTAGAAAACTTGCCAATCTAATGCAAGATAAGTGTGAAATGAGCAGCATGAGTGAGCTGAAGTTTTTCTTGAGATTCCAAGTTAGATAATTTGAAGATGGTATATTCATCTCTTAGTCCAAGTTCACAAAGGAGGTGATTAAGAAGTATGGTATGAAAAATTATTTTACCATGAGAACTCCAATGGGTTCTTCAGAATCCCTACACAAGGATGAATCTGAAAAACCAGTGGATGAATCCTTATATAGAGGTATCATTGGATCACTCCTTTATTTGACAGCTAGTAGACCAGATATCATGTTTTCAATATGTGTCTGTGCTAGGTACTAAGCATGCCCTAAAGAGTCTCATTATACAGCTATTAAAAGAATACTGAGATATCTAATGGGCACACCCAATCTTGGGCTTTGGTATCCTATGAATAGTGATTTTGATCTAACTGGATATACAGATGCAGACTTTGTAGGATGTAAAGAGGACAGGAAAAGTACATCAAGAACTTGTGAGTTTCTAGGAAGAAGACTCATCAGTTGGAGAAGTAAAAAGCAAACTAGTGTAGCAATTTCTACAGCTGAGCCAGAGTATATATCAGCTGGGAGCTGCTGTGCACAGTTACTGTAGATTCAGCATCAACTCCTGCACTACAGTGTTCAGCTAAGTAAATCTGTTATGTATTGTGATTTTACTAATGCAATTTCAATTACTAATAATCTTGTATCACACAGTAGAACTAAACACAGAGAAATCAGATATCACTTTCTTAAAGAACATGTTGAAAAAGGCAATATTTGTTTACATTGTATCCCAACTGAAAATCAAATTGCTGATATATTCATAAAACTCTTAGATGATAACACGTTCAATTTCTTCAAGTTTGAACTAGGAATATTAAACATAGAATAATCATTTTCATTTGTACCTAAAAATCCCTGATTAACTTGTATAAGTTAAGTAATAAAGTCTACCAACCTAAATAAACAAGTAAGACATCATAAATATGAATAATCTACATATCAGAGAACATAATTTTGACTAAGTCAAAAAATGTGTCAAAACACCAGTGAATGTGTCGAGACAGATGAGGAAGTGTCGAAACACTTGAAAGTGTGTTGACACTATAAATAGTAAATGTGTCGAGATACCAGAATGTGTGTCGACACTACTTAAGTGCATAGTGTCGAGACAATAAAATAAGTGTCGAGACCCTAAGATATATGTCGAGAGACATAATACTTGTGTCGACTTGAGTCGACACATCTCGACAGACTAGAATTCTCGTGTCGACACTAGGTCATTTTCTAGAACTTAGAACAGACTAAATAGAGCGCGATGTTTTAACTTCAGTGACATCCACTATAAATAGGGTGTGAAAGTAGAAGTCGACTATGCTTTCTTGAATTTTCGAGATATTAATCCCTGTGTCTCAAGACCTATAATTCCTCTAATTTACACATCTCTTCCTCAATTTCTCTCAACTCCAATGGCTCCCAAGAACGTCGACAAAATCTTTGAAGGTTATGAGCTTGTGCGAAATAGATTCGACCCTGCACAAGAGGAAATTAGGAATGTTATTGATCTAATCATAGACGCTGGATTAGAATATCTTCTATCTGAACCGTCAAACATCGGGAAAAGAGAAGTTTCAGAGTTCTTCTCTAATGCCAAACTAGATTCTAACTCAGAAAAGATCAAGTCAAGGGAAAATTGAGCAAAGGTAAAAATCACAACCAGGAAATTAGCCAAAGTGTTTCAATTACCAAGATCGATCGAAAAGATGCAATAGACACCACCCGGACTGCTGAAGCATTGGTATGGTGTGGATTGACTCCAACCACTAGGATTGTAGGTAACTTAAACAGGAAGGGTATGAATAATCAAGGAAATTTTTCGTCTAAAATAGAAGGCAAAGTGTTGTTGTGCAAGACATGGACACATGACAAGATCTCAACATTCATGTTTGAGCTGATGATCAGAAAAATATTCAAGGTCAAAACAAACTAGAGCAAGATTGTCTTTGATAAAATAGCAAAGAGCATCAAGAAGCCTAACATAGGCAGAATTCTGAGTCTCTATCTAGTTTAAGTCATACCTTACAGTATCAATCTAAAGCTTGGATCAAAGATAAATCATATGAAAAAGATTGACATGAGGATTCTATCTAGATGAGACAGAGTTTTGACAAAGGAAACACCAGAACCTAAGAAGAAGAAGGAGAAGAAGAAGAAGACTGTAGTTGTGGATGATGATTCTTCCAGTGAAATAGGAGAACAAGTCAGTTCAAGCTCTGAGAAACAAGATGAAGCAATAGCTGAGAAATCTCCAAGGCCCATACCTAGAACTGGTGATCAGGTGGTGGGGGAGACTGTATAGGAGATGGATCAGGTTGAGGGGGAGAACCTCAACCTGATCTGCCAAATATTGATATATATATTATACATACTATAATAATGGAAGTAGTACAAGACCTTGAACAGGAAAGGACTGATAGAGAACATGAGGATCTAGTCTCTAAGGAGACCAAGGAAGAAATTTTTTTGAATAAGGAATCTGACATCCAGGGGGAGATAACAACAACTCCAGAGTACTAAGTACCTGGTGCTGAAATTCAACAAAAAGATGCAAACTTGGAAAACATCAATATTTTTGAAGATATTGCAGGAGTTGAGGGGGAGTTGTCAGATCTTGCCCCAAATACTGAAGGTGCTGAAAAGAAACAATCTGATGGGATGGTAAGATCTTCTGAATCTGAAGAGGAAGAAGCATTTCTGTTAAAAAAAAAAGAAATTATCTGAACTGAAAAAGAAAAGTAGGAGTTACAAAAGGATTATTCAGGCTTAATCAACATCTGCTCCTGCTAAGGATATCAGTTCTATTCTAATAAAAATATAGATTATGTTAGACCATCAAAGTACTCAACTGGAAAAGTATGTAGATGAAAGGAATAAGAAGCTGTAGTTTAAACTAGCTCAAGACATAAAATCTATAAGATTTGAAGTAAATCTTCTAAAAACAGATATGCCAGATTTCTTCCAGAGGGGAGCAAATGATGTGGTTTATATTACAAAACAACAGCAAGAGGCAAAAAAATTGAAGATGAATTGATTGTAAAACAAGGTATTGTCCTTGAAAATCAAAGAATAATGGATGAGAACATGATTGTAATGCATAATGAAACACTAGTCAAGCTGACTGAGCAGACTTCTGCTTTAGAAACCAAGATAACATCTGTCACAAAGGAGATGGAAACTCAGCTGATAATTCATTCAGCTTCCTTGATTAAGGATATTAAAGCTTCTAACAAAAGTCTAGATGAACACTTACTGAAAGTAAATATCACTTTAACCTCAGGAATAAATTATCTGGATGAACAAGTAAGGTGTCATAAGAATGATTTGAGAGATCATATAGAGAGAGAAGTCATAAAGGGGGAGAGAGTAATGATAAAGACCAGTTCTAAGCATGCTACCTGGATATCATACAACGCCAGGGACACTTTAGGCCATCCTCTTCTATGGTATAATGGTGACAGTTAGAACCCGCCAACCCAACAGTTCATCTCAAAACCCAGGTATTGAGATGAAGGGTGGCGGGGTACATGAACATAAAGGGGAGAAGTCTGCAGGCGGTGTGGGATTAACCCCAATAACAGGACCGCGGGGATATTCCGCCAAAAGGGGGCCCACCGGGGTCAACACCCAGACCTGGAACGCGATGGGGAAGCCCAAATATGCGGTCCCACACACACCCAATCTCGCTGGACCATAGTTCTCAACACACCCCCGTAGCGGGATGACTCTGATACCATGTGGAAACCACCCATCACCACACATCTTCCCAAAACCCCGAGGTGATAGGAAGGGGGGGCGGGGGTACATAAACACCAAGGACCACCTGCTGTAGGCGATGCGGGACTAATCCATCCACGGGATGGCGGAGATATTCCGCTATACGGGGGGGGGGGGGGGGGGGGACCACCGGGGTCAACACCCAGACCTGAAACGCGATGGGGAAGCCCAAATATGCGGTCCCACACACACCCAATCCCGCTGGACCTTGGTTCTCAACACAAACCTCGTCACGTAGGCCGGTCATACATGAGTATAAAAGAAAACACTCAAAAATTAGGCCTTCGAGGGCCGGCTCAGGAACAAGTGCTTTTGTTCGTTATTTGTCACTTGGCTCCGCAGTACCTACAAGCAACAATCCACCGAGCGGTGGCAAACAAAAGCAACGGTCAACTATGCTGACCAAATTATAACGATCCCGCCCCTAAACTCGGGGTGGCGATGCTCCTTCCCTGCACTTTATTAGTATTGTCAAATAATAGTGAATAAACATTTCACCATAGGCGTATGCACTCACGGCCACACACCCCGTGCACTCAGGGCACATTATCAGTGAACCCGGTCAAAGCCCGTGGTCTCACCACCGCCCCTTTGGACGGTAATTTCTTGTGAGCATTATTGTCTTTTCGGCATTGGTCATGTCAATTTAAGCCATAGACTGCCTAAGACCCACCATCTATGCCAACGGCTCCTACCGAATGACATAGAGCGGGTACGGTTCCGCCTAACCCGTTGCTCACATCGCAACGTCAATTTAAGCCATATGCGCGGGTCAAGCTTTACCGAGTCCCAAATCAATTTCACACTTTACATAACTCGGTTATGTACAAGTTGGCTCCCAGGTCACCAAGTTGGCAGAATCTCGCATCTGCCCAGTTTTCTGAGTGCACCTTGGAGTTAGTTTCCAAGGCTCCCTGTTTCAATCTACCGCGTAGAAAACCCGAAAAACAAAACACCTGCACGAAGTCTTCTCCGGCCATTCATGTCATGCAACATTACCGATCCAGACCAACTTGTCCGGATAGGCTTCACATATTAGCCTATGTCTGTTTCTCGATTACGAACTCTACATGCAAAACAACAGGGACTATTCATGTATACCCGAAGGAACGCCTCACACTCACCGCAAACTCGCGAGAGCGGGCTTCCTATGCAAAGGAAAAGAGGACTTCACATGTCCTAAGATGAGAATCGTTACCATAGCATTCCTCTTTGGGGCCATGGAAATCTATGCGGATGAAAAGCACCACAATGTCCTCGCTTCCGTAAATCCGAACTTGTCTCCCGATTTGGGGCTCCGAAGCTCCGCCGGCGGCCGAATCTATCTTCCTTCTTCTTCCTTGCTCTCCCATCTCTCTAGCACTTTAGAAAGAGATTGCTTGAATGAAATGGAGACATCCAAACCCTATTCCCGGGTATAACCCAGCAAGAACAGCCTTGAACTGTTGGATCCAAAAATAAGGAAACGAACGACCATGATTCGCACTTAAAATTCAAAACCTGGGCCGAACACGGCTTGTGACACACCCGTGTCCAAGGTCGTGTGCCTCAATCGACGCCGAAACCGTCGCACCCAGAAAAGGACACGAGCACCCGACACGTCCGTGTCAAACTTGACACGCCCGTGTCATCCAGTACACGCCCGTGTTGTCGGGCGTGTTCCTCCATCGACACAGGACCAACACCAACCCGAGGAGAACACGGGTATTGGACATGCCCGTGTCCCATTTGACACGCTCGTGTTAACCCCGAACACGCCTGGGCTCCATGCCGTGTTTCTCCTCCGACACCACTCGGCCAACTACCCGAGTAGGACACGGCCTGAGACACGCCCATGTCTCAGGCCGTGTTCGATGCTTGACGATCGTCGACTGCAATTCGTCGACCACACGACCATCATCGAACCCGAGCATGACATGGCCCTGGGACACGCTCGTGTCCCAGGCCGTGTGACCCCTACCAAGTTCCAAACTTGGCTCAAAACGCTGCCCGTCTCTCTTTTGAGTTTCGGGGCGTTACATGGAGCACTTGAGATGTGTTTATAGATAGTTTCCTCTCTCCCTCTCTCTCTCGCTAGCCATTTGAGTTGTGACGTCAGATCGTAGAATTATTAACCTTACGCTATCTTGATCCGAATTTTGGAGTAGGAAATTTTCCCGGCTTTAACATCGTCTAGCTTCTTCTCCAAATCCCTCGAACTCCTCCAAATCTCGTCGGCTTCCTCTTGACCTCTCTTCCCGATAAGGTTAGTAACTCGATTTTTTCAGATCGATCGACCTCTCCGAAAAATCGCTTAAAAAAATTGGATCCCTATTTTGGACCTCTATACTATTCTTGCATATGTACATGATTAAGATTTTATTTATTTGTCAATCAATTATGAAAATGAATGATTCTATTTTTTCTAAATGGATAAATCGTTTTTAATGTGGAGGAACTTCAATGATTTTACCGTTAACTATTGTCAATGAATCTTTGATTGGGGTTACATCGAAGTGCAATCTCATTGAAACATGTTATTTTTAAGAACGTTTTGATGAAACTAAGTTGATTTTTTAGCTTTGTGTGGTGCTAAGTTTAAAGAAGCATTATTGAGGTTAGAAAGATCAGTTTTTAAGTTTGATGGAAGGGAATAGACATTTTCTAGTTATTCAATTCAATCAGTCTTCTTTTTAGGTTTAGGGTAAAACAACACTTCAAATACTTTTCTTCCAAATAGTTTAACAAATTTTACAACTACTCTGCAAAACAGCTGATTATTCCATCACTACTTCCCAGCATTATTTCTTCAGTCGCGGCATGCAACTAAACCAAACTGAGCCCAAGGCAGATCAACAATGGGGTGGTCTATTGTTCATCTGCTCGATATAATATATTTTATAGAGATTCTACCATAATATATAAGAACATATTTGTACATAAGATAACTCGTATAACTTTGTGCACTAACTATAGTCTATAGGTTACTTGACTCTCCATATATATCAATTAATTTAATTTGAGCAATGTTATAAGCATACCAATTATCGCTATTGATAGCCAAATTTTATTAACACATCAGATTATTTTATTTTCACATTAACACGTTATTGCCACACCAAATCTTAAAATCGCTATTGACACACCAAAATGGCTATGATTCTACTCTTCTTTCATGAACAGTTGGAGAGTAAACTAGTAATTGTCATTCAGACAAAAATGTTTCAGATTTTTTTTCCTGTTTGAAATATTTCTTGCAATGGGTTAGTATATTCCTATTTATGTGAACTTGACATAAAATAATTCTTGTTTGAGGAAACACCACCTTGATTGCATTCATTAAGGCTATCTCCCTATTCACTATCAACACATTTGACAAAGTAGTTGGATCCAACATGCTTTTAAAATACTCCAACGCCCACGTGTAACTACCTTCAGTTTCATTGGATATGAATGCAAATGCAGCAAAGAATGATAAATTTGTAGAAGTCTGACCAACTATAGAAAGCAGCGGTAGTCTATAGCGATTAGTCTTATATGTGCAATCTATGAAAAAACATCTGAAAACATATTACACAATTGGATAGAGGTAGGGTAAGCAAAATATATACTCTCCAAATTGCAACTAACATGATTCACATAATTATAGCCAGTATACTCTGCATCCCTGATACATTTATAAAGAAATTGGATGAGTGCCACCATCAAGCTTCTTTTTGTACAACTTAACTTTTTGATTGTATATTGTTCGCATAATAGAAACATTGAAGGAATTTCTCTTTTTCGAAAAAGCTAGTATTTTTCAAGACTTCACATCGGAGCCGTACATCTCTTCAACTATCTTTTCTTCTTCAACATCTAATCTACCTGCATAACCGTGTGTCTCTAAATGAACAAACTGATGATTATGTCTGCCGCATTTAACATCAATTTTCCACTCTTCAACATGTGCAATTTTCTGACCAAGTAGGAGAAATTGACATCCACATCTCTTCGAACTAGTTTTGCTTAATTTCCTCATAATATATCTCTTTCTTTGTTGATTATCATCAAGAAAATCAGATCTATCACATCCCATAAAAAACCCTAGATTTAGGTCTCCAATCAATTTTGCCTACTCTTTGAATAGTGGCAACAAATCACAGCCCTTTGGCAACAGTACAAACCCACTCAACTAAGCTCTCTTTTGTAGGAAAAAGCATGTCTGTAACAAAGTGCATTCTTACATCGATTTCATTTAATTTGGGAATAATTTTCATCATACAAACAAGAGAATAAAAAAAACTTTTGTTGGTCTTTCTAATTTTTTTTAATAACACATGTCACATAATAGAAACAACCACAAAATTATAAATTTGAACAACCATAGGATTAGGTTTGCATTGCATAATAGTAAGAAAAATCATACTTAGATGCTTGAGAAAATGTCAAATAATCCGAAATAAACTTCAAAATCTTCACAATAACACACCTTAATCCAAAATCTCCAAGGCTTTTGGGCTGAAATAAGATAAAAAATGATACAAATAATTTAGGGTTTGTGTGAAACATTGAAGGAGGAACACAAAAATCATGCTAGAAACTTCAAAGGAAGGCCTACCGAGGAGCAAAAAATTCGGGCTTGGGCGGCGATAGGAAGGAGATGGGGCGGCATTCTGCGGGTGGGGTTCTTCAGCGCCGGTGGGGTGAAGAGGAGTTCTAGATCTCAACACCGGAGAGCAGTTCTGTGGGTAAAAAACCACGTTCTGGATCTTAGCGCCGGAGAGGAGTTCTACGGGAGAAGAGTTCTGGATCTTAGCGCCGAAGAAGGGAAGTGATGTAGGGGTAGACTAGTGGTGCTTGGAAGCTAGGACTCTACGTGCACATGTGAGGGAATATGCGAATGCGATGCTACATGCAATGAGCAGTCGGAAAGCAATAACTAATAATGTAAGCAATGAAAGTCAGCAGCACCACGCAGTTAATCGAAATAAAAAGTAATTAAATAACTTTGACAATTTGGCAACGGCTTCCTCCGCACGGAGGGCCTGAGCAAGCGGCGGCGACTAGTTCCACAATAAATATTAGCGTATAAAACAACAACTACCAAACTATGATCACATCACAAATATAGATAAACGACCAAGCGCCAATGTCAAGTACAAACATAATACCATGAAATACTCACGATGCAGTGGGCTGATCCGAGGCGATGGAGGATTTGACGAACCGGATGCAAAACGAGCGATCGGAAGTGGAATCGGAGGCGACGCGGCGATGACGATGGCTGCCTTCGGCGAAGGGTGGCGGTAACGGACGGTAAAACGACGGATCCGGCCACAAATGAGTAGATCCGGGCCGGGGGAAAATAGATCCGATGATTTGGAGCGGATCCGAACAAAAATGGAAGGTTTGGGTGGAGGGGATAACGGATCGGAGTGTCGGTGGATAGATCCGCTAGTTTTAGGACGGATCCAGGTTACGGGAGTGAGAATATATAAGTGGAGAGTAGATCGGGGGAAGGTAGTGCTAGATCAATTAGATCTAGAATTTTCGGAGTGTTGGGGGGGGGGTGGATCCACGAGTGAAAGGAAAGGAGGGGCGGGTAGGGCTAGAGAGGCCCTAGGGGAAATCGGATTTGGGAAAGGAGGGGACTGGGGGTGGGGTGCTGGACCTGCAGCCAAGTCGGCGGACAGGGGGAAGTCGGAAACCCCGGCTTTTCACTGTAGCGGGGGCGGAAAAAGCCTTCAAGGCCTGTAGCAGCAGTCGTCTGCTATACCGGTTCCTGGATGGGTTCCGGAGGCTGAAACAAGCTTTCGAGGGGTGGAAAATGAAGGTGGGGGAAAGGGGATACCTTGGGGGGAAGCTTGGCGGCCTAGGAGTCGTCACCTAGGGTTCCACGACGTCGGCACCGGGGAGGGATCGCTGGAATCCGAGAATAGATCTCTCCAAATTCTGCAATGCCTTTGGAATCAGCCCCGAGCATCCTATTTATAAGAAAAACATAACTTAGGGCATCCCCATCAACGACTATGATTGGCCGGCGGGTTAGTACTTGAAATACATCAAAATACACTCAAAAAATTAAAGTAATATAGTGATTTGACTCGCGACGACATCCCGGACGCAATCGCGGAGTCCGATCGGCGATCTGATCAAGTCTTCCTGCTCGAGTACATGTATGTGGGCCCCGCCTTGTGGCGAGCTCCTCCAAGTGCATCTGATGGCTCCCCATCAAATCCCCCCGACTGAAAGGCCTTCATCTCCGATGAATGGAGATGATCGTACTGAAGTCGAAGTCCGGGGGTGAGCCAATCTAGCTCTGCCGGTAGGATCCAAGTGTCGTCTGTGTCAGGTCGGCCCTGCCAATGTACCAGGTAGCGGCAACGCGGTCCGTCCGAAGTGGGAACAAACTGGTGGGATCTGATCTCTGTGATGCTCTCATCTCTCGCCTCTCGGAAGGTGGGTCCCGGTGCGATCGGTGGTGCCTGCGGGGGAACTAAAGTGGACGAAGTCCTAGGTGGATGAACGACAACGGTGGGTGGACTAGGATGGCCAGTAGGTGGTGGAAAAGTGGGCGGGTAGTATGGTGGCGACAGTGGTGGTGGGGGTGGTTGGGCATCTCCCCCGCTCGGGTCCACATACTCATGAGGCTCATAGTATGGAGTCAGGTCCTCAACATTAAACACAGGGTGAATTCCCATACTGGCCGAGATGTTAAGCCGGTAGGCGTTGGTCCCAATACGACTAATAATGGAATATGGACCTACTCGCCTCGCGCTTAACTTCTTGGCAGGCCCCGAAGGGAGCCTCTCGGGGCGGACTCGCACCATTACCTTCTCGCCTATATTAAATATTTGCTCTCGTCTTCGCTTATCTGCATGGGCTTTATAATTATCATTTCTTATTATTATTCGTCGGCGGACCGACTCATGCAAATCATGCAAATGCTGTGCAAATGACTCAGCAGACTTACTAGGGCGCGACTCTAGAGGGTTCGGGACAAGGTCTATAGGTTTCCTAGGGTCGTATCCTGAAACTACATGAAATGGACTCAACCCGGTGGACCTATTGACTGAGCTATTGTAGGCAAACTCGGCGATCGGCAAATCTAAGTCCCAACTACCTACATGTTCTCCAGCTAGACACCGTAATAGGTTCCCTAGGCTCCTATTCACTACCTCAGTTTGACCGTCCGTCTGTGGGTGATATGCCGAGGAAAACCTAAGGATAGTACCAATATTGTGCCACAGAGTTTTCCAAAAGTAGCTCATGAACCTCACATCGCGGTCAGACACGATCGACTTGGGTAGGCCATGCAACCGAAAGACATCCCTCATGAATATAGATGCAACGTGGGTTGCATCTGCCGTCTTGCGGCAAGCAATGAAGTGTGCCATCTTCGAAAACCGATCAATCACCACGAAGATGGAATTGTGTTTCCGCAAGGTGCGGGGAAGTCCGAGAACAAAGTCCATGCTGATGTCCTCCCAAGGGCGATGTGGAACGGGTAGGGGGTATAAATGTAACACCTCCCCTGTAATGGACGTATAATATGGGTCCGGCCGGGGCCCCACAACATACGAACGCCACAGCTTTAGTATTAAAAGTTGATATAGCTACCCACACTCAAAACACTTGCACAACACAGCGGAAAACCAAGCACAACTAGAAGTTATCCACTAACCAAAAGAGTAAACAAATGGCCTTAAGGCCTTACAACAAATGTCCAAAAGTAAACAGTACATCAAACATGAATGTGCCCAGCACTCCTAATCTACCTCGGCATGCAAGCCGGACAAAATAGCCACGAGCATACATCAATCAAAAGTAGTGCTACCAAAAGAGAAAACACTTCTTGGGCTTAGGCCTTTTTGGCCGGCGTGCTAGCTCCTGCGTGTGATCCTTGCCCTGTAAAAATTATTAGTAACGTGGGTCAGCAAAGGCTGACCTCAAACTGTGTAACAACACATCTCCTCCCGGCCGCCCCTAACGGACCCCGGGGAAACCCTCCAACCTGCAAGTCAGCACTTCATATGTAATATAAATTTCTATAACTAGAAAAGCATTAAAACAGGTTTGGATGTCTCAATCAACAAACATGTTCTCTACTGGTTGAGCATATAAAGAAAGGGCCTACTATGCAACATGAATGCAACACCCGGGCTTCACCCAAGGTACCCTACAGCGTATGCATCTAGCACAACATCACATCATTTGGGTACTCACATTTCCCCAATTGGCATAAAGCCGCAAACATTGAGGGAGACACAACTCCCTCCCACGGCGCACAGGCCGCCACATGGAATTCTTGCCAAGGCCCCACCCGCTCGTGGGCTTAGCCCCGGGCTTGCCTGCAAGCTCTGACGTCTCATGTCAGGATTCCAACATCCACAGACTGACCGATTCTAAGAAGCCTTGCTGGACCCTACCCGCTCGTGGCCTCTTTGCCCGGGCTTGCCCCAAGCTTGGCATTCTCGTCAGTCTCACAGAAGGGGACTAGTCTCGCCGGGACACTCTCCACACATGACGCACATGTCACGGGATAGCCAGCCGACCACGGAGACATAGCCACGCCTTGGCACAACACAACCAAGACTAAACACATCGCAATCCCTCTTTGTACCGCAGCGTTCCCGCGCACCAAGGAAAACATCTCCAACTCGTGCGGAGCTAACCTTGTCCACCAAGGAAACCATCTCCATTCTCATACGGAGCTAACCTTGTCCCTCAAGGAAAACATCTACCGCCACGAGGAGCTAACCTTGTCCGGGTTCGACTACAAGTACCCTTTTCTAGCAAACGGTACAATCACCACCACAACACAAACGACATCTTGCCGCAACGGAAATCTCTACGAATCCCTAAGTTCGTATGCAACATCACCGGGCCGGACTAACGGTCGCGACCACGGTTTCACCCACCATGCCTAATCCACTAACGAAGCGGATCTCTAATGCAAAAATATGCCGGGGACGGACTCAATCAACCCGGAGGTTCCTCTTGAACTTTGGCAAACCAAAGCCCCTCTCATTTGAGAGTTTGGTGCCCAAAAATCTAGAAGAAAAATGATGCTAAAAACGTGCATCCTAAAGACCGAGAGGAGAGATGTCGTTACCTTCCGACTCCTCTTCCTTGTCATGGCAAACTAGCCGGATGGAAAACTTCGCAACGCTCCAAGCTTCACGGATCCGGACTCGGCTCGCGATTTGGAGCTCCGAAACCCTTCCTACAGCCCAAGAGTTCTTCTTCCTCCTCCTTGCTCTAGTTTCTCTCAAGAACTAAGAAAGAGAGGACTTGAAAAAGAATGAGGATCTGTAACCCTAAATTCGGACTTAACTTCCTAGGAGATGGCCTGAACCGTTAGATCCCAAAACCAGAAAAAGTCTGGCTGCGATTCGCCTGGAAAATAAAAGACCTGGGCCGAACACGGCCTGGCACACGCCCGTGTCCAGGGTCGTGTGCCTCATTCGCCGTCTCAAATCGACGCGCCTGGAATCAGACACGGGCATTCGACACGCCCGTGTTCGATTCGACACGCCCGTGTCCCCAGTGACACGGCCGTGTGGCCTGCCGTGTGTCTCCAACGACACGGCCCCAACACCAACCCGAGAGGTGACACGGCCTGGGACACGCCCGTGTCCCAAGCCGTGTGCCAAGTCTCGACACCCGTCGACAGGCTTTGTGTCGACACCACGGAAAAACGTCGAGCGAAGATCGTCGACCAAACGGGACACGCCCTGTGACACGCCCGTGTCACAGGCCGTGTGCCCCAGTCTCGACACACTGTCGAGCAAAAGTGTCGACACTTGGGCCGAGTGTCGACACGGCCTCGACACGCCCTGCGACACGCCCGTGTCGCAGGCCGTGTGCCCCACTCTCGACACTCTGTCGAGCACAAAGTGTCGACACTTGGGCCGAGTGTCGACACGGCCTCGACACGCCCTGCGACACGCCCGTGTCGCAGGCCGTGTGCCTCACTCTCGACACTTTGTCGAGCGAAAGTGTCGACACTTGGACCGAGTGTCGACATGGCCTCGACACGCCCTGCGACACGCCCGTGTCGCAGGCCGTGTGCCTCCTGCCAGAAACCCAAAAATTTTCCAGAACTGCAGACTGAACCTCTTGCAAAAATCTGGGGTGTTACAACTCTCCCCCTCTTAACAGAATTTCGTCCCGAAATTTCAAAACAAAAGAGGTACAAAAACTTAAATTGTACCTGACGAAAATAGTTCTGGATAGTCTTCTAGCATGGTCTGTTCTCGCTCCCACGAGAACTCCTCACGACCGCAGTTGTCCCAACGAACTTTCACAAGTTTGACTTCTTTATTCCGCAACTGCCGAATCTCCGAATCTTCTATAGCGATTGGAAGGACTCGCGTCCTCAAGTCTTCCTCAATCGGCACCGATGCCGGCTCAATCACCACGCTAGCCTCCACCAAGGCTTTCCTCAACACGGAGACGTGGAAGATGTCATGTAATCCACTCAAATCTGCGGACAATGCCAACTGATAGGCTGCTTCTCCTACCCGCTCAACAATTTCAAAAGGCCCCAAAAACCTTGGACTCAACTTCTTGAGTCGGCGAATCCGCGAGACGCCCTTGAACGGCTTGACCTTCAGATAAACCCAATCACCTACTGCAAACTCTAACTTCCGGTGACGAGCATTAAAATATTTTGCTTGTCTGTCTTGCGCCACCTTCATATGCTCTTGGATGGTCCGTACCATCTCACAAGCGTCAACCACCGCATCCTTTCCCAAAAGTTTGGTGTCTCCCGCCTCCGCCCAAGACATTGGCGTTCGACACCGCCTCCCATACAAAGCTTCGTATGGCGCCATCTTTATACTAGCTTTAAAACTGTTGTTGTACGCAAATTCTACCATGAAGAGGTGATCCTCCCACCTCTTGCCAAAATCAAGAACGCACATCCTCAACATGTCCTCCATAGTACGGTTCGTTCTCTCCGTTTGTCCATCAGTTTGAGGATGGAACGCCGTACTAAACTTTAGCTTCGTGCCCAAGCTCTTCTGAACCAGTCTCCAGTCCTTGGACGTAAACCGTCCATCGCGATCACTGACTATGCTCTTAGGAATTCCGTGCAGTCGCACAATGTTGCGAACATACAACTCCACCAGCTTCTCCACGCTGTCCTCTTTCCGGTTCGGGATGAAGTGAGCCACCTTGGTTAGGCGACCCACGATCACCCAAATAGCATCATTACCATGCTGCGATCTAGGCAAACCATGCACAAAGTCCATGGAAATGTCCTCAAATTTCCACTCAGGAATTGGAAGGGGCTTCAGGAACCTGCCCGGTTTCTGACATTCGGCCTTCACCAAGGCACATGTTTGGCAACGACTCACATACAAAGCCACATCTCGCTTCAACCCCGGCCACCAAAAGGATTTCTTCATATCCAAGTACATCTTTGTACTGCCCGGGTGAATGGAGTACTTTGAGAAGTGAGCCTCAAACATCAACTCCTCACGGAGATTGCCAAAATGCGGTACACAAACCCTTCCATCCTTTCTTAAGATTCCCCCGATCATCTCCCAGGTGCTGCTCTCGCCCGTTTGAGCCTCCAACACAAAAGGTTGAAACTCCACATCTAATCGAGTCGCTTCCCGAATACGATCGGACAAGTCGTTTTGCACTTCAATCCAGTTCAACCGAGCCACGCTAGACTCGCCTCTCGCAACACATTCCAACCCAAGGGACTCCCATTCTCATACCAACCGCTCATCATGAGCTTCGATCCAATTTCCTTGCCCCGAGTACTTTCTACTCAACGCATCCGCCACCACATTGGCTTTACCCGGCGTATATTGGATCGCCACTTCGTAGTCTCCCAGAAACTCAACCCATCTGCGTTGCCGCATGTTCAAGTCCTTTTGATCCAAGAGATACTTCAGGCTTTTATGGTCCGTGAAGATCTCCACCCTTGCGCCATACACATAGTGTCGCCAAATTTTCAATGCGAAGATTACCGCCGCCAACTCCAAATCATGGACGGGGTAATTCCTCTCATGAGGTTTCAGCTGTCTAGACCCAAAAGCTATCACCTTCCCATGTTGCACCAAAACGCAACCCAAACCGCATCCCGATGCGTCACTGAAAATTTGAAATCCATCGGTCCCTTGCGGTAAACTCAGGATCGGAGCCATCATAAGCCTCTCCTTCAGGGCCTCAAAAGCATGACCGCACTCTTGGGTCCACACAAATTTATGGTCTTTGCGAGTGAGAGAGGTGAGGGGTAGAGCTATCTTCGAGAAATTCTCCACGAATCTCCTATAATACCCGGCTAGTCCAAGAAAACTTCGGACTTCCGCCACGGTCCTCAACACCGGCCAATCTCTGATGGCCTCCACTTTTGCTGGATCCACTGCCACCCCATCACCGCTAATCACGTGGCCCAAAAATGGCACCTTCTCCAACCAGAACTCGCATTTGGAGAATTTTGCATACAACTCATTCTCCCTCAACACTTGCAAAACCATTCTTAAGTGGGTCTCATGTTCCACTTGCGATTTGGAATACACCAAAATGTCATCAATGAAAACAACCACAAAAGAATCCAAGTATTCCCGGAATACCCGATTCATCAGATCCATGAACACCGATGGTGCGTTCGTCAACCCGAACGGCATCACCGTAAACTCAAAGTGTCCATACCTTGTACCAAAGGCAGTTTTGGGTATGTCCTCATCTCGAATTCGTAGTTGATAGTATCCCGACTTCAAGTCCAACTTCGAATATACCACTGACCCCACCAACTGGTCAAACAAATCGTCTATCCGAGGGATCAGGATACTTATTCTTGACGGTCAACTTATTGAGCTCTCGGTAATCTATGCACATGCACATGCTACCGTCTTTCTTCTTTACAAACAACACCGGTGCGCTCCACGGTGAAGAACTGGGTCTAATATACCCTTGCTCCAACAGTTCCTATAACTGTACCTTAAGTTCCGCCGACTCCTTTGGTGCCATCCTAAATGGAGGACGTGACACTGGTCTAGCCTCCGGCACTAACTCGATCGAGAAGTCGATCTCCCGCCGAGGAGGCGCTCCAGGAAGTTCATCCGGAAACACATCCTTGAACTCTGCCACCACAGGCACTTCCTCAATAGTCAGTTGGGAGAGACGAACCTCCAATAACGCTACCAGCGCTACACCACCCTGGTTAACCGCCCGCACCAGCTGCATGACCGATATCAGGGAACAGGCCACTCCACCAAGGCCCTCAAACTTGACTTCTGTTTGCCCTTTACTCCTTAAGGTCACCTCCTTAGAAAGGCAATCAATACTGGTGCGCTGCTCTGCAGGCCAGTCCATGCCCAAAATGACATCGAACTCTACTAATGGTAACACTGCCGCTTCCAGAGCGAAGACAACTCCGTCAAGCTCCCAACAGATGCGCCCTTTAGCCCCGGTGGTCATAGATGACCCATTGGGCATGCGCACTTTCAGCTCTGCTCCCGACGAGAAAGACTCAACTCTTATTCTCCGGATGAAGCTCTCCGCAAGAAAGGAGTGCGATGCTCCCGTATCAAACAATACCCTAGCGGGGTATCCGAAAACTAACACGAAGCCTACAACATAGACATTACACAAAAGTCTAAAAGGATGAAGCACAAAATTTGAACTTAAATTCTCTTCATACCTGTCACCACATCAGTTTGGCGGATCGCTTCTTGCTGTCCAAGGTTGTAAGCTCTTGGTTGCACCGGTTGGAACCGAGAAGCGCTCGACTCCGCCATCTTTCCTTTCTCTGCAGCACTGGGGCCCGAGCGCACAGACTGCTCCTGCTTTGACTCTTGCCCCGCTCCCCCTTGCTGACAAGCACGGGCTATATGCCCAACCTTCCCGCAGTTGTAGCACGTCGGCGGTCCCCTAGAGTGGGAACCCCCAGGCGTCCAGCTGCTCCTCTCTCCAGATCTGGGAGTGTGAGGTTTCTTCCTCCACCTACTCCCATCAGACTTACTATGAGATTGGGAAGGCTTCCCTTCCCCTTGCTTGGGAGTAAAACCCTTTCGGCGTTGGGTTCGCTCCAAATCATTCTCCAAACTCCTGGCGGCTTCAACTAGCTCATTAAATCCCGCCCTCTTCATGGAGATGAGGGGTTGTCTCAGATTCTCCCTCAAACCTTGGTAGAAGAGGTTATCCCTCTCTACATCATCCGCCATTGTCGTTCCCGCATAACGACCCAATCGGGTGAACTCTTGCACGTACTCATCCACTGTCTTGTCTCGCTGCATTAGATGCAGAAACTGCCTCTGCAGGGCCAACCGAGTTGAAACTGGGATATACCTCTTAAGAAAAGCGTCCCCGAACTCTTCCACTGACGGGGTGCGTCCCGGAAACTGGCGGCCGCTATGGCTCACCCACCACAACTTGTCGTCTCCTTCCAACATGAACGCCGCATACTCAGCTTTCTTTTCCTCTGGCGTCTCTGCCGCCCTTAGTAGTTCTTGAATACGAACCCACCAATCCTCTGCATCCGTTGGCGTTCCAACACCCTTGAAAGACGGGGGATGGAAACTCAGGAAATACTTCATGTGTCGGTCTCCATGTCCGACAACTACCCTCTCCGCCAAAGGCTCCACTCGCCTGGCTTCTGCTCCTGGCACGGCCGTTGCCGTATCTGGTGTGGCAGGGGCTGCCACCTGAGCCGCTGCTGCAGCTTGAGCTGCCACCATCGCTTCTGCAAGCATGCGGCAGAAGTCGGCCGGGTCTACACCCGTGCCCAAAAGACCTGGAGCAGTAGCACTGCTCGCCGAGAGATCATCCCTTGCTCTTGAAGTGCCCGCCTCGTTGCTTGCACTCTTCAGGAAGACAAGAAATAAGGGATTAGTCTCCAATCTCAAGACTAAAACATAAGGACACTCATGGTCCCGCGTTACTCTTATGTGGATAACTTCTCTACGCACTGACCTTGAATCAAACCTGGCTCTGATACCAAATTGTAACACCTCCCCTGTAATGGACGTATAATATGGGTCCGGCCGGGGCCCCACAACATACGAACGCTACAGCTTTAGTATTAAAAGTTGATATACCTACCCACACTCAAAACACTTGCACAACACAGCGGAAAACCAAGCACAACTAGAAGTTATCCACTAACCAAAAGAGTAAACAAATGGCCTTAAGGCCTTACAACAAATGTCCAAAAGTAAACAGTACATCAAACATGAATGTGCCCAGCACTCCTAATCTACCTCGGCATGCAAGCCGGACAAAATAGCCACGAGCATACATCAATCAAAAGTAGTGCTACCAAAAGAGAAAACACTTCTTGGGCTTAGGCCTTTTTGGCCGGCGTGCTAGCTCCTGCGTGCGATCCTTGCCCTGTAAAAATTATTAGTAACGTGGGTCAGCAAAGGCTGACCTCAAACTGTGTAACAACACATCTCCTCCCGGCCGCCCCTAACGGACCCCGGGGAAACCCTCCAACCTGCAAGTCAGCACTTCATATGTAATATAAATTTCTATAACTAGAAAAGCATTAAAACAGGTTTGGATGTCTCAATCAACAAACATGTTCTCTACTGGTTGAGCATATAAAGAAAGTGCCTACTATGCAACATGAATGCAACACCCGGGCTTCACCCAAGGTACCCTACAGCGTATGCATCTAGCACAACATCACATCATTTGGGTACTCACATTTCCCCAATTGGCATAAAGCCGCAAACATTGAGGGAGACACAACTCCCTCCCACGGCGCACAGGCCGCCACATGGAATTCTTGCCAAGGCCCCACCCGCTCGTGGGCTTAGCCCCGGGCTTGCCTGCAAGCTCTGACGTCTCATGTCAGGATTCCAACATCCACAGACTGACCGATTCTAAGAAGCCTTGCTGGACCCCACCCGCTCGTGGCCTCTTTGCCCGGGCTTGCCCCAAGCTTGGCATTCTCGTCAGTCTCACAGAAGGGGACTAGTCTCGCCGGGACACTCTCCACACATGACGCACATGTCACGGGATAGCCAGCCGACCACGGAGACATAGCCACGCCTTGGCACAACACAACCAAGACTAAACACATCACAATCCCTCTTTGTACCGCAGCGTTCCCGCGCACCAAGGAAAACATCTCCAACTCGTGCGGAGCTAACCTTGTCCACCAAGGAAACCATCTTCATTCTCATACGGAGCTAACCTTGTCCCTCAAGGAAAACATCTACCGCCACGAGGAGCTAACCTTGTCCGGGTTCGACTACAAGTACCCTTTTCTAGCAAACGGGACAATCACCACCACAACACAAACGGCATCTTGCCGCAATGGAAATCTCTATGAATCCCTAAGTTCGTATGCAACATCACCGGGCCGGACTAACGGTCGCGACCACGGTTTCACCCACCATGCCTAATCCACTAACGAAGCGGATCTCTAATGCAAAAATATGCCGGGGACGGACTCAATCAACCCGGAGGTTCCTCTTGAACCTTGGCAAACCAAAGCCCCTCTCATTTGAGAGTTTGGTGCCCAAAAATCTAGAAGAAAAATGATGCTAAAAACGTGCATCCTAAAGACCGAGAGGAGAGATGTCGTTACCTTCCGACTCCTCTTCCTTGCCATGGCAAACTAGCCGGATGGAAAACTTCGCAACGCTCCAAGCTTCACGGATCCGGACTCGGCTCGCGATTTGGAGCTCCGAAACCCTTCCTACAGCCCAAGAGTTCTTCTTCTTCCTCCTTGCTCTAGTTTCTCTCAAGAACTAAGAAAGAGAGGACTTGAAAAAGAATGAGGATCTGTAACCCTAAATTCGGACTTAACTTCCTAGGAGATGGCCTGAACCGTTAGATCCCAAAACCAGAAAAAGACTGGCTGCGATTCGCCTGGAAAATAAAAGACCTGGGCCGAACACGGCCTGACACACGCCCGTGTCCAGGGCCGTGTGCCTCATTCGCCGTCTCAAATCGACGCGCCTGGAATCAAACACGGGCATTCGACACGCCCTTGTTCGATTCGACACGCCCGTGTCCCCAGTGACACGGCCGTGTGGCCTGCCGTGTGTCTCCAACGACACGGCCCCAACACCAACCCGAGAGGTGACACGGCCTGGGACACGCCCGTGTCCCAAGCCGTGTGCCAAGTCTCGACACCCGTCGACAGGCTTTGTGTCGACACCACGGAAAAACGTCGAGCGAAGATCGTCGACCAAACGGGACACGCCCTGTGACACGCCCGTGTCACAGGCCGTGTGCCCCAGTCTCGACACACTGTCGAGCAAAAGTGTCGACACTTGGTCCGAGTGTCGACACGGCCTCGACACGCCCTGCGACACACCCGTGTCGCAGGCCGTGTGCCCCACTCTCGACACTCTGTCGAGCACAAAGTGTCGACACTTGGGCCGAGTGTCGACACGGCCTCGACACGCCCTGCGACACGCCCGTGTCGCAGGCTGTGTGCCTCACTCTCGACACTTTGTCGAGCGAAAGTGTCGACACTTAGACCGAGTGTCGACACGGCCTCGACACGCCCTGCGACACGCCCGTGTCGCAGGCCGTGTGCCTCCTACCAGAAACCCAAAAATTTTCCAAAACTGCAGACTGAACCTCTTGCAAAAATCTGGGGTGTTACAATAAAGGCCGGTGTTCTGCTTATTTCCCTTGGCTGTCTGACAAATACGGCAGTGGCGCACAACCCGAGCTACGTCCTTCTTAAGGCTAGGCCAGTAGAGACGGTCCTCAACAAGGGCTATGGACTTATCTCGCCCGAAATGCCCCGCGGCTCCGCCCGCATGCAGTTCCCAAATCAGGTAGTCTCGGTAAGACGTCTGAGGGGCGCATAGGCGGGAAGCTCGGTACAGATATCCCTCGTAAATCTGGTATCCCTCAACAGGGTCGGGTGGGTCTCGGGATAGGGCGGCATAAATCTCACCAAAGTCAGGGCACGTAGGGTAATCGAGCATCAGTCGCTCAAGTCCCTGCACACTTGCGGTCATCGTCTGCAATAGGGACACGCGGCGACTCAACGCATCGGCCGGCTTGTTCTCAACACCCGCGCGGTGCTTGAGAACGTAATGAAAATCCTGCAGGTACTCAACCCACTTCGCATGTCGGTGGCCCAGCTTGCGCTGCGAATCGAGGTAACGGAGGGCCTGGTGGTCGGAATACAACACGAACTCCCGGGGAAGGAGATAATGTCGCCAGTAACGCAGAGACTGAACAATAGCATAAAATTCTCGATCGTAGTTCGAGTACTTTTGCTTTTCTTCATTCAGCTTCTCTCTAAAGTAAGAAACTGGGTGTCCCTCTTGACTCAATACTCCACCTATACCGATACTAGACGCGTCGCAGGCGACCTCAAAGGCGCGACTGAAATCTGGCAACCTCAGGACGGGAGCTGTCGTCAATCTCTCCTTGATCTCCTCGAAGGCTCTAGTGGCTGCGGGGGTCCACTGAAACTCTCCCTTCTTGAGACAGCTCGTGAAGGGGTCCATAATCGTGCTGAACCCCTGGACAAACCTCCTATAGAAGGTGGCAAGCCCGTGAAAGCTACGAGCCTCGTGGATATTCCTAGGTACATGCCAATCTCGAATAGATTTGACCTTCTCAGGGTCCACGGAGACTCCAGTGGAGGAAATAATAAAGCCTAGGAAATGGACGGACTCGGAGAGGAAGGCGCACTTCTTCAGGTTCACATACAGTTTCTCTTGGCGGAGGGTGCCAAAGAGAAGTCTCAAATGATCGAGGTGAGCGGCCTGAGTCTGGCTGTAGACTAATATGTCATCAAAGTACACCACCAGAAACTTGCCCATGTAGGGCCGCAACACCTGCGTCATAACGCGCATGAATGTGCTCGGGGCATTGGATATCCCGAATGGCATAACTAGCCACTCATACAGACCATCCTTGGTCTTGAAGGCGGTCTTCCACTCGTCCCCCTCACGAACTCGTATCTGATGGTACCCACTGCAGAGGTCAATCTTGGAGAAGATCTGGGCACCGGACATAGTATCCAGTAAGTCATCGAGTCGTGGGATAGGGAAGCGATACTTGACTGTGATCTTATTAATGGCGCAACTATCGATGCACATACGCCAACTACCGTCCTTCTTAGGGGTAAGAAGGGTGGGGACCGCACAAGGACTCATGCTCTCGCGAATGAACTACTTCCGAAGGAGCTCGTCAACCTGTCGTTTGAGCTCTGCGTGCTCATCCGGGTGCATACGGTAGTGGGGCAGTGTTGGGTACATTGGTCAAATGTACCTGATTTGAAGAAGCCTCACCTAACTCAATGATATACATCAGAATGTATTTGATGTTTGTTTGAGTTACTTGTGCAGGTTAGATATACACTGGACTGAAGCTGAAAATTTCTAAGTCCATGTGTCGACACCCAGAGGCAAAGTGTCGACACTTGAGAAAGCTTGTGTCGACACCCAGACATGCAGTGTCGACACTTGGAGTCATTGTGTCGACACCTGGGAAGAAGTGTCGACACCAGTCAGAAAGTGTCGACACTTGGAGCTGTGTCGACACTCAGTGTAGAAGGATGCAGAAAAGCTGTGACGACACTTAGCAGAAGTGTCGACACCTAGAAGAGCTGAGTCAACATCAGAAAGTGTCGACACTTGGAGTTGTGTCGACACCCAGCAAAATTCTGCAGAGACTAAGTACAAGTGTCGACACTCAACACAATGTGTCGACACTCAATCAGCAGAGTCAACATATGAAGAATGTGTCGACACTCAGCACAATGTGTCGACACACACTCAAAGAAGTCAACACTTGAAGAATGTGTCGACACTCAGCACAATGTGTCGACACATAACTAGAAGACTCTACACTTGAAGAAAGTGTCGACACAAGGAGCTGTGTCGACACTTAGCAGAGAACAGAAAAGTTTACAAAATATTCTAAGTACAAGTGTCGACACTAAGGGAATGTGTCGACACTCAGCTGAAGAATCAAGAATGAAGACTTGTGTCGACACCAAGAAGCTATGTCGACACTTGACAGTTTCAACACATGAAGATGTGTCGACACTTAGAAGAATACAGTTAAAGGATGAAGTACAAGTACTTGTGTCGACACTCAATTTCAGTGTCGACACATGCAGAAGAAACTGTGTCGAGACATACAAGGAATTGTGTCGACACATTGTAGACTTGTGTCGACACTTACACAACATGTGTCGACACTTGGTCTATAAGTGTCGACACTTAAGAACAGAAAGTCTCGACACTATATGACAGTTAGTGAGATTTCAAGAAGTGACTGGTTGACATGACAACTGCCAATCCAGCCGGTCTACAGCAACTGTCAGAGAAGTCAAAAGTCTGTTATAAACCGGATCAGCCGGTTACCATGAAGGAAGCCTATAAATAGGCACCCACAGTTTACAGAATAAGAAGTTAAGTTGTTAAGTGGTCAAGTTGTTCACAATCATTACTTGTTGTGAGAATAATTGAAGTGGTTGATCAGATTAAATCAAGAAGTGATACATAGAGGATCAACACAAGAAGATCAGGCAGTCCAACTGCAGATCTAAGTAGTTGGAGAGAGAGAGCTCCAACTAAGGATTCAGTCTTTGGAACTAAGGCTGAGAAGAACAATTCAGAGTCATCTGGATTTCAAGAAGCAGAGATCAAGGATCAACTGCAGAAGATTCAGACTAATTCAGTTCTACTCAAGAAGCTTTGAAGAAAGCTAAGTCAGTTTGGATCAAGCTGAGTTCTTCCAAGAACTCTTCAAGAAGCTCTCAACTCCTCTCATCCTTTCTGAGTTGTAGAGTTAGCATTTGTAATTTCTATTTTAAACTTGTAAGATCCATAGGATCTGAGTGATTGTAAGCCTATTTTATAAAGGCTGAGGGTAGGGCTTGGTGCCTGAGTGTAGGAGTTGAAGAACTCTGAGTGTAGGCCTTTAATTGGCTGAGTGTAAGCCTTGATTGGCTGAGTGTAGGCCTGGGTGGCTGAGTGTAGGCCTTTTGGCTGAGTGTAAGGCCTTGGGCCTGAGGTAGGAACCTTGTTGGGTTCTGAGCTAGTGGAGAAGTTTGGCCGAATCTAGTACACTGCTAGATAGGCGAAGGGGGAAAGTGGATGTACCCAAAGATTGGGGAACCACTATAAAATCTTGTGTATTCTGTGCTGTGATTGTACTGTGTTGAGAATTGCTGTGTGTTGTGATTACTTATTCAGAAATCTGTGTTATAAACTGTTGACTGCCAACAAAGAATCAAGAAAAGGATTAGGTCACCTATTCACCCCCCCCCCTCTAGGTGTTTAGGTACCATATCTTTCAAGTGGTATCAAAGCGAGGTTCCTCAAAATCAGGACTAACTGTCTGAGGAGATCCAGTTTGGCAGATTCAGTATAAGTCAGGAAACAGGAAACAGTTTCAAGAAAATCAAGAACATGGGTTCTTCAGAGAATCATAAGGAATTGGGTTCAATGAAACTACCTATATGCAGAAAAGAGATCTTTGGGATCTGGAAAGAGAGGGTTAGGCTTTTTATGGAAGCCTCTGACCCTAGGATATACATCACAGTCAGAGAAGGGTCCATATGTGCCCATGAAGATTTCAGTATTGGATGCAAATCAGAGGACTCCAAAGGATTTCTCTGAAATGACCAAGGATGAGATTGTCCTAGCAACCATGGACAAAAGAGCACAGAATATAATAGTTAGTGCAATTGATGATGCCACCTTCCAGAACCTTATTCACTGTAAAACTGCAAAAGAAATGTGGGACACCCTCATTGTCTATATGGAAGGTTCTGAAGAAGTAAGGCAAGATAGGAAGTCCTTGCTTAATCAAGAATATGAAAGCTTTAGGCAAGGAAGAGGGGATAGCATCACTGAATGCTACAAGAAATTTTATAGAATTGTAAATGAACTCATGTCATATGGAAGAGAGTTCACAAACTATGAGTTGAATGATAAATTCTTGAGGTCCCTCACCAAAGACTGGGACACCAAGATCTGTGCCATCAGAGAAATGGCAAAGTTGGGAGAAATTCCTCCTCCCACACTTTTTGGCAAGTTGTTATCTTATGAGATGCAATTGTCAGTAAGAAAAGAAGAAGAAAAGTCAACAAGGACTGAATACAGAGAAAAGACTGTTGCCTTTAAGTCAGATGTACCCAGAAAGAGCAGGACCAAGTCATCAACTCCTCCTCCTGAGGTAGTTGAATCAGAATCTGAAGAGTCAGAAAGTACAAAATCTACAAGCAGTGAAAGTGATGAAGACTTTGCTGCATTCACCAGACATTTTCAGAAGTTCCTTAAGAAGAAACAGTGGAGGTCTAGACCTTCATCTTCCAAAGGGAAAGAGGTTCAGTATCAGGAAAAGAAGCCTTCAAAGAAGGACAAGAAAAGGACCAAGACTAGTAAGGCAACTGGATCCAAGATAATTTGTTACTGCTGCAATAGACAGGGCCATGTTATTGCAGACTGTCCTGAAAGAAGGAAAGAATCCAGTGACAAAAAGAAAACACACTTCAAAGGAAAGAAGGAGAAGTCCTTTGTTGCAAAGAATGAGAAGACTCTTTCAGATATGTCTTCTTCAGACACTGAGACAGATGCTGAAGCCT
This sequence comes from Platanthera guangdongensis, assembly GCA_039583875.1. NCBI lineage: Eukaryota > Viridiplantae > Streptophyta > Magnoliopsida > Asparagales > Orchidaceae > Platanthera > Platanthera guangdongensis. Next base: position 6,211,597 of record CM077167.1, read on the forward strand.
ATATTGGGCTATTTGCTGAAGAAGAAGAAGAAGAGTTTATACAGATCATGGAATCTATCTATGAGCAAGAAGACTGTCAAAACCAAGGACTGATGGCTTTGACTGAAAGTACTAAAAACCTGGAGCAGCCAGGACCCAGTCAGGTACAAGGTTTAACTCAAAGTTCTGATTCCAGTTCTAGTTCAGAGTCAGATTATTCTTCATCAAGTGATGAGAATATATCTGAGTCTGAGGGAGATATTCATCAACTCCTAGATGAATATCAAGTACTATTGCAAGCCTATAAGAAAAGCAAGACCCTAGCCAAAAATTTGGCCAAGGAAATTGCTGATCTCAAGGCAGCTGCAATAGATTATGAGAAGAATTATGATCAAAAACTGAATGAAGTGGCTAGGCTGAAACACATTACTGTGATTCAGATGGGTACTATTACATTTAAGAATGATCAAATTAAGAAACTGGAGATTAATCTTCAGAAGGAGAAAGAGCTAGCAGCTAGGTATTCAAAACCTAAATCAGTGCTACCCTTGATTGATGATTTTGTTCATCATAAAGGAAAGACTGGACTGGGTTTTGTTAATCCAGCTAGGACTGTTCAGGATCAGTCCAAGTCCAAGGGCAAAGCCCCAACATTCAACAAGACTGCTGTAGTTAAGACAGCTAAGTCAGAACCTAAGCAAAGGTACAACAAATTTGAATGTTGGTGCTGTGGCAAGGTTGGCCACTTTGCTTTGGATTGTTGGCACAATGCCAGTGCCAAGTTGAGTAGCAAGTTACCTGTTGGAAAGACAGCAGGTAGCTATGTCAATTTGCAAACTAACAATCACCAAGGACCCAAGTTTACTTTGGGTTCTAAGGTTCATTAATTTGTTTTGCAGGTGAATCCAAGTGGCCATACCCCTACATGGTACTTGGATAGTGGATGTTCCAGACACATGACTGGAACTAGGGGACTACTGAAGGACTACATCCCAATCAAAAATGGTCCAAAGGTGACCTTTGGTGGTTCTGAAAAAGGAATCATCAAAGGGTTTGGTAACATTTCTTCTAACCTTGTTACCATTACTCAAGTGGCTTATGTTAAAGGTTTGAAACATAACCTCATTAGTATAAGTCAATTAAGTGATGTAGGGTATGACATCTCATTTGTTAAAAATGGTTGTCATATCAAGAGGTCAAGTGATCAAAAGATCATTTTGACAGGTTATAGGAAGAGAAATGTCTATTGTTTAGACATTATGGTTGAGAACAATAGTTCTCCAGTTTGTCTTGTAGCTGATGAGACAGTCTCTCAATGTGTCAAGTGGCACAAGAGGCTTGCTCATCTTAATTACAAGACTATTGGCAAACTCTTTAGTAAAGAGTTAGTGAGGAATGGTCCTCAAGTTAAGTGTGTCAAAGATGGCATTTGCTCAGCTTGTCAAAAGGGCAAGCAGACTAAATCCACCTTTAGAAGCATTGACAACAAGGATGCTGTGAGGTGTTTATACCTCTTGCATATGGATCTATTTGGTCCAATGCCAGTTCACAGCTTAGGTAGGAAGGTCTACACCTTTGTAGTTGTTGATGACTACTCAAGGTTTTCCTGGGTGTTCTTCTTAAAGCAGAAATCTGAAACACCTAGTGTCTTCCACAGTTTTGTTAGGCAAATTCAGAATGAATTGAACTGTACAGTGGTCAAAATTAGAAGTGACCATGGTACAGAGTTTCAATCTGAAAGCATGACAAAATTATGTGAAGACTATGGGATATTTCAAGAATTCTCTTCACCTAGAACACCTCAGCAAAATGGCATTGCTGAAAGGAAAAATAGAACCTTGATAGAGGCTGGTAGAACCCTATTAAGTGATTCATCACTGCCAGAATATTTCTGGGCTGAAGCAGTAAACACTGCATGCCATGTGATAAATAGGGCTACCATCACTAAAAGGTTAAACAAGACCCCCTATGAAGTAGTGAAAGGCAGGAAACCAAATCTATCCTATTTCAGGATTTTTGGTTGTAAATGCTTCATACTTAACAATGGGAAGTCTTACTTAACTAAGTTTGCTGCCAAATCCCAAGAGGGAGTGTTTGTTGGGTACAGCAGTAATAGTAAGTCTTATAGAGTCTACAACTTGACTACACAAGTTGTAGAGGAATCTGTGCATGTAGTTTTTGATGAGTCACAACTAATTAACAATGAGTTGTCTAGTAGTGTGTGCAGCCCCTCAGGTCTTATTAAGAAGATGGACAAGCTAACCATGGAAGATGTACCTGCTGCAAGACAGCAAGTAGAAGAAGATGGCTTATGTCCAGGGGGAGAACTACATGTACCAGGAGCTGAAGAAGTTCAAGGAACTCAGCATGATGAAGATGCTGAAGAAGTACAACCAGAAGTAAGGATGCCTCCAGCCAACAGGCATCTAAGAGATCATCCAGTGGAGCTGATCATTGGAGATCCAAGACAAGGTGTTCAGACAAGGAGCAGAAATCAGAATGCTGCAGTATATTCAAGTTTTCTGTCTCAAATAGAACCAAAGAAATTTGAAGAAGCAATACAAGATCCACAGTGGACTGAAGCTATGCAGGAAGAGCTAAACCAGTTCAAGAGGTGCAAGGTTTGGGACTTAGTTCCTAAGCCTAAAGATCACAATGTGATAGGAACAAAATGGATCTACAGAAACAAGTTAGATGAACAAGGAGTCATCATTAAGAATAAGGCAAGATTGGTTGCAAAAGGATATAGGCAAGAAGAAGGTATTGATTTTGATCAAACCTTTGCTCCAGTAGCCAGACTGGAAGCCATCAGGATGTTCTTGGCCTATGCAACCTACCAAGGATTCAAAGTATACCAAATGGATGTGAAGTCAGCATTCCTTAATGGTAATTTAAAAGAAGAAGTATATGTGGAGCAGCCTTCAGGTTTTGTTGATCCTACTCTTCCTCATTATGTCTATAGACTTAGGAAAGCATTGTATGGGTTAAAGCAAGCTCCTAGAGCTTGGTATGAAACCCTATCTAGTTTCCTCATTGAGAACAAGTTCACAAGGGGGAAAATAGATAAGACTCTATTCCTTAGGGAATCTAGAGGCAAAGTAATACTTGTCCAAATATATGTAGATGACATTATATTTGGGTCTACTGAAAGTAGCCTTTGCAAAAAGTTTGCAAAGCTTATGCAGAGTCAATTTGAAATGAGTAGTATGGGAGAGCTGAAGTTTTTCTTGGGTCTCCAAGTTAAACAGACTGAAAGTGGATTATCCATATGTCAGTCTAAGTTCACCCTAGAACTCATAAGGAAATATGGTATGGATTCCTCCAGTACCATGAAGACTCCTATGGGGTCAAGTATGTCTCTAAGCAAGGATGATGCAGGGAAACCTGTGGATGAAACCTTGTATAGAGGGATAGTTGGCTCCCTACTTTACTTGACTGCAAGTAGACCTGACATTATGTATGCTACATGTGTTTGTGCCAGGTATCAAGCCTGCCCTAAAGAGTCTCACTTGACTGCAGTCAAGAGAATCTTGAGATATCTAAAGGGCACACCTTATCTAGGCCTCTGGTACCCTAGGAATGGAGATTTTGATCTAACAGGTTATTCAGATGCAGACTTTGCAGGATGCAAAGAAGATAGAAAGAGCACAACTGGATCCTGTCAATTCCTAGGTGGAAGACTCATTTCATGGAGTAGTAAGAAGCAAACCAGTGTGGCCATCTCCACAGCTGAGTCAGAATATGTAGCTGCAGGAAGTTGCTGTGCTCAACTTCTGTGGATTCAACATCAGCTAGAAGACTATGGATGTCAGGTAAGTAGAACTCCACTTTATTGTGATTCTACAAGTGCTATTTCCATAGCTAATAACCCTGTATCACATAGTAGAACTAAACATATTGAGATAAAATATCACTTTCTTAGGGAGCATGTAGAAAGAAATGATATTGCACTTGAATATGTTAAAACAGATAATCAGATAGCTGATATGTTTACTAAGCCCTTAGAAGAAGCTAAGTTTAATAGGTTCAAAATTGAACTAGGTATGATAAACTTAGACTAAGTATACAGAACAAAAATTGGCTAAGTAAAAAGGTGTCGACACATAGACAAGTCTATGTCGACACAGAATAGTAAGTGTCGACACTTCAGGAAAATGGTGTCGACACATCTAGGAAGTTAGTGTCGACACTTCAGAATGTTAGTGTCGACACATGTCGAGTAGGTGTCGACACATCCAATAAAGTGTCGACACTTAAGTTTTACTCAGAATTTTTCTAAGTAAAGTCTCGACACATGTCGAGTATAGTGGTGTCGACACTTAACCAAGTGTCGACACATAAAATCTGTTGACTAAATTTGTGTCGACACATGAGTGTCGAGACATTATAAGTCAGTGTCGACACTTATTGACAGTGTCGACACATCATTAGAAATTCATCCCGCCTGTTCGTCTTCAAACAAGAAAGGTATAAATAGGGTTCTGTCTTTGATTGTCGACACGCTTTCAAAGTTTCGAGACCTAAACTCTTGTGTCGACATTTCTCTCATCTCAAGACTAATTCTCAAAACCCTAATGGCTCCCAAGCTGGAAGAGAACGTAAACGAAGGCTATGAGCTTGTGCGCGGCGCATTTGACGACAGCGACCAAGAAATCAAATCAGTGCTAACCCTAATTGTCAATTCTGGATTGGAATTCTTGGTTTCAGAACCAACGAAAATCTGGAAGAAGGAAGTCATTGAATTCCTTTCTGGCGCGTCTATAGATGACTCAGGTTTCAGGATTAAGTCAAGGGTGCATGGCACCAAGGTCAAGATTTCACCTAAGTCACTGAGAAAGGTACTTCAGCTACCTAAAGTTCAAGTTGAAGAGGAAGTAACTGCTTCTAAGACCAAGGAAGCTCTTACTTGGTGTGGACTGGATTCAAAGATGAAGGTGGGATCAGTCTTTCACAGGAAAGGTATGAATATTCAAGGCAAGTTCTTGTCTGAAGTAGTAGGCAAGGTTATACTGAGCAAGCCAGGAGGGCATGACAGGGTGTCTGCCTCCATGTTTGAAGTCATGACCAGAATCATCTTCAATCTGAAAACAGACTGGTCAATGGTGGTTTATGAGAAAGTAAAAGAAAGCCTGAAGAAGCCCAATCTGGGCAGGATACTAAGTCTCTACCTGGCTGGATTAATTCCAGAGGTAATGAGCACTGCTGCAGGATCTAAGATCAATCATATGAGGAGAATGGACTCCAGGATATTCTCTAGATGGGAAAGGGTGCTGGTGTCAAAGGAATTGACCACCCCTGAAAAGCAATCTTCTAAGAAAGACTCTCCTCCCAGGAAGAAGAGGAAGACTGCTGCTGTGCCTCAAGAGTCCTCCAGCAGCTCAGGCAGTGAAGAACATGTGGTCTTCACTCCTGAAAGTCCAGTAGATGTGGCTGCAGAGAAGACACCTGCTCCTCAGGAGGCAGCTGACATCCAGGGGGAGCTTCCAGGTGTAGCAGAACCATCTACACTGGAGAGTGAACAAGCCACCCTCCTCATTCAAGAGGTACTTGTTGACCTTAATACTTTGAATTCTTCTATAACAAATTCTGATTTGTCTGATGATCATCAGCACCATCAGCCAGCAAGTACAGTACCAGATGTTGGTCTTCCTGACACATCTGTTGTACAAGAAGTTATCCCTGATAAAGAAGTTGCTGAACCAAGTACATCTCCTGCACAGTCTCCAGCAGAATATACAATGGAAGATCTCTTTTTGAACTTAGATCAAGAAGATTTTGATATGGAAAAGAATGCTGCTGATGCAGTAAAGGATGCTGCTGCTGAGGGGGAGAACATTGAAGTGTGGAAGAGCCTATAAGGCTTGATACTGAGAAGGCACCTGGTGTGCAGACTGAAAAATCCTCAAGCCCTAAGGATAGGGTGAATATTGCCAGTACATCTGAGTCTGAAGATGATGAAGCTGAGCAAGATAAGAAGAAGAAGTTCTTTGTATTCAAGAGAAGGAGCCAGAGCTATAAGAAGGCTCTACAAACAGTTGCTCAACATTCCTTAGTTCAACAAGCTCCATCCACTGATTATAGTGCTCTACTGCTTGCAATGCAAATCAAGATGGATGAACAAAGGAAAGCCTTAGAAACTTATGTTGATGAAGGGCATAAGGCACTACAATCTGATCTGGGCCAGGAACTCAAGTCCATAAGGTTTGAAATGAACCTTAATAAAAGGGAAATGACTGATTGTTTTACCAAGGGTGCTAATGCTGTGGTATATCTGGCTAAACATCAAGAAACAATTAAAGAGAAAGTGGATGATATAGCACTCAAGCAAGGCTATGTGCTGGAGAATCAGTTAAGGATGAATGATAATCTGACTGCATCTCACAATGCAATAGTCACAGAACTCAAGAATAAGTCAAATGAACCTTCAACTTCCTCTGCTGCTGCCAAAGCTGATTTTGATAAGATATTTCAAGCAGAGATTGCTGCTGTACAGACTGCAATCAAAGACTCACAGAAGGTCATTTCAGAACAGCTTACAAAGCTTAGACCTTTCTTTAAAGAGGGCATAAGGTATTTGGATAGCCAAATCAGATTCCAGAAAGATGATGTGAGAGATCATGTGGCCCAAGAAGTCATAAAGGGGGAGAGAGTGTTAGTCAAGGCCAGTTCTGAGCATGCAAAATGGATTTCAAATTCTATCAGGGCTACACTTGGATATCCTCCCCTGTGTGATGACAATGAAGTAGCTGAATCTGGTATTCAAGGCACATATCTTGGAGGTGAGCAACAAGCAGTGGCTGATGTAATCTATCCACCTCCAGACTTTGAAATGATTCATGCAGATATTAGCACAATGTATAGTCCACCTGCTGGCAAGCCTAATATTATTCTGGAAAAGGTTGTTCAACCTATCACAGCTGCAATGCAAGAGGCTTTGGACAAGGAAGAAGAAACTAGGCTGTCAAAGAAGAAGTTTAGGGAAATTGCTGAGCAAAAGCCAGATTTTGAACAATGGAGCCCTACTTCTAGAAACATAATTCTCACAGCCTGGAAAGCTGCCAAGGACAATGCCCATGAGAGGAACAAGTGGTTCTCAGAGGCTGAATGGAGAAAGCATGAGAGTAGGCAGGAAGCAATTGTCCAATTTAGAAGGAAGGCTAAGTTAGGAAAGCTACCTCCAACAGCTGTGGAGCCTAGCAAGTACTTTCCTAAGCCCTATCATTATTTTGAAAGACAAAAGATCAAGGCTGAAGAACAGAAGAAGAAGGACTCTAAAGGGAAGAAGACTGCTGAAGCTGAGCCTGCTGCTGCTGCTGCTGTGAAAGCTCAAGTTAAAGCTGGAAAAGGCATTGTTATTAAAGAACCTGATCAGCACTAGATTAGGAATTAACTTGATGCTTGTTGTAATCTGTTAAGTGATAAACATTGTAATACTTCATTGAAAATGTATAAGGAACATTATTGGGACAGTATATGATAAATATAGTATGAATGTTCTGAAATATGTGTGTTTCTTAATTGTTCTGCAATGTTTAATAAGTATACATGTGTGCTTTATTACATGTTCAAGTTTACCCTGTTGTCATTATATGCTTTACATCATTTTGTAATTTTTAATTATGAGTGGTGTATATCATTGACTAAGGGTTATGACTTCTCCAAATAGGGGGAGATTGTTGGGTACATTGGTCAAATGTACCTGATTTGAAGAAGCCTCACCTAACTCAATGATATACATCAGAATGTATTTGATGTTTGTTTGAGTTACTTGTGCAGGTTAGATATACACTGGACTGAAGCTGAAAATTTCTAAGTCCATGTGTCGACACCCAGAGGCAAAGTGTCGACACTTGAGAAAGCTTGTGTCGACACCCAGACATGCAGTGTCGACACTTGGAGTCATTGTGTCGACACCTGGGAAGAAGTGTCGACACCAGTCAGAAAGTGTCGACACTTGGAGCTGTGTCGACACTCAGTGTAGAAGGATGCAGAAAAGCTGTGACGACACTTAGCAGAAGTGTCGACACCTAGAAGAGCTGAGTCAACATCAGAAAGTGTCGACACTTGGAGTTGTGTCGACACCCAGCAAAATTCTGCAGAGACTAAGTACAAGTGTCGACACTCAACACAATGTGTCGACACTCAATCAGCAGAGTCAACATATGAAGAATGTGTCGACACTCAGCACAATGTGTCGACACACACTCAAAGAAGTCAACACTTGAAGAATGTGTCGACACTCAGCACAATGTGTCGACACATAACCAGAAGACTCTACACTTGAAGAAAGTGTCGACACAAGGAGCTGTGTCGACACTTAGCAGAGAACAGAAAAGTTTACAAAATATTCTAAGTACAAGTGTCGACACTAAGGGAATGTGTCGACACTCAGCTGAAGAATCAAGAATGAAGACTTGTGTCGACACCAAGAAGCTATGTCGACACTTGACAGTTTCAACACATGAAGATGTGTCGACACAAAGGAGATGTGTCGACACTTAGAAGAATACAGTTAAAGGATGAAGTACAAGTACTTGTGTCGACACTCAATTTCAGTGTCGACACATGCAGAAGAAACTGTGTCGAGACATACAAGGAATTGTGTCGACACCTTGTAGACTTGTGTCGACACTTACACAACATGTGTCGACACTTGGTCTATAAGTGTCGACACTTAAGAACAGAAAGTCTCGACACTATATGACAGTTAGTGAGATTTCAAGAAGTGACTGGTTGACATGACAACTGCCAATCCAGCCGGTCTACAGCAACTGTCAGAGAAGTCAAAAGTCTGTTATAAACCGGATCAGCCGGTTACCATGAAGGAAGCCTATAAATAGGCACCCACAGTTTACAGAATAAGAAGTTAAGTTGTTAAGTGGTCAAGTTGTTCACAATCATTACTTGTTGTGAGAATAATTGAAGTGGTTGATCAGATTAAATCAAGAAGTGATACATAGAGGATCAACACAAGAAGATCAGGCAGTCCAACTGCAGATCTAAGTAGTTGGAGAGAGAGAGCTCCAACTAAGGATTCAGTCTTTGGAACTAAGGCTGAGAAGAACAATTCAGAGTCATCTGGATTTCAAGAAGCAGAGATCAAGGATCAACTGCAGAAGATTCAGACTAATTCAGTTCTACTCAAGAAGCTTTGAAGAAAGCTAAGTCAGTTTGGATCAAGCTGAGTTCTTCCAAGAACTCTTCAAGAAGCTCTCAACTCCTCTCATCCTTTCTGAGTTGTAGAGTTAGCATTTGTAATTTCTATTTTAAACTTGTAAGATCCATAGGATCTGAGTGATTGTAAGCCTATTTTATAAAGGCTGAGGGTAGGGCTTGGTGCCTGAGTGTAGGAGTTGAAGAACTCTGAGTGTAGGCCTTTAATTGGCTGAGTGTAAGCCTTGATTGGCTGAGTGTAGGCCTGGGTGGCTGAGTGTAGGCCTTTTGGCTGAGTGTAAGGCCTTGGGCCTGAGGTAGGAACCTTGTTGGGTTCTGAGCTAGTGGAGAAGTTTGGCCGAATCTAGTACACTGCTAGATAGGCGAAGGGGGAAAGTGGATGTACCCAAAGATTGGGGAACCACTATAAAATCTTGTGTATTCTGTGCTGTGATTGTACTGTGTTGAGAATTGCTGTGTGCTGTGATTACTTATTCAGAAATCTGTGTTATAAACTGTTGACTGCCAACAAAGAATCAAGAAAAGGATTAGGTCACCTATTCACCCCCCCCCCCTCTAGGTGTTTAGGTACCATATCTTTCAGGCAGGTTCGGGAGGGAAGCTCCCGGGACTAAATCAATGGCATGCTGAATGTCCCGAGGGGGAGGCAGCTCATCGGGGAGCTCGTCTGGCATAATGTCCACAAACTTGCCTAACAGGGGACGCACCGCGACTGGGAAATCAACTGGGGCGTCCTCAGTAACCTAGGTAGCGGCGACTACATAAATAACGTCAGACTCAGCACTATCTCGCAGAAACACACCTCGCCTCAGAATATGCAGTGGCCGCGAGGCGCTCGTGCTCGGAGATGACTCTACCACACCCTTGGGTCGATCTCAGGGCTGGGTGGGTGTCAACGTGATCTTCCGCCCTTTATCATGAAAGACACACGTGTTCGAGCGACCGAAACACGTGACATCACGATCAAAAAGCCAGGGGCGGCCAAGCAACACGTGAGCGACGTCCATGGGAATGACATCCCACCAGACCTTGTCCTGAAAGGACGCAATAGTGATCGGGACTAAGCAACGCTGGGTGACCTGAATCGTCGTCTTGTCAACCCAGACGACACGGTACAGATGGGGGTGAGGCTCTGCCTTCACCTGCATACGGTCAAGCGCCTTCTGGGCTACAATATTCACGCAACTCCCACCATCAATGGCTAGCTTGCAGAGACCGCCTGCACTAGGGAAGTACGTGTAAAAGATGGTCATGCGTCGCCAGTCCTCGTCCACACGTGGGGGTGTGTAGGAGGCGTCGAATCACTCCCACCTCTAATGATCGCTCGGCGTCATTCTCCCAACCTTCCTCGACTGCAGCCCTAACCTCCTCTGGGGCCTCCTCTTCACCCTCTAAACCCTGTTCCTCCTCTTCCTCAAGTAACAGGTTCCGCGTGGGGCACTGCACCGCCACGTGGCCCATGCCAGAGCATCTAAAACATACAATGCCCCCAGATCGCTGGCCATCAGTGGCTACGGCTTTACCCTTCGCATCCGATGGGATGCGCGAGGGTGCGGCCGTGGTGGTCTGGGGCGGAGCGGGTTTCCTAAAGGTCGAGGAATCAGCCCGAGAGGTGAACGGCCTCGTACTAGACGAACGAAGGTACTGCTCATACTCGAGGGAGAGCTGGAATATCTGATCAACAGTCTCCAAGCGGTGGGGAATCAACTCTCTTCGAATATCGGAACGAAGGCCCGCCTTGAAGCGGGCGGCAGTGGCAATAGGCTCCTCTAAAATATCACTTCTGACGACAAGCTCATCGAAGCGAGCCATGTACTCGGCGACAGTAAGTGTCCCCTACCGTAGGTTCTGTAGCTGCTCAAATAGCTGATCTCGATATGACGCGGGGAGGTACTTCTCCTTCAGTCTCTCCTTCATCTCGTCCCATCTGGCGATGGGGTAGTAACCATCCCGCTCTAGAGCTCTCTCGACACTAATCCAGAACACCTTAGCTTGCCCGATCAGCTTCATCTTTGCAAAGCGGACACAACGCTCGTCACTCATGTCGTACCACTCGAAGTAGTGGTCCATGTCCAAGAGCCAATCGCTGAAGGCTTTCAGATCTAGGCGACCATCGAACGAAGGGGCATCGAGTCGGATGCGACGAGTGATGTCATGATAGTGGCCCCCTCTCCTAGGATCGGGGCAGTCCTCGGGGTAGTCATCATGAGCGTAGTCGTATAGAGCAGGTGGGGGACCACGCTCTCTCCGACCCGAGGGATAATAATCATCCTGGTGATGGTCACAACGACCGTGTGGGGGCACACGATCTCTGGGGTCCGGCTGAGGCTGACGTGGCATACGGTACTCATCACGCTGGGGTGGCAGCCTATCCCTCGCCGGGACTTGCCTATAATATCTCGCAAAATCAGGATGTCGCCTTACTGGCGGAATCGGGGCTCGATGAGGACTATCACGATGGTGACGGTCTGCGGGAGGTGGGCCATCCCTCGGGTGTTGCCCTCGACGTGGAGGAGCGTCAGGGTCGTCCTCAAGAGAATCATCGCGCTGTGTCGGAGTGTCCCTGGCATCCTCTAAGTGGCCTAAACGAAGGTTCACCTCGGCAAGGTCATGATGCACATCGTTGAACTGGGCTCCTATGGTGTCAAGGCGACCTAGGACAAGACGTTGGAACTTAGCAAAAGCGGCGTCCGAATTCGAACTCGTCGCTCGGTCCTCAGTGTTTTGTGGTTCTACCATGCTTACTCTAAAAGTCCTACCACTACGGAGCATGCAAGTGGCCTAACCTGGCTTTGATACCAAATGATGTAGGGGTAGGCTAGTGGTGCTCGGAAGCTAGGACTCTACGTGCACGTGTGAGGGAATAGAGAATGCAATGCTACATGCAATGAGCAGTCGGAAAGCAATAACTAATAATGTAAGCAATGAAAGTCAGCAGCACCACGCAGTTAATCGAAATAAAAAGCAATTAAATAACTTTGGCAATTTGGCAACGGCTTCCTCCGCACGGAGGGCCTGAGCAAGCGGCGGCGACTAGTTCCACAATAAATATTAGCGTATAAAACAACAACTACCAAACTATGATCACAGCACAAATATAGATAAACGACCAAGCGTCAATGTCAAGTACAAATATAATACCATGAAATACTCACGATGCAGTGGGCTGATCCGAGGCGATGGAGGATTTGATGAACCGGATGCAAAACGAGCGATCGGAAGTGGAATCGGAGGCGACACGGCGATGGCGGTGGCTGCCTTCGGCGAAGGGTGGCGGTAACGGACGGTAAAACGGCGGATCCGGCCACAAATGAGTAGATCCGGGCCGGGGGAAAATAGATCCGGTGATTTGGAGCGGATCCGAACAAAAATGGAAGGTTTGGGTGGAGGGGATAACGGATCGGAGTGTCGGTGGATAGATCCGCTAGTTTTAGGACGGATTCGGGCTACGGGAGTGAGAATATGTAAGTGGAGAGTAGATCGGGGGAAGGTAGTGCTAGATCAATTAGATCTAGAATTTTCGGAGTGTTGGGGGGGGGGGAGGTGGATCCACGAGGGGAAGGAAAGGAGGGGGCGGGTAGGGCTAGAGAGGCCCTAGAGGAAATCGGATTTGGGAAAGGAGGGGGCTGGGGGGGGTGCTGGACCTGCAGCCAAGTCGGCGGACAGGGGGAAGTCGGAAACCCCGGCTTTTCACTGTAGCTGGGGCGGAAAAAGCCTTCAAGGCATGTAGCAGTAGTCGGCTGCTATACCGGTTCCTGGTTGGGTTCCGGAGGCTGAAACAAGCTTTCGAGGGGTGGAAAATGAAGGTGGGGGAAAGGGGATACCTTGGGGGAAAGCTTGGCGGCCTAGGAGTCGTCACCTAGGGTTCCACGGCGTCGGCACCGGGGAGGGATCGCTGGAATCCGGGAATAGATCTCTCCAACACTACAACATTTTTGGTCTTTAGCAACACATGGCTTGGCAACATTTATAAAAATATTGCCTAAACCTTGATATAGAACAGTTTATAAGTGTTGCAATAGATTGACATCTTTAGGCAACACTTTCTGTGCAACATTCAAAAACTGTTCTCTAATCCCTTATAGAGAACATTTTTGAAATGTTGTCATTGACGATTCACTTTAGGCAACAATTATGATATGTTGCCTTGTTAAAAATTAGTTTGCAATAGGTTAAAAGTGTTGCATAACCCTTTTCAGATTAACCAAAATTATTATTTTCTCTCATCCCAAATTATTACTTTATAAATTATATTTATAAAAACAATATTTCGAACACACAAACCCTCGATAATCCTTTCCCGACTCTACAGTACAACATTTTTATTTAATAGCCACATTTTTTGCGACGTTTGTTCAAGTATGGCTGATTATTTTGATATTCACGAAATTTTGTTAAAAATCGTGGCTATTGATGTATTGTTAAAAAAAATTCAATTTGCAAGTGCTGAATTCGGGAAATCATTTGGGATTGGCGGGCAGTGGAAAAAATAGGCGGGCATGGGAGGTTTTTTTTTATTTTTTTCATTACATTAATTCTTCACTCCTCCCGGCCCGGCCCCCACCCTGCTTCTAACCTAAAACGCACTCCCCGATTTCTGCAGATTTAGAATCGCCATTTCTGCCGACCGCCGATCGACTGCTCCTCGCGAGTCGCCCGTTCCTCCCATCGACAGCCCCCCTCGCAACTCGCCATTTTTGTTGGCCGCCAGCCCTCTCCCTCCCTCACGATTGCTCGGCCTCAGCGTATTTTAGTTTTCTTCATCCTCTTCCCGCTCTCATTCTTCACTGCCACAGCCTCCAGTGATACCGACGGGAGCTTCAGCATTCGCCATCATCTTTCCATCGTCTCGAGGTACTTTCGCCATCATCTTTCCACCGTCTCTCATCCCCGCCTCTTTTTTTTGATTTGGAGAAGTTCCTTCATCTTATTTATTCTCATTATAAGATATTGATCTCACTTTTCTACAGTGGACTAATGGTGATAGCATCTGATTTGCAGCTTTTCATTTGGACTTGTGTGATTCCTTTAACTATTTCTTAGTTCTTTTTTCCATCTGGTTGTGTTATGTTACTTGAGAAATGAGGATCAAGTCACAACTAAAGAGGTTGTTTGAATTTCTATCATTACTTTGGTGACTGTGGAGTGTTGATTCCTTAACCCAATGTTGCCATCCGTTCTAGTCTGAGCCATTGATGTGTTCTGTACTTGTGGTAGTGATTTATTAAACCTACACCTAATTCTATTTGTTTGTTGCAAGAACTGTGATCCCGTGAGGCACACCATTGATAATTTGACAATATTATTTTTGCTTGTACAGTCTTCATTCAACTTATCAACATATTTCTTAACATTTTTATCATGGACTGCACATACAAATCTAAATGTTATTGAATGGCTTTTCTTTGTATTGTTAGTTAACATTCACTAATCTAATATTCTTATCTGCATTTAGATTCATGTCAAATGTAACTTATACATCTCTTGGTTAATCTTATGTATATATAACTGAAACTAATTTGTATATATTGTTTGGTACCGATAAGCACTGAATTTTGATTCATAAAGATAATAACAGGTAATTTATCTTTGCTTTGTGTTTTAAGGTGCTAACATGTTTGCAAGTTGGGGTTCCTCAAATTATGGTTTTCTATAACCCTTTTAGCATGTGCTCTTTTTCGTTACTCTTAATGAATAAATGTTTGTTGTACAAGGGGCTAAAATCTTCTCTGTTTTTTACGTTTTGGATTGCTCTTCTGTTTGAGCTAGAGGGAGATCTTTAAGTTAGTACTCTGATTGCTAACTGTAATGAATAGGTTACACATGTATCACTTCTTTTGTACTGTTTTTTTTTTGAAATTTCTATATCATTTAGTTTAGATACAAAGAAATTAATCAATGTTAAAAAGAACCTTTTGCTATTACATTGCTTCCACTGGTGGAGTAAACATAAGAGAACAACAAATTGCAGATTCTACATGTCATTGTAGAAGCATTTCTAGTATCATGAGATCTCTTGCAGGGTTAAAGATCATTTACTCCAATTTTGTTTTTAACTTTTTTGAATATCCCCACTTTATGCTGATATATATCTTAAAGCCCCGAATTTTTTGCTACTTGTACTCACACGAGGTTGGTAAATATTATTCAGGTTCGTATTGCTTGCATTTTTAATACGTAAGGGCCTGATCACATGTGTATAGATAATGGTCGTGTTGTTAGCAACTTTGTTGCACAAGTGATTTCTTCCCTCACATGTCTCAGAGTTCTTCTGAAGGATACACACTGTTAGTATTTGGAAATCAGAATGCCCTTTTCCTAATAAAGCATAATTCACAGGCCCTCTGTCGACATCCAATGACTGTTTATGGGATGGAAAGCAAACTCGAAGTTTCCAATTTGTTTCTGACTTGGTAAATAATTTCCTTGAACTGCTAAAAATTTGAAAGTTAAATTTATACGTTCTGTACATCCTTTGTTCGACATTTCTTGCAAAGCTCGTTAAATTCATCCATCATTCTCTTGATTTGCCGCAGTTATACTTCCTATAAGGTATTATTACATTAGTTTTCAGCATTAGTTATGCTTCCTATAAAGTAAATTTTGTTCATTTACTAGTGCTAAAACTTTTGATCTAGCTCTACCTGTTTTTTTTTGCTTTATTGCATGGCTATCATCTTATAAATGTCGGAGTCCAGCAATGTGTACTTGTTGATATATGCATGCAGTAAATGTCACAGTGCCATACTCATGTGTTTTATTTTTCCAATGATTACTTCTTTGCTACAACAATATTGGTAGCAAAGAAGTGATCATTAGGTTCATCTTCAGGGGATGCAAATAGTGGACAAAAGAGAGATGGGCTACCGCATGCACATTCTTCTACATCAACACACGTTCCAAACTATGGAGAGGTATTATGTTGTAGATTTTCATACAATATATTAAAATGCTTTTATAAGTTTACAAATTTTTCATTATATATTGATCTTGATGTCATTATATTTATATATATATTATTTCACTTTGTGCAGAAAGTTCTTGATGTTGGCCGGGATCGGGAAGACAAATGAGGAGTTGCAATATGATCGATGACCCCATATCATGAACACCATTCGATGTTTAAGTTGATTTAGATAATTTTGTTTGTGTACTGTAATATTTAATTATTTTGATATATTTTAGTAAATTGTGATGCTAATGATGAGTTGTTAATTTAATGATAAAATATGTGCAACATTAATATTCTAAATAAAAATATTTGTCTTGTTAAATTGTTATATATTTATGCGTTATAAAAAATGTCTCATGATGTAACATGTTTGTTTTTGAAGTTTTAATTTATTTTCATGTTTTTTAAAATTTATATTTTTTATTAATTAAATAGTTTTGGCAACATTTATTAAATGCAACTCTAAACATTTTGAAAATGTTGCAATAGGTCCAGATAAAAACTGTTGTCTTTACTAGGGATATAGACAACAGTTTCAAGTAATGTTGGCTAAACATGTGAAAATTGTTGTCTTAGATCTTTGGTAACACGGGCATAGACATACACCCATATGACAACAGTTTTCAATGTTTTGGCAACGTTTTGCGGTTTTAGGCAACAGTTTTTAAATGTTGCTAAAGACCAAAAATGTTGTAGTGCAAATTCTGCAATGCCTTTGGAATCAGCCCCTAGCATCCTATTTATAAGAAAAACATAACTTAGGGCATCCCCACCAACGGCTATGATTGGCCGGTGGGTTAGTCCTTGAAATACATCAAAATACACTCAAAAAATTAAAGTAATATAGTGATTTGACTCGCGACGACGTCCCAGACGCAATCGCGGAGTCCGATCGGCGATCCGATCAAGTCTTCCTGTGCGAGTACATGTATGTGGGCCCCGCCTTGTGGCGAGCTCCTCCAAGTGCATCCGATGGCTCCCCATCAGGAAGGGGCTAGGGTGACCTTATGGTGGAGTCCTTCAGCGCCGATGAGGTGGAGCTTAGGCAAAGGCAGCGATCAGTGAATCAGGAGGAGCAGGTTTTGGGCTCGGGCGACGTTCAGCGGAATCGATAAAGATGAGCAGTAAAAGATCGGTGTGCGCTTAATGAAGAGGAGTTAGGGTTTTTCATGTTTTTAGAGTTCAAATTGAGATGGTAATAGCAATTATTGGTGTGCTTATAATATTGCTCTTTAATTTTGACAGATTATAGTATTTTGCATCACAAAACAAATGACATTTTTCCTCCCGGTGTAAATTGCATTCTCTCTTAACTAATTTTCTCTCATATATATATATATATATAATTAATAATTTTTGTGTGGGTTTGCACGCAGTGCACCCTCAACGACATCGAAGATAGTGGTGGACTACTATAACTTTGATTGAGTTTGCGAAGCCGCCACGTGTCACAAGTTTGCAAAAGTTTTATATACGTGTATCGTTGGAAGTTATGGTCCCTAAATAAATAGGGTCTTCTCCTAATCTTATTTTCGCGCTTCTCTAGCTTTTTGCGGAAAACTCTTCTCCCAAAAACGCTCCACTTCGCAACTATTTGTCGGAGGTGACGACCTAGCTGCTCCCTCTCCGGGAAGGAAAACCACGCGTTTCTTCTACATCGCAACTCTTCCCGGCGGCAGGCGACAACCTAGTTGCTCGCGCTCATGTCGGAAAACACAAAATTCCTTTGTGATGGCGTCTCTTCTCCGGTAGACGACAACATAGATCCTCCTTGTCCTATTGGAGAAGACAATGTTTCTTCAGTAACGTCCCCGAGCTCCTACCTCGATTTGCCTCCGACAAATACAGGTTCTCCTCCCTTGTTGATCTCTCCATTGACCCACATGCGGCTTAGGATTTTTCTTTTAGTCTTCATGTTATGCTTCACTACATACATTCTAACTTCTAATTCCTGCAATGTAAATGTGCAGGTGATCTAAGAAATCCTCAAAATGAAACAAGAAACGATTCTCTATTGTCTTCAAAAACAACTATAATTCTTCATCTCCTGCTAAATTTTGTCATTAATATTATTTTGAGGTTCCATTTGACTGTAATTATGTGAAATGTTGATGTTTTTAAGATCTAATATGTTATAACTCTAGGGTTTGTGAGTTTGAACTGTAATTATCTAATGTTTTGAAACTGTAAATTTTAACTTTAACTATTTTGTATTTTGGAATTGCAATTGAAAGATTAAATTTGTACTGTATGTTGGGTTGTTAATTTTCATCTCATGCTAAAATTGTCATTAATATAATTTTTTAAGGTTCCATTTGTCTGTAATTTTGTGGAATGGTGATGTTTTTTAGATCCTGTACATTACAACGCTGAGGTTTGTGATTTTGAATTGTAATTAGCTAAGGTTTTGAACCTGTAAATTTTAACTGTAATTAGTATTGACCTTGGAACTGTAATTGAAGGAACAAATTTATACTGTAATTTATTTAGGGACCATAACTTCCAACGCTACACGTATATAAAATTTTCTCATGAGTCTATGGTCTGTTGAAATTTTACAAGATGAGCAGGAGATAGCTCTGATGCCAAGTAAAATTTTCAGAGCTATCAAGCTGATAACTTGATCAAGCAGAAAGTAGGAACCAGGTGCAGGAACAGTAAACCGAGCTCAATAAACCAGATGCAATAGAAGGCAACAACAAAGTCTTGTATTAACAACAATATTCATTATAGGGCAAGACATACATGGCGAGACATGATTTCGCAAAGTAAAACAGGGAAGCAGAAAACAACAAACAAGTCGGGCGGACAGAAGCTGAGACCGCCGAGTCCGCCGAGACTGCTGAGGTCGCCAAGCCGTTGTTGCACCGAACTGATCTACGGAGTCCGCGAAAACCGCGGACAACCCGTTATTCTGCCGAACACCTTATCCGCTCTCTGCAAGCGTGCCGCCTAACCGCAGAGGTTGCCTAGTTGCCAAAGTCCGCGAACAAGAGCCGCTGCCGAACTCAATAACAGACCGCCCAAACCGCCGAGGCCGGCGGACATGTTATTGAACTGGAATTGCTGAAGGAGAGAAGATTTGGTAGCAGCAAATGCGACTTGCTGCAAAATCGCTGATTGTTAACCACAAGCTCCACTGATCCCTGACCGCAGTCAGAACCAGACTCCTGGCTTCTCAGTGTTAGCTGCACAACCTACAAACAGCAAACCAGTTAACCTTCTCAAACCACGCGGATAAAAAATCTGAGGCCGTAGCAATTAACCCACGCTCAACTTATTGTTCATTCAGTTACTGTTGATGTGACAGGGGGTCCGATTTATAGGCACGGAAAGGAGTGTGGTCACCGCCCTAGTGGATAGAATCACCACCCCAGCTCGCAGCTAACACCAAGCAGTTCGCCCAGTCTGCATGGAAAAGGCCGGACACCAGCCTATCCGCCTGACACCAAGTCTAGAAGCCAGTCCGCAACCCGGCGGACACCGCACCAGCCCGCAATAAGCAATGTCCACCACCAAAGGCACAAACCGTCCGGTCAACCAGCGGACATTGCGTACTCTGCGATCAAACTGAACTTGTCACAAAACGTGACCAAGTCCCAAACCGGAGAACATCTGACGCGAGCTCGGCGGACAAGAACTCAGTCCGCCAGCTCCCAAGACACTTCGCCAACGCGCGAACTCTGTTTTTATCACCTAACCGCACCACCAGAGCAAGGGCAACAACCGAAGCTGAATTCCCGATCTCCACATGCAGTCCGCATCAAGCGGACTCCGCGAACTCAAAAAGAGTCCGCCCCTCCGGCGGATACGCCACCTATCTGCATGGTTACTCCAAGGAACAAGCCAATTGCAGAACAGCAAACCGAACATGCTGGTTGACATTACTAGGCCGCAACATCAGACCGCCCAGGCCGCACCATCAGTCCGCAGGACTGTCCTCCCAGGTCGCGCGGTCTGCCTGATCAACTCTCATTTTCACTTCACAATTTTCAACATGGTCAACCACGTGGCACATCAGTTCCTTAGGACATCCAAAGATGGCCTTATAATAGTGGACCCTAGGCTCATTCTCAACAAGGTATTTTTTTTAAAATGATTTCTTGCACATTAATTACTAGAATCTCCAAGAAAATAGTAATTGTTGTATGATTTAAATAAAATTTGATCAAATTATAATTATTATATCATTTATCATGCTTAGAATATCCATTTGACGCTATAAAACTTCTGTTCAAAGTAGCAATTGTTCCGATCACTAATGCTTGAAAGGCATTTTATACGAAAACCTTATGAAATTAGAAGAAAAAATGAAATAAATTAACGTAGAAAACCTTATGCTCAAAAGCCGCCTGGATTGGAGCCTTGACATGGAAAATGAGACGGCATGGCCGGCAACCACGGGGAGCATACTTGATGGCCAAAGCTGCTTCATTGATGGACAACGTTGCGTTTTCCATGGCCAAAGGAAAACTGGGCCGCTGAACGGACGACTTGAACTAGAAACTTGCCGGACACTACATATATATTAACTCTTTTTAAAATTGCAAATCATTTTTCTTTTCATATCACCTCAAATCCTTTGTTTTGTATCACATTTAACTCTCTCTACAAGTTAACATAGAGGAAAACAATCTTTACACCTAACTATTATTCAAGCTCAAGATTTATGCTTGAAACTCTACCTAGCACTATTCCAAGGAAAGTTATCTTGACCACAAGCACACAAATGCCATTTATCTTATTTACAACCAAAGTTCCTCGCCGCTCGTCCCACATTGCACGTCAAAATTTTCAATTTCCATCCATTCAAAACTCAAACACCAATTTATTTTCAATGCTTCCTTCCTATTTGGAAGCTTGCTAACTCATAAGAATTGTTCTTATGCAAGAAACTCATTTGTTCATACATTGCCTTAATCAAACAAGTTACCTTTTTTTTCATTATAACAATGTACACCTTGAAATGTCTCTTGCTCCCCTCTTCACCCTACAAACACTTGGAAAGATTTAACCACCTAACTTCATGAACAATAACCTCCCAATTAGAATTGCAATATATAGATAGACACACATGAGCACGCGCCCGCACGGCCGCACACACATGCTCACAAACTTACACATGAGTTAGCGTCTTGAAACTATTCTCATATTGAGATTTGATAAGCTCAATACTACGCACAAATTTTAACATATATTTTCATTTAAATGTATAACAATAATAATATGTAAATGCCCTAAAAACCTAATGCCTCCAGGTGGTGAGAAAAATCGAGCATTCAGCGAGCGGCGTGGCCGTTAAGACAGAAGACAGACGGCGGTGTCTACAGAGCGAATTATGTGATAGTTTCTGTGAGCATTGTTGTGCTCCAGACGAAGCTTATAGAATTTGTTCCCAGGCTTCATGTAAGTTTATTTTTCATAATTATTATTACTTTGGCTGTTTTAATTATTTATTTAGCCAAAAAAATGTTCATTTTAGTTTTTTAGTGCAGGAATGGAAGATAATAGCAATATATCAATTTCCGTCATCATTTTGGCCCACCGCCAACGGAGCGCGGTTCTTTTTGAACGCCAGTGGCAGACCAAATATTCCTTCATTGGCATTTCCCACTATATTTGCAAAATTACAGATTTCACCTCTCTGTCTTTTGAAATTACAAATAGACGGTGTAAGTTTAGGGCTGCCTTTGGCGTGACTTATCACGACTTATTTGCTCCGGTGAGGTTGGACAAAAATGTCATTGTCATGCCAAAATTTTATGTTTCAAACTAATTTCATTTTTGTAACATTTGTGATACCAAACATACATTCTATGACAATGACGCTTTTTATTCAACCTCACCGGAGCAAATAAGGCTTCATTTGGTTTAGCGGTGACGGTTGTAAAACGAGCTGTTGTAATGCAGGTTTGTAAAGGGAGCTGTTGGAAACTGGATGCTGTAAACGGAGTTCTGTTTGGCTAGTCTGCGTTTGCAGGGCTGTTCAAAACTGAGAACTGTTTGACAATACTGTGTTTGAAGATGGAGATCCGCGGATAAAATTTTTTTATCCTAATTATTATATGTATTAAACCATTAAAAATAATTAAATGAAAACATATAATTTTTAAATCATTAAATGAGAACTGTTTGACACTATTCAAACATATATAGATATTCCACACTACATGTAAACTTTTTTAAAATATGAAAAATGCGTTCAAGCTTGGTGCAATTGTTCGGCAATTGAATCACGCAATGTCACCATCTCATCCATCCCCACCTGAATCCCTATAACATGGTCTCCACCTGAGTTTTCGTTAATCTGTCATGTTCTTCTCTGAAGGCCCGCTGGATATATGAAATGTTCGTCTTCATCACACGCACGAAAATGAGTGTCTGAGCGTGATGAGTGTCTGCGAATGTAATTATGCAAACACATCGTTGCAATTACAATATCTCATTGCTTTGTCAAACTGTATGGTGACATATCCCTAAGTATCTTTCACTTCTTTTTTCATACTCTGAATGAACGCTCTATGACACTACGCAAGGACGAGTGAGTCTGGTTGAATATCTCTCGGCGCCCTTGTATCGGCCTGCTGCCTCTCCTAAAATCTGGTAAATGGTACCGTGTACTTGAATATGGTTTTAAAAAATCGCATTGTAGTGGATATCCGGCATCTACTACGTAATATTTGCCTGCAAAATTAGATATTACACGTTATATGTGAATAATTGTAACCATAAATATAGTAATCTTAAAAATTTATTATATCAAAGAGTCTCGAGATATAAAAGGCTTGTCGGGTGGCGGATACGACAAATTATAACTGGGATCCATAAGAGCACGCTGAAATATACGGCTATCATGAGTAGAACTCTCCCAGTCTATTAATACGAACGCGAAACACATGTTGAAATCACAAACTGTCATGACATTCTGCGTAGTTGTGTCATGCCGACCAATATAAGAAACTTGTTGATCAGCAGGAACTCGAGCGTCAATATGTGTTGGGTACATTGGTCAAATGTACCTGATTTGAAGAAGTCTCACCTAACTCAATGATATACATCATAATGTATTTGATGTGTGTTTGAGTTACTTGTGCAGGTTAGGTATTCACTAGACTGAAGCTAAAAGTTTCTAAGTGTAACAGCCCAAAGTTCTGAAACAGGCAAATTTGGGTGACACGGCCTGGGACACGGGCGTGTCCCAGGGCGTGTCAGGTGACACGGCCTACGACACGGGCGTGTCGCAGGGCGTGTCGAGTTGTGTCGACGAGTGAGCTTTGTCTCGACGATTTTTTTGGTCTCGACGATTCGTCGAGATGAGGCACACGGCCCAGGACACGGGCGTGTCCAAGGCCGTGTCCCAGTCTCGACGATTTTTGCTCGACGATCGTCGAGTGTCGAGAAGTGAGCGTCGAGAGTTGAACACGGCCCGTGACACGGGCGTGTCACAGGGCGTGTCAAATCAGGCGACGAACTCAGCCCGCCGAGGATTTCGACAGGGCGTGTCTTTGTGCCGTGTCTAGGCACACGGCCTGGGACACGGGCGTGTCACAGGCCGTGTGAAGTCTCGGGATGATTTGGGATTTTTTTCACCCAGGTACACGGCCACAGACACGGGCGTGTCTGAAGGCGTGTTGGTGACACGGTCAATGACACGGGCGTGTCCCGTGGGCGTGTCACTGGTTTGGATAAGTCGGTTGACCACCGCTTGAGGCACCCGGCCAGGCACATATAGAGTAACGGCCGTGTTCGAAGCCGTGTCGGGTCAAAATGTGTGTTTTTGGCAGAATCGTGGCCGTCCATTTCTTCAGTCTGGATCCAAGGGCTGAAAGCTCTTCTTCTTTTTCCTTAAGGACCGAAATCAGAGAAGTGTTGCTCACTTTAATTTGGCCTTCATCTTTCTTCAAGGGAGAGAAAGAGAGAGAGAAAGGAGGAGGAAGAAGGGAAGAGGGCTGCTGTTGGTGGTGCTGCGGTTTACCGGCGAGAGATCCGAAGCCAGCGTTGCGGAGGAAACGCTCTTGCGAATCTTGCAAGCAAGCTTTCAAGCCATGGCACCGAAGCGATCGTCAAGGGTAACGACTTTTCTTCCTAGCCATGAGAAGGCTTCTGTTTTGGCATATCTTTTGATTCCCCCACCAAGAGGTGGCTGCTTTTGGGAGTCGTTTGGGTGGATGCTTGAAATCCCTTTGTATTGCATATAGATCCGGAAATGGAGTACGGAATATGCATGCTGTGTGAAGCCCATCTGGACAGGTTGGTCTGGATTGGTGATGTTGCATACGAACCGGAGAAGACTCCGTGATAAACGTGTAGTGTAAGGAGTCTATGGGTTATGCCTGCGAAAAGGAGTAGCAGGAAGTACTTGGGTGGTATAGCCAGGAAAATAGCCTTGTGGTGTTTTGGGTCCAACCTGTGGTTGAGGCACAGGAAGTACTGGTGGGACCAGGAAAGGCCCTTTTTGTGATGTTTGATGTCATAGGGTGTCACCTGTGAAGCGAGTCACAGGAAGTACTGGTGTGCCCAGGAAAGACCCCTGACATTTGTGCTTATGCGGTGTCCACCTGTGGAGAGAATCACAGGAAGTACTGGTGCGCCCAGGAAAGACCCGCTGTTGCTGTGAGGAAATGGGTATATAGTGAAATACCCAGGCTTGAATGCAAGGACAGGATTGGTGAGACCGACCGCGCCTTTGATATAGCCGTGAGTACGCTGTACTTGGAGAAGGCAAGGCGATTTGAGCAACGGGGGTGGAGGATCCGACCTGCGCTATGTCCGTCTGACGTGAGACCAAAAAGTGCGGTCTGTTGGAGCGCATAGCAAGAGTCTTCGGCCTGCGCGCCATGACACAAAGGGGGGCTACGGGCCATCCCGGTGTCCGAGGACTAACTCCGGCTGCACGCCATGGAGTAAATGCTCAAGAGAATTACCGTTGGGTGATAACCCTGATACGGTGGTGGGCAAGAGGTTGCCAGAACACCAAGAATGTGCCCTGAGTGCACGGACCGTTGGCCGGGCGGCGAACGGTTGTGATGGCTTGTGTGCGTGAAAGCACCTTTTGATGATATAGCTTGCCATACTTGTGATATGATATGCCTGCAGGGAAAATACCGCTGCCCCGAGAGGAGGGGTAGGGTCGTTATAATTTGGTCAGCTGAACGCTGACCATTGCCTTTGTTTGCCACCGTTGGGTGGATTGTCCTTGCACAGGTGCTGGAGAGCCGAGCGGGTCGCATAGAGGTTGATGCTCCTGCTGGTGTTGCTGCTGCTGCTAGCCCTCGAAGGCTAAGTTCTTTTGAGTGTTTTCTTTTTGTGGCCGGCCTGCGCGCCAATTTGTTTAGGCCACTGCATGAAAGCCCTGTAAGGCCATAAGGCCAATACTTTATACATGTTGTAAGACATTCCTATCTATATATAAAATGTGGAGTTTATATTTGGACATTCATGAGGAGTTCAAGTAGCTTAGGCTTCCGCTAGAATGCTTGGGATAGGTGCGATGCGCTGCTCTGGTATCATCCTGTACCTTCACCGACTGTTTTGTGGTATATCTTGTGGGGCCCCGGCCGGACCTTCTAGAATATATCATATGAACGGATGGGGTTGTTACATTTTTGGTATCGGTTGTCTTGGTCTTTCCCTCTCGAAGTCGTGGCCGACTTCTTTTGTGGGGTGGCGAGCACGTGGTTGAACTCCTGAATTTCCATGATAGGAATGCATTTTGTATGTTTGAGGAACCTGCGTGTTCCTATTTTTTGTTTGTTTGCTTGGGTACGACCGCTAATGTGTGTGTCTTGTCCACCTTTAGGTGACTCGGAGTGGAGCTGGGCAGTCTGAGCCCCAGCGTTCTGATGAAAGTACGGCACCAGCCGCGGTGCCTACACCTCCACCGTCTGCGGAACATGTCCGTTTAGTTGCGGAGGCCTTGTTTACCATGATCCAAGGCCAGCCACTTAGGCAGGAGCAAGCGGCTGTGGGGCCAGAACAGGTGGCGGCAAGGCCTGAACCTGTCGTGGATGTGGTACCTCGAGCGGCCGAGAAGCAGCTAACGCGGTTTATGAGTTTCCATCCGCCTACGTTCTCGGGAGCGGGAACCCCGACGCAGGCTGAGGATTGGTTATCGCGCGTCAAGCGAGTGATGACGGCGATAGGCCGGCGGAGCATCAGAAAGTTACCTTAGCCACCTTCTTGCTGAAGGAGAAGCTCGGTATGGTGGGATGAGATGGAGTTGCATCATTTGGCGGGTCGTCCGTTAACCCAAGTGTCGATGGAAGAATTCTCCCGGCTCTTCCTTGCGAAGCACCTTCCTGTGGCTCAACGGATAGCCATGGAAAATAAATTCCAACGGTTGACTCAAGGTGATGGCAGTGTTGACGCGTACCTGCATGAGTTTACTCGCTTGGGGCGGTATGCGGGTTCGATTTTTGCTGATGAGCAGAGGAAGACTAATCGGTTCTATGAAGGACTGAGGGACGAGTTGAGGTTCCTTGTGTCTAGTTCTGTGAACCCAAGGTTTCCAAGCGTTGGTTGACACTACGACCGCGTTGAAAAAGGATGAAGAGGGTGCAAGAAGGAAAGAGAGCGTTGTGATGACGCAACCGGAGTGGAAGGCGCCCGATCTGGGAAAATCGTTTTATAAGAAGAATGGGGTAAGAGGTCCAAGCCTAGTGGACAAGCTCCTTCATCAGTTGTATCGGGAGCAACTTCAGGGGCAACCTCCAAGCCAGAAACTCGTACCTGCTTCAATTGTGGTAGGATGGGGCATATTGCGCGAGATTGCCGGATGCCGCCAAAGAGTGAAAAGAAGGCGGGAGCATCTTATGCGGAGAAAGGAAAGGCAGTGGTGGATTCTTCTGCCTCGCAGGCGCAACCCCGGGTCTACAATCTTGGCCTGCAGGAGGCCATCAAGCAGAGTGACGTGGTCACAGGTATGAGTTTTAGTTTTGCTTATGCTAATGTTTGTATGCTTAGCTTAGTACCCCTACGTTTGTGGTTTGTGTGTGTGACATGTTTGTCATAGGCTTTGTGATGATTCGGGACACGCTGGCGCGAGCACTGTTTGATACAGGTGCATCGCATTTTTCTGTCTAGTGAATTTCTTATGCGGCTTTGGATACCCAGTCGTGCAAAGGCAGATAGCGTCAGAGTGGTGTTGCCGAATGGTTGTTGGATGCTTGCGGATCAAGCTTGCGAATGTGGCGGTTCAAGTAGGAAGTCGGGATTTTTGTTTATCCGCATTTGTTTGCCAATTTCGGAATTCGATGTGATTTTGGGATGGATTGGCTTGCGGAGCAGCATGCTATGATCGATTGCCAGTCCAAAGAAATCACGTTGGGCCAGAATACCGAACAGGAGACCAAGTTCGCGGGTATGCGAGGAGTAGGCGGGACGTTGATGTCTGCACTCCAGGTAGTCAAAGCTGTTCGGAAGGGTGCGGAGTGTTACTTTGCACTAATTCAGGCTGTTGAGCCTAAGGCCACTTTGTGTGAGGTTCTGATTGTGGCAGAATTTGCTGATGTGTTCCCGCAGATCTCCCTGGGCTACCACCCCAGCGGGAGATTGACTTCACAATTGAGTTGGTGCCAGGTGCGAAAACTAGTGGCCCGTTCGCCATATCGCATTGCGCCTAAAGAGATGGCTGAGTTGAAGGTTCAACTACAAGAAATGTTAGAGCAAGGCTATATCCGCCAAGTATGTCACCTTGGAGCGCGCCTGTGCTTTTTGTAAAGAAGAAAGATGGTGGGTTACGGTTGTGTATAGACTACCGTGAATTGAATAAGCTGACTGAGAAGAATAAGTATCTGATACCTCGTATTGATGAATTATTTGATCAGCTAGTGGGCTCGACCGTCTATTCAAAGTTGGACCTGAAGTCTGGTTATTACCAGTTAAGGATTCGGGGAGGTGACATTCCCAAAACCGCATTTGGAACGCGTTATGGGCACTATGAGTTCACAGTCATGCCCTTTGGATTGTGTAATGCGCCTTCGGTGTTTATGGATTTGATGCACCGTATTTTTCGTGAGTACCTGGATCTGTTTGTGATAGTGTTCATTGATGATATCCTGGTGTACTCGAAGTCCAAAGCTGAGCATGAGATTCATTTGCGGTTAGTGTGAATACGTTGAGCAAAATCAGCTCTATAGCCAAGTTCTCCAGTGCGAGTTTGGCTATCGTCAGTGGCATTTTTGGGCCATGTGGTGAGTGGAGCGGGCATGCAGTGGATCCAGCGAAGATAAGAGCCATACAAGATTGGCCAATACTGTCTTCCGTGGCCGAAGTTAGGAGTTTCCTTGGACTTGCGGGCTATTATAGAAGATTTGTGGAAAACTTCTCGCGGATCGCTTTGCCGACCACACTGACGCGAAAAGATCAGAAGTTCGTTTGGACGCCAGAGTGCGCACGAGCTTTTGAAGAGCTGAAGGTTCGGTTGACCACGGCGCGGTGTTGTCTTCGCCAGTGGAACCGATGGATTTGTGATTTATAGCGACGCTTCAGGAAGCGGTTTAGGCTGCGTTCTTCTGCATAGCGGAAAGGTGATTGCTTATGGCTCACGCCAGCTGAAGGTGCACGAGCGGAACTATCCCGTCATGATTTGGAATTAGCGGCGGTGATTTTTGCACTCAAGCTGTGGCGACACTACCTTTATGGTGTGAAGGTGGAGATCTATACTGATCATAGAGCCTAAAGTATCTGTTGGAGCAGAAAGAGTTGAACATGCGACAACGAAGGTGGTTGGAGTTCCTTGGGGACTACACTTTCGAGATTCATATACACCGGGAAGGGGAATATTGTCGCGGATGCCTTGAGTCGGCGAGTTCCGGCTAGAGCAAATTGGTTACAAAGGCATGATGAACGTCTTATCCAGGAATTAGAAGCATTGGAGATCTATTGTGTTGATAAAAATTCCACTGCCACTGCATGTTTGAACTGGACCGAGGTGCAATGTGACCTTGCGGACCGAGTTCGACGGGCAACGGAGTTGGATGAAGATCTCTTGCGCTATGTAATGAAGGGCCAGAAGGCAAATTCACCTGGATTGACGGTCTTTTGCGTAAAGAAGGTCGATTGTGCGTCCCAAATGTGGGGAAACTGAGGGAAGAACTGATGTATGAAGCGCATTATACGAAGTATTCCATTCACCCCGGGAGCACAAAGATGTCAACGATATGAAGAAGCTCTTTCTGGTGGCCAGGGCTTAAGAAAGATGTTGCCCTTTATGTGGCCAAATGCCAAACATGTGCGATGGTGAAGTCTGAATGCCAAAAGCCGGGCGGTTATTTGAAGTCACTGCCGATCCAGTGTGGAAATTTGATGATATTTCCATGGATTTTGTGCATGGATTGCCAAGATCGCAGCGAGGAAATGATTCCATTTGGGTGATAGTTTGACGGCTAACAAAAGTAGCACATTTTCTCCCAAACAGGCGGGAGGATTCGGTTGAAAGTTGGCAAAGTTATACGTTGATCAGATTTGTGCGGCTTCCCGGTGTTCCTCGGAGCATCGTAAGTGATCGAGATGGGCGATTCACGTCAAATGATTGGAGACTAGTTCACCGATTGTTGGGCACGAAATTGACTTTCAGCACGGCCTTTCATCCCCAAACAGATGGCCAAACTGAACGTATCAACAGAACAATGGAGGACATGCTCTGAATGTGCGCCTTGACTTCGGAAAGAGATGGGAAGATCATCTCTATATGGTCGAGTTTGCATATAATAATAGCTACCAGGCCAGCATTGGGATGGCACCATATGAAGCCCTATATGGAAGGAAGTGTCGTACTCCCTTGGCTTGGGTAGAAGCGGGTGAAGCCGGGTTGTTAAACCAAATGAGCTTGATGACGCAAACTCAACCATTCAGACTATTCGAGAGAGATTGCTAGTTGCTCAAGATCGACAAGCGAAGTACTACAACACCAAGCACCGGAACGTTGATTTGCGGTTGGCGATTGGGTCTACTTGAAAGATCAAGCCATTCAAAGGTGTCTCTAGGATTCGACGATTGAAAAAGTTGAGTCCAAGGTATTTGGGTCCCTTTGAAGTGGTTGAGCGAATTGGCGAAGCAGCTTATCGGCTAGCTCTGTCGGCGGACTTGGGTGGGTTACATGATGTCTTTCACATCTCGGTGCTTCGGAAAGCCGTGAAAGATCCAGCTCAAGTGGTCGCGGATGATCGGGTGCCGGTGGAGTATGGGCTAACGACGAGAGTTAGACCCATTCGAATTGAAGATTGAGGCGAGAAACAATTGCGGAA